>VYXH01009140.1:366527-410213 GCA_013397275.1 Burhinus bistriatus | reverse complement strand
AAAAAAAAAAAAACCATCAAAAAAGCAATGGTCTGTGTACTTACAAACCTAGCCTGGGCTCATGTCGAATTCCTCCTGGGAATAAGTCTGTACGTGAGTGTGCCAAAATGTGGGGATTGCTCCAGGTTTCTTTACTGCCCTTGGCCTTTTGGCCAGAACACCAAGATTGCTGTGAAGAGCTAGTAAATGCCAAGGGATCCTTGGACCACACAGACGTATGAAGATAGACATGTCTTCATGTCACAGACATGAGTGAAACAGTTAAACCACACCCAGGGAGTGCACAAAACCATGCAGGACACGAGAGTTCAGATAATGCTCCAAGTATTGCTGAGACTCAAAAAACATAGGGTCGTTCCTTCCCATATCTCCTTCCAATCTACGAAGCTGTGTGCTAAGGTCAAAGGGCTTTTCACTAGAAAAAGGTTGCTATTAGAAGGTGTCCACAGAAGATCTTGTGAGACCAGATCAGTGCATCTAAACTCGAAGGCAGAATTTGGTTACCCCAGTACCAATGTCATCTACCAGCCCTGTTGCAATGTCCTGTATTAAAAGTATGTAATGATGCTTGGTGCCTGGAGTCAACCCGAGTATGGCATTTTCATTGAGTTTGCACAGCCAAGGCCATAAGAAAGGAAAACAGACTCCCAAAAGGGTGCTCCAGAGAATGTAGGTTCCAGCATACAAATTAGAGCTGTGGCAGGCAGGGGGTTGAGAGGGATGCTGAGTCAGCAGAGGGACAGGGCAAAAGACTTACCTTACAAGGTTACCAGTTCCTCAATGTCAGGAAACATGTTTTAATCCTACAGCCACACTGTTAGGATTGGCTAGAGGAAGCTCTTGCCTCTTCCTAAGACCCTGGAACCCTTCCCTTGTCATCTGTCTTACAGTTATAGAAATCAGATGTTAAAGACGGTCCTGGTTTCAGCTGGGACAGAGTTAATTTTCTTTCTAGTGGTTACTGCGTTTCAGATTTGGTATGAAAGGAACGTCAATATGCATATTAAGAATTAGGATTGTTTAGTCTGGAGAAGAGGAGGTTGAGGGGAGACCTTATTGCTCTCTACAACTCCCTGAAAGGAGGTTGTAGTGAGATGGGGGCTGGTCTCTTCTCCCAAGGAACTAGTGATAGAACAAGAGGAAATAGGTTTAAGTTGTGCCAGGGGAGGTTTAGGCTGGACATTAGGAAAAAATTTTTCCCTGAAAGAGTTATCAAGCATTGGAACAGGCTGCCCGGTGAGGTGGTCGAGTCACCATCCCTAGAGGTGTTTAAAGGTCGTGTAGATGTGGTGCTTGGAGACATGGTCTAGTGGCAGACCTGGTAGAGTAGGGTCAATGGTTGGACTGGATGATCTTAAAGGTCTTTTCCAACCTAAACAATTCTGTTCTATTCTATATTGGTTTAGTTGTTGCTAGTTGTTTATATTTTTCAAGGACTTTTTTCAGCTTCTCATAGAAGCTGAGAAGGAGGCTAGGCAGAAAAATGGAATGGCCAATGGAACACTCTGTGCCATGGATATTATGCTCAGTATAGAAATGGGGTTGGCTGGGGGGGGTGGTACTCACGATTGCTGCTCGGGAAGGTATCATTCACTGGGTGGTGAGAGTAGCTTGTGTCTTTTATATTCTTTTACCATTATTATTGTTATTGCTATTTTCATTTTCTGATATTATTCTATTAAACTGTCTTTATCTCAACCCATGAGGGTTTTTTCCCCCTTTCCTTTCCCCTCCTTTTCTCCCTCTTCTCCCTGCCCTTCTGGGGGAAGGGGGAGACTAGTGCAAGTGGCTTCATGGTCCTGGCTTCTGGCTGGGGTTAAACCACAACAAAGACCTCTTGTGTCTTCTAGCCTAGCCATCTGTCAATGCAGGATTGTTCCCAGTAGTCTGACAATGAGGTGACTTGTTGCCTTTGACTGGGGTGGGAGGTAGTATGCTCTGGAACTTTGGCATCTGGTTCCCCACACTCTGTTCTGATACATGGCAAGTCTGCACTCAACTTTTTACAATTTATAACTGTGTAAAAAACCCAGTGATATTCCGTATGGCATTTTCCATATATCTGTCTGTCAGACTTGATTCTATCCTTAAGTTAGACTCATTTGCAGCTGCAAAAGTGACACTAGTTTTGACAGGCGAAGAAAGATAGAGGACTCCAGAGAAGAGCCCGAGGGATGGGATTGAAGCTGGGGCGAGCTGGGCACCAGCAGAGGCTGACAGCAGCGTGTGGATCCGTCATCCAGTAGCAGCTGGTACATGGGATCCCACAGTGGGAGAGAAGCAGCATCCGTACTCCGAATGTGCGGTGTGAGAGGAATGTGAGTGGAAGTTAAAAGAGGGAGTCTCCTGCTCAACGGTGTGTTCCTGCTCAGCACGTGAGAGCTGACCGGATCCAAGTTGTCGGGTGGCCTCATGAATGGAAGGAGTCCCTGGGACCAGTAGGTTTGATGTTTTCTACTTCTTAGACGAACTGGATTTCGCAGGAGGAGGAAAACCAAAGCCATTCAGAAATCTATGTGTGTAGGAAAGTTTGGTTTTTTACATATTCCAATGGGATTTTTCAGGGCAACTGGCAGTAAAGGCTACAAAACTAAATAAGAAACTGCCCTTCGTTCACTACACTCACCCAACCAGGGTGGTACCTATGTTTCCACAAGTTGGTTTGAGCTAATGACTAGCTAGAGTCTTCTCTCCAACTCCCTATGTTGCTCAGGGATAATAAACTATTTTGTGGTTCTAGCTCCAAAGTGAAAATACCTCTTCAGTGTGGGAAAAACAAACAAACAAAGAAACTGTCCTGGTTTGAGGTAAAACAGGAACAATTTTCTTCAGTAACTTTACTTTTTAGTCAGGCCTCTTCTAACTGCACGTTGTGCAGAAAACTGTTTACTCTCTGAGTGATAAGACCCATGTTTATAGCTGATGCCAAGGAATGGGATGCAGAGAGGCTCTTGCTTGTACTTATTGCTATAACAGCCAAGGTCAGCCAACTCTGTTACTTGCCCCGTTGGAGGGTCGGAAGCGGAAAAGCGTAGAGGGGTCACACCTGTGGGGAGGAGCGGACAGGACAGGTGACCCAAAACTGACCAACAGGGTATTCCAACCCATCTGCCTCATGCTCAGTGTAAAAGCTGAGGGATCAAAGGGTCAGCTCTTTTTCTTCAATGGCCGGCATCCAAGGAGGACTCTATCTGTTTGTCTGCCTTTGATCCTGATCCAGAATCCAGATCTGGAATCCAGTTCCCGTCCACCACTGAGCCCAGTCTGGGACTTCCCCAGTGCCTGCTGGTGATGTGACTGTCATCCTGGGAGCTTGATACTGAAGAAGGTTCCTCATGTAGACATTTAATGAGTTAAACTACTTCTGACAGCAATTACACAACATCTCATATTCCTTCTTCAGACAAAGACCAAGGTCAAATCTGTAATTAAAGCTTATCAGGGAGCCCATGAGAGTAGGATGCAGAGTGAGGCCTGCCTTCAGTTATATTTTCTAGCATTTTGACCAAGGCACAGTATAGATGAGTATTCCACTTGGAAACTGCTAAAAAGGCTGTTCTGTTACGACTTAAAGAGATAAAGCAAACAACTCGCAGGCAAATAATTCTGAGTCCTCAGTCTGTGATTTCTGCTGTTTGACAACTACTGCGTGTACTTTGCTGGGCTAATCAACAGTAATAAATATTGACCTCTGAATCACTAACATGTTTGCAGAAGCATGCCTTGCAATGCAGACAGGGTACTTCGTGCTCTGCTCATCAGCTCGCGCTTGCTCTGCCTTACAGCATCATCTCGCTGCAGCAGGGAACGTCTCTACGCAGCTGTCTCTAAAATGTTGTTACCTCTCTCCAAGGCATGAAAACTAAGGCAGCACGCTTCTGCAAGAGCAACGAAGGTGGACTAGATGTATTCAAACAGGTTCTGAATTACATTTGTATTACGTCTCTCCTATAGAATAACGAAGGCTCAGATGGTGTGGTCTGGCGTCAGAGCAGTGTAAGCAGGAATTAGCGTATGTAAGAGTGAAGTCCTTAGGTTTTCCATTTCTTGTTCTTGTGATCTCCTTGTTAAATAGAAACAGTGGCAGTTAATACATGAATGTGTTAACTTGAGGGCAGGATGAGTAGCTTATTAGGATTTCAAATCAAAATATCTGGAGGAAATGATGTAGTAAGTTTTTTCCCTGACCGTTTGGACTCTCAAAAGAGGATTTAGTAGAATGAGAAAAATATGCTTCAGCATAGGATATGACACTGTTGGTTTTTCCTGAGATGCATTTTGCTGAAGGGTCATTACGAAATTGTGTCATGAGGGTTTTTTCAGAGGCTCAAAGTAGTTTTTAGGTGTATGTTGCTAAAACTATAAAGAAATACTGTGATTCTAGTGCCAAGTGACACTAGGCATGATACAACACTATTTTTTTTCATTGCCAAGGGAAAACAAAATAAAACCAGAACTCAGGTCAAGTATTTTGAGGTTTGCTTAGAATGTCTGGTACATTTGACAAACTTCTTTTCATAAGAATATTTCATTGTTCTGTGAGAAATTTTTAATCTGTTAATTTCTGGCCTTTCTGGGACTTGATAGCATTCCAGTAACCCAAATCAAAGCTGCAGCAGTGGAGGTCAGATTTGCAAGGTCACAGTTATTAAGAAGTCTGGCACAGGCTTCTCTCTGAGAAGGCTGAAACTCTGTCATTCTGGTAACGGACTTGTGGGCTGCTAGAAAGTCCTTTCATCACCAATAATTCATAGCAGTGAAAGACGGACTAGTATCATTTGGTTTTCAAAAACTCACAGGCTCAGTGATGACACCCAACTGTTTCGTTCTGTGATTAGACCCTTTCATAGATAGCAAAAGCGCTGTGCCCACCTCCGTACCCATCTACGCTGTCCTGCTCCAGCTGAAATTACTGCCAGTGATTTACAATAACAGAGCTGCACTGAGTTTATCCCCAGGAAAACTGTGGCAACAGGCGGGAACAGGCTCCTTGGGATGCTCAGTTCAGACTATGTCATGGTGGGGCTGTCAGGGGACTCACTCCTGGCACTACTGTAAAGAAGATGCTGAACTCAGTGAGCATGAATAAGGTATTTATTAAAGAATAAACAATCTATGGACTGAGAAGGTATAGGATTAACTTAATAGCTGCCGCTGAAGTTAGCAGAGCCCAGGCCTTGCCATGCAATGCTGTCTGTGCGCTCCTGCAAGGAGACAGCCCTTCAGCAGTGCTCTATGTCACATACTGCTTGAGAAAATAATTTCAATATCCTTGCTCCCCTTCCATTCCTCATCACAGGCTGACTGACACTAATGGAAAATATTCATCGATCCACATGGGATGTTATTGACGGCTCACTGCCTAGAGAGGTGTTTCATACGCCCTCCCTCCACAGGTATCTGGCTTGTTGATTAATTTGCTTGGAGTGTGTTGAGAAATGCTAATGAAATATAAACTGGGAGACTGACAGGGAGGAAATGTCATGCCTTGGCTGTTTTCCGCTTGTGTGAGGAAGGCTGAACATGCATGCTGGGTACAAAGGTTTGCGTCAGTGCCACTCTGTGAAATGTGACAGGTCTGTTTGGCTTTGGATGGAGGTGGAAACCCTGTGAGAGAGGATGTGGTTATTTGTGCACTGTGGGTACACATGCCATTAATGTTTTGCTTGGATGTGATCCAAAAAGTCTGGACAAAAGTAAAAAGTATTTCCAGTTTGGGAGCGACATTTCATTCCTGCCTGTAAATATGGGACAATGGAGACATGTATTCTTGGAGGGAAAGGTGAATAACTTGTTAGTTGTTTGGTGCTCCGACTGTTTGGATTAAGTTAGAAGAAGATCAGGACCTCAAGCAGAGTTAAATCTCGCCAGTGTTCCCATGGGGAGCTGCTTGGCCCTTCGTGTGGGCGAGAGCAGGACGGCGTGCCCAGAGAGCACCCGCAGTGCTGCAGCGTGGGTGTCTCCGCTGCTGTCCTCTTTTGGCTGGGATAGAGTTAATTCCCACAAGAAGCTGGGAGGGGGCACAGCCGGGACAGCTGACCTAAACTAGCCAAAGGGGGTTTCTATACCTTATGACGTCATGCTCAGTATATAACTGGGGCAGTTTGGGGGGAATTGCTGCTCGGGAACAGGCTGGGCATCGAGTTCTGGGTGGTGAGCAATTGCACTGTGTATCACTCACTTTGTATATTCTTTTATCAGTATTATTGTTATTACTTTTCTCTTCCTTTGCTGTTCTATTAAACTGTTTTTATCCCAACCTGGGAGTTTTACTTCTTTCTTCCTATTCTTCCCCCCATGCCATCGTGTGGCACTCAGTTGCCGGCTGGGGCTAAACCACGACATCTGCCTAGACTGGTGACCTGGTGTGTGTTTGGCGCTTGTCTCCTGGGGTCTCTTCTGCTGGGGGCTCTGGGGTTTCTCTTATACTTGTGATCTGTGCTGTGATCACTTTCAAGTTTGCCTCCATCAGCAAGTCTAAACACAGATTGATCATCCTGGAACAGACTCTTGTTAAATGTGTTTGAGGCAAATATTTACTAAACAGAATAGATCATGCAAAGTCACCTCAAAATATGATTACTTTTTTTCCAATAGATATTAAATAAACATTGCTAGCAGCCATCAAATCTAAGAGCTAATGGAAACTCCCCAGTATTAATTGCTTGGTTCGGTTCCAAAAGCAGCTTATGAAATTGGACAGACATTTTTCCAGATGTGTATCATACCTAATTTTTCTTTTTTCCTTTTTGAAATACAACAGATTGCATGTTCTTGTGCTAATTTCTGGTGCAGACACACCACTAAATAATCAGATTGATACTCAGTCAAAGTGCTTCCAAAAACTACAAGCACAAGTATCTGATTTCTTCATATAAGTCTTATGACAATAAAAGCATAAAAGGGGTAAAAAACTGAAAGAATAATTAAAAATTAATAGCTGCAATTGCAAACCCTGATTTTTTTGTAAACTATTAATGTTTGCATTTGTGATTCATCTAGTATGTCTTAAAATGTAAGGGAAAAAAGGGACTTTGCGTATTCACAGTTTGGTCCTCAAATTGAGTTTCTATGGGGAGGGATATCAGTCCTTGCAGATTTGGGGAGAAGTGCATTTTTACAAAGTATGCTTGAAACATATTGAGATGTGGTTTTGATCTTTTCCTGGTAAGTCTGCCCTGGGAGCGGGTCTCACTTCTTTGTCCCTGCTGCTCCTTACTGCTGTGTATTCCCTTCCATCAGCAGAGTTTTCTCTTTGTTGTTTTGCTTCTGTGGATGAAGAGGTGTGGTGGTTTTTTTTCCTAAATTCGAATGATTCAACGATTGCTTCCTCCACTTTCTCAGCCCCTGGGAACTATGGGCTCTTGCAGGAAATCAGAGTGTGTGTGGCTCCCGAGAGCTCTTCCTTACAAAGGCTTTTTTCCAAGGACAAACAGGCCCATCTCTCACTGCCTAGCTTAACTGCAGAAGTAGCTACATTGCTGGAAAAGTTTACCCCATTCCAGCAGGTTAGAGAAGCATGAGAAAAGAGGGAGAGAGAAGTGTAAAGAGGGGAGAGTCTGAGAAAATCAAACCCATGAAAATGGGAAGGGAGAGAAGCTCACAGAGAAAAAGAGGCAGAGGCACTGAAATTGCAGTGACCTTTTGCATATTTGCATGACTTTAATGTTTGTTTCAGGGTAGCTCCTGCACCCTTCTGCCCAGAGCTTACTGCACGAATGCTGCATCTGTGCGGTGGAAAATGGTGCCCTGGAGCTCACAGCCGGCATCGCCCAGGAGAAGGAGGGGAAGCAGGCAGGAGAATGGAACTGGTCAGAGAGAGGAAGATGGTTAAATTCACTGCCCGTAGGAGCTCCCAATATCGAATCCTACCTAGGGAGAGCTTCCTGACAGTTAGAGACCTGTAACTGTCCTTATGTCGTACCCAGCTGTGTTTTAACACCTCTAAGCCAGACTCTTTCTAATGGGGACAGAGTTGCAAGGCTGGGCTTGGGACAGCAGTAATTAACCTGCCTACACGAGAAAAGACCAGAAAAGCAGGTTTGGGAATGCTCTGGCAATAGACAACTTGCCTGGGGACAATACAGAACTAGGAATTTTGACTTACTAGGAGGTAACCCGAAGACAAAGAAGCAGAACAATATCACGTCTCTGCCTGGTACCTGGTTGTGTCTCTGCGTGAGAAAGATTTGTCACGTCTGAGTTATGCCAGCTCTGGTCCTGGGCCAACTGGTTGCTGCGTGGCACTCTCATTGGAGAAAAACTCCTGTAAAGATCTGTCCCTGAGAACGGCAGGCTGCCAGGCTGATGAATTAGTGCCACACATCATTCCCGTTAGGCACCCTGCTCGCGCATATATATCACCCAAACAGAGGCTTCCCCCGGGGAAGTAAAGACCCACGAAAAAACTCATTTAATCGTGGCGTCAGGCTGGGAGCTGTTTTGCCTCAGTACAAGGCATCGCGTTTACAGCCTTTCTGCTAGCATTGTGTTTTCTTGCAAATAAGCTTTGTTTTTTCTTCTTGCCTGAAGTTTTTGATAGAGATGGTGCAGTGACCACTGTTACGGCATACATGGACTGTGTGAGTAGTAATAGCATTAATAAACATGGGGCTTTTTGTATTGCCCCTTCTCCTTCTGCCACCACACGATTTGTCAGAGAAAATCAGTCCCACCTCAGATAGGTTTGCATGGAAGATTTTGTGAAAGCAGAAGCAGATTTAACTATGCCGAAACTCAGGAAACACTGCCTGGCAGTATGTTCTTGCTGCGCCAGAGCAAAGCAAAACTGCAAGCACCCCGATACTCCAATCCATGACACTGGGCTGTCCAGTCTGGCCGCTCGCTTCCTGCCACGCTGGTGGGGCATTGATCTTCATAGTTAGGGATTTTACCTTCATTAATGGTCAAAGGCTCTTAGTCAACTATGAAGTAGAATGAGAGACATTAGGCAAGTCTCCTGCCTCATGTGCATTCCCTTGTGCACACCTTGAAGCATGGAAGTTGGATGTATTTGATACACAGCTTTTCAGCTGTATGTAGTTCTTGACATACTTGCTTCTGCGTATACCTGGTCACTTTTCATCACTTTCAATGCTTGCTAAGCAGCAAATGTCACCAGAGTGTGTCACTGCTCAGAGAAACATCTGGTTGCATACAGCAAACTGTGAACTTTCCCTCTGAAAACCAGCTAGCTTCCTAGATGACAACAGCAGGCAAAAGAGGTGCAGGGGATGTCATCCAGCACAGCGACGTCCTGCATGGACCTGGCCTGCAGTCGGTCACCCCATCTCATCCTCTCACAGCTAGTCCCTGGAAGAGGCGATGGTCACCATGAAGCGGTTTAGCTACTGGAACTGGGAGGGATTGCTGTGGACACAGGAATTTGCCTGCAAGGCTTCAGCAAATAAGGTTGGTAAAGCAGTGTGAAATATTTAGAGATGGAGGAAGATACTTTAGATTGGCAAAGCACTGAGACCACCAATAGCTGAGACTACCGATAGCTGACTAATTCCTGTGTGGTCTTTGCTCAGTGGACACGACTGTCTCTGACAGGACTCTGCCGTATTAATCACACCAACAGTAAAATTAACCCCCTCTTCTGCATCTGTACTCAAGGCTTCCACGTTAACACTCCAGATGCAGTAGATTTCAGTGCTGGAGAATTTGTGGGTGAGGATGCATATAAGGTTTTGAAGTCAGACAATATGGGCATGAGAGAAGTTGGCTCCTAAAGGAGAAGACGCACTAACAGGGGAATGGATTGTCAGAGATTATTTTCTCATGTTACATGTAGAAATATTTTATAGAGGCAGATTGTTGGTAATTATCTGTTTCTCACTTGTGAGCCCACAGGCAGCTGAGCAGGAAGCACGTCCGTGTTCTGTGCTGGGTCGTTTGTTTTCCTGTCTCTGTGGTGATTCTTGTAAATACTGTGGGAATTCAACATTTCCAACCTGTTTACCCTTTGTTAAAGCACTGTGTGTCTGTCTGTTACACAGCAGTATGGAGTCAATTTGTAGACAACAAGGTAATGCCCTCCCCAATGGAAATTGGATCATCCAGCCAGTGAGCAACAGGCAGAGGTGAAATGTGATGTTTCCTGAAACAACTCCTTGCAAAGTGGCAAAGGGGAGAGGAACACCGAATCAGAATGTTACTGTGCAAGGCAGGGGGCCAGCGGCTGCTGCAAAGGTGATGGTTTTTCAGATGTCTTAGCTTAAGGGAACCCGGACACGTGCATATTTAAAAATTGAAAGGTTAATTCAAAAGTGCACTAGTGCTCCAAAAAAGGCAGCATGCCTAATAGAGGTAGAGCAAGAATCATAAATGTTAAGCACACAAACAGGAAAGATCAAAGCACTATTAATTCTATCTGGTGACCACACAGTTCCAAAGAAACAATAATAATGTGCTTTTATAAAATATATACAGTTTGCCATGCAAAAATTGAAAAACTGGTACACCACATAACAAGACTGTGATTTGTCCAGGTATTGTAGCAATTGGACTAATAAAAACAAACGTAACAGTAATGCATGTATCCAGGAGTGTATGGGCATCTGCTCATACTGCCACTACTGAAAAATACATTATTAAAGAAAAGAGTTTGGAGATTACAATGTTGAATCAGAGCAAGAGATGTGAGGCTGATGGTTTTGGAGCAAATGATCTCATTTCATTCCTGGAAGGGTGGAGGTCTAAACAGTCTGGAAGTGGATATAAACATTACAAAATATACTGAAGGCAAATGCATTCTTGTACTGAAAGAATGACATGCCTGAAACATAAGATCTGCAATAAAGAGCTATGTGTGTGATGGCAGAGGGACGACTTACGTTTGGCTATGTGTGCCATTATCAGTATATATCTCAAACGTTCATTTCTAGACCCCTGTGGCTGCATTTGCAACAGAATTTGACAGTCAGCACCATAAGGAAACTAGAAAGCTGCTTGATTTATCTAGAGCCAGTCAAAACAACTAGTAAGAGCTCTGGTGGTGCCCCATCCACACGAGCCTCTAGGACCATCCTGGGCATGTAGGAAGGAGCAGAAATTTTGGATACCGCAGGTGATGTTTTTGAGTGGCAATACATTGTTTATACGATACCAAAGCTTATTCCAGAATAGCTGTGCAAGACTACGAGGAGGTGCCATGCAATCCTTCCCTTTCAGACAATGGCATCCTTCTTAGCAAGATCGCCTTAGAATTACAGCTAATAACTTGAAGTGAGCAGTTGCCCTGGACCCTGCCTGGTTCAAAATCTCTGGCTGACCACATAGAACCTTCATTTCACTCAGTCCATTTCAGATGTTACATGCAGTGAGCTGTGACAGATTTCCATTTGAAGAGTCTTTGGTGTGAGTTTCACTTCACTGTCAGAAAGCAAGAAGTCATTTTATATTCAAATAAACGTTAGGCATGCTGCATCTCAGCAATCCTACTGTAGCCCCTCCTTCTCACGCAATGGGTCCCTAACTTAGTGGTCAAATCTGGAAAGACTTTATGCCCCTACTGCTGTTCGTGAGCCTGAAAGTAAACTGAAACAGAAGCCACGAAGTCTTCAAATGCTTTTGATCTCTTTCTATTTGATCATCCGTTCTTCCTTTTCCTTTGGGTCCTCTGATTGTTAATCTTACAGGTCATGGAACTTTATTAAGATAATACACCAGGAAGATGCTATTAATGATTAATAAAGGCTTTATATATTTCATTTCAATAATTTAAGTTCATTATGGTCAATGCTGTTACACTAAATACCAGATTAATTAGTAAAGATGGGATTGCTGACAGGAAATTGTCACTGTAACGTTATCCTGCCTTGGAAGGTGCCCATTAATTACCAGTTAAAACCCAGCTTGGAATCATAATAGAGTTTTATTATAGTTCTTGCTATTCTTACTTATACTGATTAATAATTGCTCATCAACAGCATTACTGGAAGGACTGTCGCAGAGCAGATGACCCAGTGCTGCCTGCACGCAGTCGTTTCATCAGCCCTTGCCGAGGGGTCGGAAGCTGCTCTAACCCCTGCCCTGTCCCCCTGCAGCGTCCTGCAGCGCCGGGCTCCAGCAGCGCCTGACGTTCACAAACCAAGGCTGCCTCTTGCTGGGCTAGGTGGCAGAGTCAGGCTGCAGCCAAGCCTGAGGAGGACCTCGGTGTCCCAGATGGCAAGAGCACCGAGGCAGGGTTCAGACAGCTCAAGGAACCTTTACCTCATGCTGTTTTTCTTTGACTTAAATCAGCATTTTCCGTCAGAAGATCTCCTGAGCTCATTACAGAGACCATAAACTCGTCCTTGAGGAAAGCTTGGTGTCCCGACGAAGCTCATGCCAGGCTTGCTCTGAGTCTCTTGGTGATGGACTTCACAGTTAGAAGAGGTCTCAGAGGGCTTCCAGAGTAACGTGGGCTTATTGAAGCAAACTTTTACGTCACATTCACTCCCATCCAGGCTAACCATGGAGAATTGCTTTTTTTTCCTCTGCCTTTCCCAGTGGAAAAATCACTTGCATGGCTTTCGTGGCCAAACTTAAATCCTGTACAGCTAATTACACAGGATAAGTTGCACTGACAGGGAATGAATCTGAGGGTGTGTGGCAGCTCAAGAGCTGCTCTGACATTTAAATTCACATTTTAGACATAAGCCAGAAAAATCTTGCCATACAAGAAATTATCAAACAACTGGGGCCCTGCAGATAAAACCCATTACTACCATGGAATGTGATTATTCATTAACTGCACTTAACCCTGATGTCAAAGAACCTGTTATATTTATAATCTCTTTCAGCAAGTGTCCAGAACTCTTAAAAACAGGTAATCCTGTTGAAAATGAGAGAGACATCTTCTTTTAACGAGCCCCAATTGTTGAATCAATGTCTTTACAATATCACCTTTTCTAAAGTCTATGGAAACAGTGAAATTTCACATAAGAAAAATATTTGCAGTATGTTACAGTCCTAAATGATTTTTAGAGCTGTATTCTATGTATTCTTGTCAGATAATGGCAGATATTGATCTATTAACTCAATGATATTTGGCTTTTAAAGCAGAGGTTCATTTGAACAATAGCAGCTTAACGCTGGACAAACCCGTGCCATTTCTTTGCTGCAGAATTGGCTGCAGTGGAAGACATCACACCCTAGACACTTGGGATCATTCTTAGGCCTGACTGAAATGAACGGCAAAATTCAGCTTGATTCCTGAAAGCAAATATACCATTTTGGCCTGTGCACCAGCCATGGGGGGTCTGGAACTGTCCTGCATCATACCAAGAAACAGTGCAGTGTTTTGAGCCTCAGAAATGCATTATACATCATATTGTCATGCTGCTGTATTAAGGTTCTTATATTTTCATTTGCTCGCATGCTGATTGCTTAAGAAGGCCACTGATGAGAAAAGATTTTGACAAAGCAGAGCAATTCTCCTGAGCTGCAGCGACCCCGGCCAACCCCGCTGGAGCTAGCACAGCCACCGGCCCCTGCCCCAGCACCCCTGAGAGGCCGCACCCCGTCCTGGCTGGTACCCTGTCTTAGTTCCCATCACTGGTAGGATGGACTACTGATGTATTTTATACTGTCGCTAAACTGAAAACCAGAACGAAAAGATTAACTGAGACAGCCCTTTTCTGGACTTCAAGGGGATGATGTTTCTTTTAGTGTTTTCCTTCAAAATGCTTTAGTAATTCGCCAAACAAATGACATCTCTACCATTTATTACCATTTTCCAGTAGTATCTTTCCTGGTGACTCATGCATGGTGTCTTTATAATCCAATAATTGTTTTCAATTTCCACATTATATCAGATTTAATTATATCTCTGGTGTTTAATCCAGTGATTTAACTCTTTCTCTTTGGAATGTCTATTTTCATTATTACTTAGGGGCAGATTTAGATGTGCAATGTGTATCGGAGGTCCTTAATATTGAGGGAAATACCCATTATTTTTTATTTAGGGCTTTGTAATGAGCAGTCAGGCTGTGGATGTCAGCCAGAATTACGGGTTTCTCCTTACCATATCAGCTGACATGCTATTAGGAAGTTTGGTGGTTTTGTGTGTCAGGAATATACCCTTAATTGTCCTTGTGATCTTTATTTACTAGTCCAAATCAGATGGATCAAAACACCTCTTTCTTGATCGTTCATAACATCTTGCTATTTTTTCTGTAGGATAAAAATAGTTTTGTATTACTCTGAACCATATTGGTAGTCCCTCAGGGATTCTGGTAAAAGAAAGATACTTTGAGAGCTTGTGAACAGCAAAGAAGATACTCCTGGAAAAGGGCTTGCGGATGTGGTGCAGAAGCCTTGCAGGCACAACTGCAGACAAGGTGGCTCGTTTCCATTGCTTTTCAGTGGAGAGGTAGGCTGCTGTCTTCGGGAATTCCTCAAAAAATACTCTATTTTAGACAGAAAGCTTAAGGTTCAGCCCAGGATTGTCTAGAACTCAGTTGATGATGATCAAAGTATTCATAAACCCATAGGAACCCTGTTGTTTGAGTTTCTAAGAAAATCAGCATCACCTGATGTTGCAATTAAAATGTCTTGCAGCTGCTCTGACGTATTAAATAGGTGGGTTGCAGCATAGGTCCTCTGGGAGCTGTCATGTGTCCTTCTAGTTCTTTTTGGGCCCTTGTGGGAAAAGGTGGTTGGTGAAGGGAAATCCTATGTTAATGGAGAGTGTCAGAATTAGATAAAATACCAGCCTAATGCATAAATGGAGCTGCAAGTTTCTCAGTGGTTTGTGGAGGTTTAGGAGCTTCTCTTTTTGGAAGAAAAAAACCTTTTCTTCCTACGTTCCCTGTTTTCAGTCTTCCTAGGAAGTAGAAATCCTATGGAAACATGCAGATGTGCTTTTCTTGTGACCTTGCCAGCTTCTGAATCCAATGGGAAGGCTATATAGGTGGTGGGATGCTGTATCAACCCTTCTGGGATCTCTGCGTCCCTAGCAGAGGCTAAATGAGCAGAATGCAGTTAGGATAAAAAAGAAAGATATTTGGGCAGGCTATAGCAGGCCTTCTGACGTCTGATAAGAGTTGGGGTGTCGACAGTAGTGGACTGATGAAGGGAAAACAGGCGTTCGAGGTTCCCCATTTGAATTGCTTGCTGCAACGTGTGTTCTGGGTCAAGTGTCTGAGGAGCAGCTCTGCTGCTTTGTGATCCCTGGTCACTGATGCACCAACAGCTTGTCCTAATCAACCTGCTTCCAGTGGGCATAAGGAGCTGTTGTGTTGCATCAGGGATGAAAATCTGAGAAACCCCGCACAAATGCGGAGAGAAAAGACCTCGTTCCCTGATGGGGGCAGGAACAGCATTGGGAAGCTGCTTTGCAGTGTGTCGCTCTTCCCTGGGCGACATTAGGGGTAGAGCAAGAACGCGGATTTCTGCATGCTAATTAGCTAGGGTAGCCTGGGCTTAGGGGCTGCAAACAATAGCGCTGTTGTCCAGCACACACAAACGCGCTTTTCTCAGCCTGCGAGATAACTTAGCAGCCTTTGCTCACCGACAGCGAAGCGCCTGTTACCCTGCACTCTGCTGTTGGTGCAGGAGGGACCAAGGCAGCTCCGTGCTCCCAGCTTTCTCACCACGAGACGAGAGAAGCAACACACGGCGCCTCGTAAAAGTGCTTCTGTGATGAAGCCCTGGGAACTTGCGGGTGCAGTGGCCAAGCGTTGGGTCTGTCCCTGGGGCGAGCCACAGCCTTGGGGCTTCCAGCTCTGCAGAACTTGGGCAGGAGGAGCAGTGCCACCCCAGCGCTGGGTCTGGGCGCCAAAGAACGTCTGCAGGTAGCCAGGTGGAGCTCAGGGCTCCCAGGCAAGCACCGCCACTGATCAGCCTAAAATTCCCCGGTCTCAGGCTGGTGTGCCTGGCTGCACACCTGTACCTGCTGGAGTCTGGGCACACCGTCAGGGACTCAGCCATATGCAAGAGTGAGAAACCCCAGGGTGTTGTGCTAGATTGGGGAGGGCTGACTTTGGGGACAGAGTTTCTTCTCCTGGCTCTGCCATACACGTGCTTGTGACCTGAAATCAGATTTTCTCTCTGCAACTACTTCTTCATTTATGACTCCGTGCTGAAACTCCCCTCCTTTGCTTGGCAGTGTTAAGCACTGACTTACCTGTGTTCCAACAGCTCTAAGAACGAATTAAAGGATCCACCTCTGTGCTGACACACAGAGGGGAACATTCACCCAGCTCCATCAACAAAGACCAGACTCTCGGGGTTCTGTTAACACAGCCTAAAACTCCTCCAAGTCTCCATGCATTTATAAAAGAGCATTGCTTTTGGGGAAAGGACCTGTTTCCATATATTCAGATGCACACACTAATTCATTTACAGGCTTGGGAGTGTGAGAATCCCAGAGATCAATATTGATGCTCAGCAATATAAGGTAGTGATACATAATGAGGACCAAGGAATCCATTCACCTCTCAGGTGCTCTTAATAGTGGGATGTTAATAGTTACGGGGCATTTGTTGGTATAGATGTCCTCTCCTTTCCTAGAGGCAGAGTCTTGCCTTTTCTTTAGCAGACCTAATTGACCTTATTTTTTTTGAGATGTGACTCTTCTCCATAGTAAGATCCTAATGACAAGAGTAATGAGAGAGTTATGTACACTGGGTATAAACGTATTTTGTGAGGCAGCTAATTTACTCCTAGATACTGTGGCTATCCAGAAATCACCCCAACAGGAAAACAGACCTCCTGTGGAGATGGACAGGCAGCCGAGAACACAGGTTACTAATGCAGGCTGGCAAGAAGCACCCATTCCTCCACGGCCCTGCAATTATTGCAGTCAGTCATGGGAGTGCGGGATCCAGAAGCAGCTGCTCTGCCAGTCCTTGCACCTCTGCCTTGTACCTCAGTCACTTGAGTCATCCCTCTGCTGGCCCCCAGCCCACAGATCCATGCAACCTTGGTGTCAGACCTCGATCCTCCCCCAGTGGGGCACTGCCTATTGCTACACGGACACCTGCGTCCTTCCTCAGAAGCTGCAGTTCCAATGATGGGGCACTGTCCTTGCAGAAGCAGCTGGTGCAGAGCTCTCCTGGGAGAGATCTGGGCTTTGAGAGAATTATCACATTACCACTCTCAGGAGCAGAACGTTTTTCTGTTGTGATCCAGACTGACGGGGCTGTCTGTCCCAGTCAGCTAGCTGCTTATCATACCATGGAAATGGAATGCTTTTTTAGGCAAGACACCTGCACTGGCAGTGTTGCTCATTAATTTTTCTGCAGGCATTAATTAGGGGCCTCAAGTCCTCCCCATTTGCTATGTCTTTCATGTGTCAGTTCCACTTCTTCCATCTGCTTGGTTTTGTTTCTCTCTTTTCTGTGCTGACTCATCTGCCGAAGACAGCCTGCGTGTGTCGGGAGAGTCCCCGGGTGGCCAGTGGCCGCTATCCTGCAGTGAGCACTGGAGGCAGCCGCTCCTGTTCTGCGCCTGTGAGTCAAGGATTTGTGCCGTGCCAGAACAGGCAGGCAAGGTATGCAGCCAGCATTCAGACAGCCTAGAGGGAGTGGAGAGCTCACACCACATAAGCTAGAGCCAGCTTTCACAAGGTCCACCACTCTCAGTTGACCAAGAGGTCTCTAGGCTGTGATTTAGACCAGAAGCTAGCTTTGGTGACTTGAGTCATTCTTTTGGGGATTCTGATTCCCTCCATTGGTGATGCAGGAGTGTAGCGTATCCAGTCTCCTGCGCTAACCCCCTTCCCCACCTGACCATGAGGTTGTCCAGCTTGCAGTCAGTACAGTTCCTGCCTTCCTCCACGCGTGCTGGATCCTTTTGTACCCAGCTAAAGGCAGGAAAGCGCATGCCTTCTGTGCGTCTGTAAGGCAGCATGCACTGAGGTTAGGTCTCTGTGTGTTTCTCCTGGCTGCAGAAGCCAAGAATTAGAATCCCACACTCTGGGATCCAGCTGCTGCGTGCAGCTGGTGCACCAGGCTGCCATGGCTTACTGAGTTCCCTGGCGCTCTTTAACAGGAATGCAGTGCCTGGCACTCTGACCAGTAGGTAGTGAGAGCCACTCTTTACATCCCACACACAGATGTATCATTGCCTTTTATTTATTCCAAAATTACCTGCCATTAACTTCAGGAGCTTTCTTGGAGCTGTTCCCACGCTGAAAAGGGGGAAAAAAAAAACATTTTCATTGTCTGCTTTTCCATCTAATCTCTTATATATATAAAAAAGAAACCTCACAAACTGCTCCCAGGCAGGCTGCTGGCTTGGTTTGGAGGAGTAGGGACCCAACAATGGTTTTACTTGGTCTGTGGCTCTCCTTTCCTCCTTCAGATTTTTTTTTTCTTTTCTCTACTTCTTTTGATTTTGTTTCCTGCTTTATTTTGTTTATTCCTCTGTAGAGAAGGAGAGTGAGGGAGAGGGAGAGGGAGTCCTTTGAAAAGTCTGGTTAAATGAACCACTGTGGGAGTCCGAATACTCTTTATAGTCAAGCAAGTGGTGGAGAAGTGAGTGCCAGAATATTAAGCTGCATGCTGAATGGTGACTGCAAAGAGCAGCCCTTAGGAGGGGGAGAGAAGGGGACAGGGACACTCCTTTGCCCAGAATTCGATCCCACTCTGAAGGCACAAGCCCAAGCCTTCAAAGAAGGCTTCAAACAGTTGATGTCTGGGTTGTATATGAATGTTGCAGACTCATGTTTTGGGTTCAGGTCAGCTGTGGCAGGATCTGCATTTTGGGTTTCATTAGCTTCTAGCAGGCTGTACATTTCTGTGTCTAGCTCTGCTCCAGCAAGAGCTGCATCTGAGCTCTGGTCCTGCTTACTCTGGCAGAATGCACATTTTTTTGGCTGCTACATTTTTTTTTCATTGTAGTCTTTTTTGGCTGTTCTGGAAGCAGCTGGGCACAAATTATTTTCATTCCAATATCATTATTTTCATACCACAGGCTTCCAGCTAGTTAGAGCTATACTGAGGAGAGTAGGGGGGATAGCAATGACATTTCCCTTCAGTACAGAAAATAAACAAATTCACAGAACCAGAAGCTTTCAAGAAAGATCCTGACACTTTTGTGTAACCCCAAACAGCAGCTGCTTTTCTGGCACTGCAGCTTCACCTACAGTGCTGAGTGCTGAATATACCTGGGAGATGTCACCTGAATGTGTCTTGTGGAACGCAGAGGGAAGACCATACGTAATACAGCTGCCTCTTGTCAGAGGCAATTTTGAGTTTTATGTCCTCCTTCCCTTACTTGGGGGGATCTTGTGGGAGTGGGCACTAGATTCCCCTGACTGTAATGAACCTTGTTCATGCAGCCCACTCCTTCTGAGCTGCAAGTCTTGATCAGCACGTTTGTTCTGTTTTCTCTAGTTTTGGCAGCACAGCAACCAGCACGGCATCCAGCACGGCAGAAACAGCTCTGTAAATGGAAACAGGCGATGCTGAGGGGCCCCCGCGTCTCCACGAGGTGTGCTTTGGAAGGTTTAGTCTGGCGTGTTGCACAAATGCTGCAGCGATCCGTGTGGTTAAAGCCTTCGGGGAGGGGAAGCTGCCCCACAGAGCCCTGCTCTCTCAGCTGTGGCCCCTCGGGACAGATCCTGGGAAGCATCACACTGTCCCTTTGTCTGTCTCACAGCTCACAGGAGATGACATCCCTGCCACAGCCCCACCATCGCTTCCAACATGTGGAAGTAAGCCTGGATTTGTTCCTGCTTGGGCTGCTTCGGAGAAGTGTGGTGATGGATGCTGCTCCCTCCTCCCACTCCAAGACGAGGCAAAGCACAGGGGCAAGGGCTGATGGAGAGCCAGCAAGAGCAATCCCTTCTGTCCAGTGTAACATACTCAGGCACTCGCCCACACAACTTTTGCAGCACTCTAAAAATGCGGTGCCTGCAGACAACAGCAGCACTGAGGAAGTGAAGGGGCTCAGGGTCCCAGACAGGTGCCTTGTAAAACACTTTCTTGCCCGATTGCCCTTCCTCTACAGCTCCACAGTTCTCCTCCCTGCTCCCTACCACTCAGAGGGCAAACAGAGGTAGCAGTAGAGTATTGCCTGCTTGCCACTAGGTGGGAAGGACCACCAGCATCCTTCATTCTCTGCACTTCTGTGGCTGTGAAAAGACAGGCTGCTGTGTGAACGCTGTGATTATTGCTGGTTCCCACCACCCTCTGCCCTCCCAGCCCCATCCCTGATTCACAGAGGTCAGGCTCTTTCCTGCCTTGTGCTTTTGATCTATAAAGCTTTGCTTGTCAGCAGTGACCCAGCCACGTCTCTGCGTGTTTCCAGTATGCTGGGGGAACCCTTCATGAATGTCAGTTTGCATTTGGTCCTGGGCCCGTTCACCTTGACCCCCAGCCCCAGCGTGGGCTATGGCCATTAAACCTGGCTGTCCAGGCTTTCGTCACCGTGTGGATCATTTCCACAGCACTCTGGTGCTGGTGGCTTTCTGCTGGTGGGGATATCTGGAGGCATGCGGGTCTGCACAGCAGCTGTGCTGTACTGGACAGGCCAGCTGGCACCACAAACCCACCCCGGCACCTCTGTTCCCCAGGCACCACTCACCTTTGGGTGTAGCAGCCTGCGCCGCAGCTCACTTTTTCTAGAGGGAAAAGCTGAGGCCAGAGCTTTCGCAGTGCCTTTTGGCAGCTCCTCTCACTGAGCAGGGTGCACCTTTCTCTTCTCTCATGTCTTCCAGTGCACGTATCGCTGGGAAGCCTTGGGCTGTGGTAGCCTTCTCTGGGTTTACCCGTCGCAGCCTCCTGCCCCTCCACGTCTCTCAGCTGGGAGCGTGTCAGGTTGTTGCCCCTAAGGCAGGCATGAGGCAAGCCTTGGTCCCACATGAAGATGCTCCCAGCAGCACATGGCAAACACCACAAGTGTTTAGAGAGATGCTGGGTACTACGCAGAGGCAGGTGGATGTGGTAAATGCACTGACACAGCAAGACTGCAATGCTCCGTCCTCCTGGAAACCACTTCCTTAGAAGTCAGCATCCTAAAATACCTTCGACTGTCCTGGATTCTGTACCTGGGCCACAAGCAGCAGCAGAAATGCTCGCATGCCTGCAAGAAAGGAGCCTGCTGATGGAAACTGAGGATGTAAAGGATTGCCCCCGTGGGCTTTAACTCTCTACATCACCCCGCCCAAGGATCCAGCTCAGATACTTCATGATAAATGGTCTGGAGGCTGTTTCACTTGCATTAGTCTTTTGAGAGGTTTTGGTTGCCATTAATTCTGACTCTTTCTTCCAGAGCTGCTGCTGGGATGTGTGTCTTTGCACCACCACAATCCATCCCCAAGGGCCATTTGAGCAGCAAGAGCCTGGGAGGTTCAATGTACAAAAAGAAAATCACCAGCAGCAGCAAGAGAAGCACCGTTGTGGTCACAGCAGAGCTAACAGCCATGGCCAAGGGGCTGAGTTATCATTCCGCAACCAATGCCGCAAGGAAACAGGACAGCATTGCGGGGAGCTGCTGGGCAGCTCAAGCCTGACTGCACTGAGGACCAGCTCTGCACAAATGGCAGCCCAGCAGCAGCAGCGGCGTCTCCTCCTGAAGTGACGGAGAGGAAGGTTTGTGCTACCGCAGCCCCTGGCCAGGCAGGGTGATCAGCTGGTGCCCGGCACTTCAGTCCTGCTGCCTCCCAGCCCACTGCGTAGGCAAACGGGGTATTCTCTCTCCTGCCAAAATCTATATGGTCTGTCACACGCTGCAGCCATTGTCCCTCCTGCTTATCTCCACTCTGGTTAAACAGCCTGACACCTGCAGTGCATCTGCAGGCTTTGCTGGTTTTCTTGCGTGTCTCCAGACCTCTCTTTGCAGGAGCTAGAAGGGAACAGGCACCCAGCTGACGTCCCAGTGAGGCTTACAGCCACCTCCTGCAGCAACAGCCCTTTCCTTCATATACCTATACTCGGCACAGCTCGGGTCTCACAACTGCTACCCACTACTGGAGATTTGCTTATAGGGTGAGCTAACAAGTTGATACAGAGCCACTGGGAGTTTACACCAATCGGTACACCAGAAACTGCATTTGTATAGACTGCCAGATTAAATTCAAGAGCCTAAAAGATGCTAGATGATAGAAGGGCTTGCCAAATGCTGTTGTGTTTATGTGGAGAGAAGGAAGATACAGTGCTCATATTACATGAGGATGATGAGAACAAATGCACACAGGTTAAGAGGACTTGGTAGTGACACTTGTGAGCTACTGATTGCTACCGATCAAGCCGGAACACAGTTTTGTTCACTAACGTTTGCAAAGGCTCTGGGGGCCCTGCAGAGTAAGAGAAAAGTATTGTGATGCTGAAGGCTGTTCTTGGCATGGCGCCTTGCTCAGTTTCTTTCCTCCCAGACCACAGATGGGCATTTTCATGCTCTTGCAGCCTGCACACAGCACAACAGCATTCAGTCATTGCTTGAGCTTTTCTTGCGCTGGTAACTCAGGTGCTCCAATTCCCCAAATAGCCTTCATGATGCAGCTGAAGTCTAAGACCTGGGTGGGAGAGTAGACACAAAATACTAAGTCAAAAGCTATCTTCACTTGCAGTTATTGACACAGCGAGGACTTGGGCAGCTCACGTTAACTCGGACTGGTGGATCAGGCATAGACAACCTGCAAACACTCCACAGTGTTTAAGGATTCAGGGTGGAGTGAGAGGTAATTCAAGGTGGATGTTCCAGCTCCAAAAGGAATACATGCAGCTAAGTCCTCTGCATTTTCCACTCAAGTATATGTGTGAGTGTATTCCAAGAGCTAGAGAGACATACCAGGACACAAACAGAAGTTAGGCAGTAAGACATTTTGAGAGGATGCCTGGTTTGACTATTAAAAATGAACAGAGTCAAGCACTATGCATTTTCCAATGATGTTTATTTGTTTTCTGTAGCCCACTGACACAGCTGGATCTGGCAATCAAGCAGATTCTTTTTTTTCCTTAAAGTGTCTATGTGACATTAAGTCAAGGCTAACACTGTAGTCAAAGGCATTTAGAGAGGGCAGCAGCAGAAGCAATGAGAGGTGTTGAGAGGAGGCTGTACAGCAGGGCAAGAGGGGCAGGGAGCACCTTCCCTCCCACTGCCACAGTGGAGACAGGGTGCAGATATGCATATCATCTTTTTGGTTATCTGTACCAGACAAACATAGCACCATGCAACATAAACTGCAGCTGGAAATGGGTGGAGATGAGGATATGGCTAGTTATTGCAGTCTGCTTTTTCGGAAGCTATGTTCCTTGGAAGCGCAGCTGCCTGTGGCAGGGAGCAGTCTGATGAGTAACCAGGCTGCCAGCAGCTGGGACACAAGCTCCCGAGTAGCGTTTGCTTGCTGAAGGGAACCACAATTCTCAGGATGCATCTACTAGGATAGACCGCTCCCTTAGAGCCCAATCCACTCTGCTGCATTTCAAATGGAGTTCAAGTATCTAAAATACCACGTAAGAGCCACCTATCTATTTTCTTCGCAGGAGGTGGACTACCGTGGTGTCTCGACAGGTTAAGGTTCCTTCCCAGGGTGCCTTCCCTCCCAGCTCTGGCCCAGACCTGCACCTTCCATGGCAACTTACTGTCCAGCCTAGCTGAAGGCAGCACCACCTCAAACATCATTTTTCTTCTAAAGGAAGATTGGAAGAATACCTTCTCCTGATCGCACTCTGCTGCTAGCAACTCCACCCACCTCCCACCCTCCAGCCCAGGTCCCACCCAGCTCACTGCCCCACGCTATGCGTGCTGTACAGCTGCACACAGGCACAGAGGCCGGGCCATGGGTACAGGAGGGTGACACACACACAGGATCGCTCCCTTTTGCTTTGTTTCACCCAGTCACAGACCTTCCAGCACCTGAATACTCCTCTACCAAGTGGTTCCTTCACCCCAAGCAATCTGCACAGCAGCAGCCAACCCAGAAGTCTCCATGATGGGGGGGCGACTCGTGCACCCCGGTTTGCATCTGGGACCTTTGCTCAGCTCTAGAGACTGAGGGAAAGGCTTTGGAAAGGCGGGCTGGCTCCTGCAGCCAGCACCATGCCCTTGTCTCAGCCAGTTACTGTACAAAATGGACAACACACACACATTATTTACAGCCTGTTTTTCACATGATGGAGCAGCTCTTGGCTCGGTCTTTCCTGATCTCTGTATCATTCAGTAAGTCCGTCCTGCCAGGCATCTGTGATGCCCGCTTCAGTCCCCGTTTGGAGTTGCTGCGCTTCAAGTTCTTGTGCACCCTGTTGACCGAGGCAAGTGTGGTCACATGAAACACATCCCGTACGCTGTTCTCCGAGACCTTGGAGGAGCACTCTGCATAGGCCACTGCCCCGATCTGCCGTGCCAGCGCACTGCCCTGCAGTCCAGAGAGAGTGGGAGGAAAAGGGAAGAAGGTTAGGACACTAGGGCTCTGCAAGGAGCATCCTTTCACATCACCATCAGCCCTGTCTGTGCTGGCAGCCCTATCAGAGCACCATGGTACAGCCAGGAGCGGCTCTCTCACAATGTTTACTCGTCACCGCTGTAAATAAAGTGCAAGCGTCTGTGAGAGCACCAGATGTGAGGGTGGCCTCCCAAGCAGACAGCGCTGCTGGGCGCTCGACCCTGAATCCCTTGCACTAACTATATGCGGTGCCACTCCTGCAGCTGAGGGCCTGGACAACCAGGACAGTCATCTGGGACCTGCTCTGCCCAACAGAGCCAGGCACAGAGCAACCCACAGCAGAGCCGCCTTTGCACTGCACCACAGAGACTGGGTCTCTGGGCCAACCTGGAGAGACTGCTGGGTCCACCGGCAGCTGCAGCAGCCCAGCAGCAGACCCTCGGACTCCCCCAGCTGTGACTTGCACCCCTGGCAGTATTGCCCCAACACAGAACCTGAGCAGCAGAGTCACTCAGAGCAGAAAGAGCTGCCCTGAAACCAGGAGATGCAGAAGCACAACACTTCCCTTTAGCCAGTCCAACTTGTCAAATCAGGCATCTCCACCACCTTTGAGGAAAGGCTTTTCAGCTACTAACCAGGAGGCTGTTCAGTGGAGCATCAGGAATAAGTCAAGGTCTGCCAGAGCTGGGGAAAAGGGTGCTGTAAGCATGAGCAGCTCAGAGTCCATGAGCCAAGATCAAACCAGCTTCAGACCAAGACCTGGGCACAGTGGGTCATTTGCCACTGAGCTTCTTTGTAACTAGTAGGTCCTGCAGAAAAGTCCCTGCCTCACCTCCCGGAGGCCCACAGGGACGGCTGTTGAAACACACCTGCTCGTGCGTCACAGGGATGAGGCGCTGCTTGGAAAGCTCCCGCAGTGTGTTTAGGTCCGTCCGCATGTCCAGCTTGCAGCCGACCAGCACAATCTTCGCGTTGGGGCAGAACTCTTGAGTTTCCCCCTGCCACTGCAGAAGAGACAAGAGGGAGAAGGTGCTCAGGGGCTGCTGGTGTACCAGACACGTCAAGAGGCCCAGCGGCACCTCCACATCAAGGTAATTTTGGCAGCAGGCAGCCTGCAAAAGGGTCAAGGTTGGAACAACAAAGGCAATCACAGGGGCTCAGCTCATCACTCTCAACCCCCATCCAACCAGGCCAAAAGCCTTGTCCAAGACCCGCCAGCCCCGGAGGGAAGGACGGGCCAGGAGAGTCATGCCATCAGTTCCTACCAGACAGCATCATCCAGCCAAATGCCTCCATGCCTCATTGCCACAGCAGAGCCCACGACCCTGCTGCGTAGCTTCTCCTGCTCCCACCAGCAAACATTTCTTCCCTCTGCCACAGCAGAACAATGACTGTGGCATCCAGGGTCCCAGCACCTCCTGACCATCAGCATGCGCTGCCAAGCCGCCATGGCCTGGCTCGTCTCTGCACAGGACCAGTTAGGGTCCCAGCACTGCTACCAGCAGCCACTGCAATGCCACTTTTAGGTCTCTTGCCTTGGACCTGCAGCGCCTGGTGCCAGCACTGAGGCCGGCCATGGCCCCACTGCACCCTGCACACCCAGATTTCAGCAAGAGGGGACAGGGCACAGGCAATGGCAGTCACCACGGTCAGAGGGGCTGTCAGTGAGGACACAGGCCGGGAGTGGCGCTGGAGGCTGAGCTGAAGACGGGAAGCACAGGGACAGCCAGCCTTCGGTGTCCTCAATATAACGTGAGGCTCTAACAGGATCGGGTTTGGAAAGCAGACCTCAGACTCTGCTTTTCCAAACAGGGGTCACAGCTGTTTCGAGACTGATTAGCTCATCAGGGCACTTTAATGACTGCCACAGGCAAGGACGGGAATGGCCAAAATGCCTCTCGGATAACTTTATGCTCACTTGTTCCAGACGTGCCCTGCAAAACTGCTAAATCTAAGCTGCAGTTCCCCGCGCTAGGCCAGGGGACACCGCTCCCGGGTATGACTGTGGAAAAATAACGACCACGCAGTCTGGTGCACACATCTGGACTCCAAAGGTCAACCTCGCTGGACCTTTTGAACCACAGTCAGCGGGGAGCTCTTTGCGCAGCACGCTTATGATTTGTTTATTATTGGGAGCCACATGTTAAAAACATTAAGACATTCAGAGCCTAGCTACAGCCAGGGAGATAAAGAATTGAAGCCATGAAAGGAGGCGGCCAGGGCAAATACCCACTTCCTTTGCACTAACGGTCCCTTTCAGAGCTCCAAAAATGAATGGCCAGTGTGCAGCTAAGTGTCTGCTGCAGTAAATAAAACCATCGCCTGTGACCTCCCCCAGGGGAGACCTGTACAGCCCCATCAGCGTGTCAACACCCCGGTTACTTATCTAGTGTTTCTGAAGTAGGAGGCAGATGATAAATAGAGATTACCCCTGGTTAAAGATGTCACTAATAATTAGCAATTTCCTGCTACACTAACTGAGGGTTAAGCACATGCTCTAGGCAATTAGAAAGGTAAGAAAACCAACGCCACAATCCTGGGGATCCATAACCTGGTGGAGAAAGGAACTGCCAAGAATGGCCCAAGTTTCATTCAAGCAATATCACACCAAAGCAACTACAAAATATGAAAAAAATCTTATTTTCCACCAGGAGGTGGGCTCAAGTATCTTCACTATGAGCCCCCCCTTGTCCACCAGGAGTCACACACATGCCCAGCACCCGGACAGCACGCTGGACTGCACAGCTTCTGGGAGATTTCTGGTGTCACGGCCACACAACATCGAGGGCTAACACACCTGCAAGAGGAGCATGATGCAGTTCTTTTGGAGCTGGAATTCAAGCACCCTAATTTACCTGAAGGATGAAAATCCTCGAAGGGATTGAGCTATCGGGTCTGTTCTTACCAGACAGAGGTCACGGCTGTCTGTAATGACCCGGGGCTCCCCAGTCTATGGAGAAAGGTGAGATCCTCTTCTCACGTGACTGACTCCTTAAGGAGCCTAAGATTTGCTGCGCTACCAAGGCTCGTGAGAATGAAGGCACCACCCCATGAAAACCTGCTTTGTATGAAATGAAGAGCTGCTTGTTTGTATTCTCTCAGATGGCTCCTTCCCTTCAACTGTACATGCTGTACAGGCAGCCCAGGCATCAGAAGGGCAGCAATAATAAAGATTTCCTCTGCTGAATTAGCATTTTTGCCTGAGGCTCAAATAGGGAGTGTTATTTTCCTTATTCGCCTGATATCAAAAGCTAAAACCCATTTCAACTTCATGGTGTCTTAGGAATTTTCCTCACCTCCATAGGCTGCAAGCCTACACCAAAGGAAACACGGCATCTACTCAGAGGCACTTAAGAAATCCCCTGTGATTTAGGGTTTATTTTAAGTCACCGTATCAAAAAGACATTGCCTAACAGTACTTAAAGCATCTGTGAGGCTGCATAGGGAAGATCTTGCACTGAGCAGCACGGACTCACATGAAGAGTGTGCAGAGAGACATAAACAAGTCCCAACCCCAGCTAATTATTGATGGGTTTGCATCTCATTAAGGTATAAGTGATTTGCTTGCATTATTATTCTGCTGACTGCCAAGCTGAGCAGTGAATTCTTTTGGTCCACGTGAAACACGCCTCTCTCCACCCAGCACGCCTGGTACCCGGGACCTGCTTTGGAAATGAACACTGAGCCATTGACTGAGTTATCTGAAGGGTCTTTGTCCCCTCACCAGGACACTTATGAGACACAGACCTACTTCTCAGCCCTCCCAGCAGCTGAGTAAGAGGCACTTGCTTTGGCACAACATTTGGCAAAATGTGGAGAGGCCAAGAGGGCAGTCAGTACAATGTGT
This sequence comes from Burhinus bistriatus, assembly GCA_013397275.1. Taxonomy (NCBI): domain Eukaryota; kingdom Metazoa; phylum Chordata; class Aves; order Charadriiformes; family Burhinidae; genus Burhinus; species Burhinus bistriatus. The sequence goes on along the minus strand of VYXH01009140.1, from coordinate 382,047 downwards.
CTTGTTCAGACAGTGGCCAGTCCAGCCCCGGCAGCCTGAGGCTCACTGGGGAGAACAGCAACAGGAACCACTGTTCTGTAGTGCTTTTCACGCCTCGGTGTCTCAGAGAGCTTCACAAATGAGATGCCAGCCAAGACTCGCCTCTGGGACAGGATGCAGCCGCCAGTGAGCTCTCTGCAGCTTTGCTGCGCAGTGATGAGAGCTCACTGAAACCACAGCTCCCTGAATTTCACGGAAGGAGGCAGGGAACGGCCAGGACCAAGGCATGTGAGTGGCCAGGAGGTCGTTTACTCTCTCATCCTGAGCAGCATCCTGAGTTGCTGGACTTCATGCCATCTCGGAGGAAAGCCTCACATGGGAACCTCTCCCTGGGTGCTGCCTACTCCCCCAGAGTGTGGCAGGCAGGGACGTGCTGGGAGGCCAGCCAGCGGTGCTCCACAGTGGATCCCCAGCCCTGTGGGGCTCTCCAGGACCTGCCAGACCTGCCAGCTGGAAATACCTGCTTTGCTGAAATGCAACTAACCCGCAGGTAGAAAACTCTCAGCTGCTAACGCAGAGCATGGCCAGTCAGCCCTGCAGGGCAGATGGTGTTCGGGGCCCTGCGTGCTATCCAGGGCCGGTGGCATTGTGCCATCTCATTTTTTTCATTCACAGGCTTGAAATTCAGTGCCACAGCTCATTATTCTTGTTGTCAAGCTATAGGGAACCAATTGATGTCTTTCTTACTGTGCAGATGCTGAACTGAAGGGACAGCCAAATAACTGAGCTCTGTGCTCGCATGGGAACAGGCACCAGGGGCCACTTCTCAACTGCTACAAGCAATCCACAGCACACTCACTGGTGCTTATGCTAACGAGAGATGCACAACACTTTCCAAGGTCTTCATGAAAAACAGAACACATGCCCTACATTTCTCTCTGTCCTCACATTTTTATGCGTGCGCACACACAGACCCCACACACAGGCTGCAAACTACCATGAGCTACACCATTCCCTGGGCTCCTTTCAAATGGAAATATCTTGCTTTCTGCATGGACCACGGTGGGATTGGCAGCAGCAGACCATCCTCATCTGAGCCCAGAAACTCCAGCCGAAGCTTGGCCACAGGGCCAGAGCTTTTAGCCCTGATGACAGCCTCAGGGAGCAGGGACCCCAGGGCAGCTCCACATGCTGCTGCAGGGGACCTGTCTCACCAGCTGGAAGGCACGCCGGGCACCCACCTTCTTGAGCACACTGTCCAGGGTCTCTGGGCGGCTGATGTCAAAGCAGATGAGCACAGCATCCGAGTCTGGGTAGGCCAAGGGACGGACGTTATCATAATACGCTGAACCTGCCAAGAGAAGCGGGAGGAGAGCGGTGAGCAGGAAGTCCCATCCCACCAACTGCTTGTTACCCAAAGTGGCAGGCTGGGACCCCCTGCCCTCTCTGCCAGGCAGAGAGATCTTTAATTCCAGTAAGAAGTGGAGACATTGCCACATGATGCAAACTGCTCTGTTGGAAATAAAGGATGTTGACCCAAGCTTTTGACCAGCAACCAGACACCATTAGGTTCAGCAGAGTTTGGTTTGCAGAGGATTTGGTCCCTTTGTTTAGGTGTAGAAGTCAGAGGTTTTATCCTCATGCTCTTTCATTTATCCCTTTGCAGAGTGGAAATAAATGTGAGTTTTGCATCCCTCTCCCTCCCTAGTAAGCATCTGGCAAGTAAGAAGTGGTGGAGCTGTGCTGCCAGGACATGCTGGCCCACGGTGGAAAAGGGAGCTTGGGAGAGCTGTGATACTGCACAGCAGCACATGCCTCTCTCCGCCACTTGCGTATATATATCCTTGTATTACTTATCATGCCGTTGCTGTACCACTAATGGGGGAAAGGTGTGGCTGAGAGAAGACAGGGAATGCTGCTGCTGCTATTTTTTATCCTCTCTTGCTATCTTTATACAGGAGAGCTTTCTCACGTGGATTGTGAGAGTTTAAGACAGGTAAAAAAAGAATTGCCTTTTGCTCTAGATTTGTACTGGAAAAAGGCAGACAGATTCTTTTTGGTGCATAAAAGATGTGACAGGATTTGGCGAGCAAGCTATAAACTAGAGGGGATGATTCTGTATTCTGCAGGATTTCTCAGTGAGCAGGCAGAGCACCCAGCTTGAATCCTGCACAGCTTCTGCTGCACACATGCGCACACACGCACCCCCCCTTTGATGCAAATTTCAGGCATTAAAGTCATTGTCCCATAATGTTTTTTTTTTTTTTGAAGTGCATTCTGTGTGCAATTGTAGACGCCTCAGTAAACAGTAACGGAGCAATCAGTTCCTTGCTACTTAAAAACACTGTTTCGGTTTTCTATTTGGCTTTACAATGGCTTAAACTTCCCGGAGGGATGAGAAGCAGATGTTTATTTATGAAAAGGGGAAGCAGAGACACCAGAGTCCTTGTTGAACCTGCCTCCTCCGAAAGCAGGATCGCCCACTCCGAGGCCAAGGAAACGGGACGCGCATCCTGCCCCGGCCCCTCGGGACGCCCAGACCCTGCGCTTTCCCACCCTGGGAGGAGGGTGGAGCACCCAGCCCGGCTGTCAGGTGGCTCCTTGATAAAGTTCAGCACCTGATGAATTATGGATGACGGTGGCTCACATTTCCGGGAGGATGGGAATCTGCCTGGGATAAGTGTGAGAGGAGAATAGGCTGGTTCTCTGCAGGGGCTCCAACTCAGGCTCTTTTCTGCAGGGGGGCTCACAACTGAGGTACAGCGTAGCGGGGGGCACAGCCCCTCCAGCACAGCTCTGCACACCGGCTGCTTTGCAAACACCCCAGATCCCTCTGCAAGACTCAGCCAGGAGAGCAGACCTGGCCATGAGCACTCTGCCCAGAGCCCACGCGGGGCAGGCTGAGGGCTGAGATGCCTTGTCTTCCCAAACCCTGCTCAGCCCCGGAGAACAGCCACGCACCTTCCCCTTGACACCAGCTTACAGCAAGATACCAAGGGCAGCCACCACTGGGACCTCCACAGCACAGAGCTCAGGGCACGCTCCAACCAGCGCAGCCCCAGCTGTGCCCACACAGCCCCCACCGCTCTCGTGGAGCCTGGGGCAGGCACCCAGGGATTCGATGCGCGTTTGGATTTGCAGCAAAATCGTCTACAGGTTATCTCCAGCTCTTACAGACAGACACACTGCTGCCAGCCCGCAGGAGCAGAGGCACCTGCACCCCCTGCTCCCATCAGAGAGAAGAGCCACAGCCCAGGTCTCTGTCCCTGCAAAGTCACCGGGAAGAGAAGCAGTTGGGATCCAGCACAGAAGAAACAGACCCTGATCTCTGCAGAGCCCAGCCCTCTTCCTGGAGGGAAAGTCGTTCCCTGTATGGAAAGGAGCCAGTCCCTGCAGTGCCTTGGCCAGCTCTGGGGACCTGGGATGCAGCCTGGGGCACAAGGAGGCACAGTGAGCCAGGGCGACCCTGCGTCCCAGGCGTGGAGATTTCTGACCTCGCTTCAGGCTCAAGCTGCTTCAGTTCCTGACTGGCAGAGCTGGCACCAGTGAACTGCTCCCTCCCATGCTCCTGCAGCACAGCAAGGTGACCCAGTTCCTGCTGAGGACGAGGCCGCTTTGGAAGGCAGCACCAAGCTCAGTAGTTCCAAGCTCCCCTTTGGGCTGAGTTTTCAGTCTTGTGCCTGGTGTGGGTTTACAGGATGGGATGCGAGATCCCCAGGACTGATCTGCATGATTGGATTTGCTGGGTCCTTTATCCAAGCCGTGCCTTCTCACCCATGCACATAAGAGTATCTGCCTCCAGACAGGGGCCCCCAGCACACGCTGGAGGAAAGCGTTCCCACACACATCCTCTCCCTGCAGCTCCTCAGTTTTACATAAACACTGCAGATAAATCTGCCCCCTCCCAGCCCAGGAACGCTCCTTTTGTAGAGGTGGTTTTGGCTCCTTTCAGCACAGACATTGCCACAGCAAACTGTATCATAGCAACCTGCTGCTCTCCTCAGCAGCCAGCCAGCTCCTCGGCGAGAGTCTGCAGCGCCCGTGCGCAACAGAGCATGGCCCCTTGGTTATCCCGCAGAACCACCACCGTCCCCACCCTGGTGCCAGGAACCATGCTCTCACCACCTGGGACCATGGGAGGAAAGACCTCTGTTGCTGGTGGGAGGAGCTGATGGAAGCGATGCACTTGGTGAAGAACCTAATTTTCTTAATGAGATCAAAATTGCCTTCGCATTCACTTTCTGCTCCAACTCCAAAGCGCAGGAACAGCCCCTGGCACCCTCGCTGGTAGTTCAACTCGCCAGCTGCTCTGGTGGCAGGTAACAGCCACTGTTCTGGGCCTCGGCTGCAGAAGCCTCTGCCTCACCCCAGGAGACTGATGGTCAGTGCCGCCCAGCGCTGGGCAGGAGAGCTTCTGTGCTCCAAACTTAGGTAATTTCCAACTTAGGTAATCAAACTTAGGGCATCTCTTTCCTTGGAGATGTCTCTACTGAATCAGCAAATTCTGTTTGGGGGATTATTCTTCTAATTTTTTTATCTATTACTTTTTCACTGAGTATGACAATTAAAAAAAAAACCCCAAAACAGTCTCAGTTCCCTCAGCTCCAGGTCTTGAGCTTTATTGATTCTGAGCACTCTATACCTTTCAGATATTCCAGCAAGACACACCAGAGACCCAGAGTCTGGCACTTCCAAACACACAGGCACCCAAGGCTTGTGTGTCTGTGGATCCAGCCTTCCTTTACTGCATGAGTCATTCTCCCACTTGGCACCCAAGTCTGCAAGAAACAGGACCTGTGTGCATCTGTTTGTGATTAAAGAGAGAAAACTGGAGCAAGCCAAAAAAAGGGCTTAAAAATAAAATCCATGTGGTCGTTGTCTGAAATTCAGGGGCAGATACAGCCTCTTTCTTATTAGCTGGCAGCCCCTCGAAATGCCTGGCACTGTGACTCAGAGACACAGCTCTCGGGCAGGGGACTGAAATGTGCTGTTTCATCTATACCAACATAGTGTTAATCTTCTTTTGTTCCTTATTAGCTGTTCTGCGTGATAATGAGCCTCCTCACATGGGCACCCTCCATCCAACAATAGCACATCACAAACCAGGAAAGCAAATATGCATGCAGAGCCATGATCTGCTCTGCAAGGGGCTCCCGCAACCCCAGCCAGCTCTGGCTTGAAACAGAGACAAGCATTGCCAAGACCTAAATTTTTCAACATCGCACTTGTCGCGGAGGGCTTACTGTAAACCCTCCCCATAGAGCCAGCAACGCTGTGGCACATGCTGCTTTCTGCTGGGACAGCCAAGAACATCCTTCACAGATGAAGCAGAAATTCATCCCAGCTTTCTGCAGTGCTGCATCAACAAGCCTGAAGAGTTTCGGGTTACCTCCCTGCGCAGCGGTGCCAGATGAGCAGTGGCCTTCAGGGACTGCAGAGGATGTTTTCTTTGCTAGCCAAGTCCCACTGCCAGTTCAGCCAAGCCTTTGTCCAGAGGACAAAGCTGTCAAAGGAGGACCAAGGTGCAGCTGTCTCAGTATCCTCTCCCCATGCACGGCAAGAAGCCTGTAGCACCTCTCAGCCAGCATCAGACACGAGGAGACCATCCCCTCCACTGCCAGGGGTCCAAATCACCAAGCTTCACCAGCCACATGGCCCTCCAGTGCTTCTCAACACAGGGGCTCTAACCCTTTGGAGCTACTGTGCACCAGCACATGTGCTCAGCATTTCCTGAGGTTAAGCAGAGCTTTCTGGAGCTGAATTCACAGCTCCAAGTGGCCTTTTGTTGCAGAGAAATTTATCTGAGTGAGTGCTCACAAGAGGCAAAGGCCCTGTGTGCAGAGGCATGGCTCTGAGCTCCCCTCTCGCCTCCCGGGGCTGGGCAGGGGCTCCTCCACGCAACTGCAGCAGGTCTGGTGTGGGAGCAGGATGCTCGTGTTCCATCACCACGTGCTTTCCCCACGCCGGCGCTCCACAACTGATTAGTATTACATGAGGTGCCAGCGAATGTAACAGTTTTTGGGATTAGTTGTTCCTCTGCCAGGCCAGATGAAAGCATTAATAACAACAATAGTATATTTTATTTATACCATGCCTTTAAGACCGAAAACGAAATCTCTGTCCGATTCCTGGGCAGGGAACGACCTCCGCAGCTGCAGCCGGATGGGGCCGAGTCCCGGGGGATGCTGTGGCCACAGCCGGATGGGGCCCAGCCCCGGGGGATGCTGCGGCCGCTGCCGGATGGGGCCGAGCCCCGGGGGATGCTGTGGCCGCTGCCGGATGGGGCCGAGCCCCTCAGCGGCCGGGCAGGGAGCGAGCGCCAGGGCAGGCTGGCAGCGGCGCTCCCAGCGCAGGTACCGTTTGCATCAGAAAGGCACACATCCCCTGCTACGGCCCGGCTGTTGTCTCCTCCCAGGGCCTGTTGAGAGGAAAGCATAAAAATGCTGGATGGAAACCCTGGCCGCAAATGAAAGGCCAGAAGCAGCAGCGGTCCCAGACCCCCCCGGTGCAGAGAGGCCAGTCCCCACAGTGAGCCCGCAAAAATCTCGGCTGGTTTTCCAAGACATCCAGGACACTCCAGAGCTGCCATTTCCTCTGCAGATGCAACGAGAGGGCATGGAGTCGCCCTGAAATATTTCCCACTGCTAGAAAAGGGGAAATCAGCCCGGAGAAACAACGGCAGAGTTTACGGCTGAGGGTAAAGAGGAATTCAGCCCCAGAGAACACTGAAGAGCAGCAGTTACACAGCCGCAAAGGTCATGCCCAGTCCTTTTATCCTACTAGGGGCAGACTAGGAAGGAAATTTTTCTTCCGTGGTCCTTTTACTCAACTCAGCACGACCGTACAATGGCCCAGACAGCACCTGTGGGAACGGGCAGGTCATGGACCTGGCCCAGGAGCTCCCCAACTGAGCACTCCACTGAGCTCAGATCTCCCTTTGCGAGGATGAAGCCACCCGTGCTGACAAAACACGTCACTTGTGTTCACTGGCAGCCGCTGTGCCCACAGTCACCTCCGCGGCACAGCTCCAGTGGCTTCCCAGGGTCTCTGCAGGTGCGTCCTGCTTGCATGATCCCCCAAGCCATCTCCTCCTGCAAGGCGCCCTGCGGGAGCCGGGGCGCTGGGCCTCCCAGAGCCCAGGAACAGGCGTCTCCACAACACAGGGCTTCTCACAGATGATCTCTCACCTAGGAGGAACCACGAGCATGGGAAACTCTGCAGACACGGGTGCCTGCCTTGAAGATTTTAGTTGCCTTTATAAAGGCAGAAGGCAATGTTTGAAGAGCGATAGCTCAGCGTGCCTGGCATACAACAGACCAGAATATGCAAATGCCCTCTTCATTCCCTGTATCATTAGTGCTGACGGGCTTTATAAACAAAAGACCAGGAAATTAGCCATTGCAGCCTCCCAGACTGCAATAGCTGCACATCAGGGAGACAGTGATCGGAACCATCATGAATTCAGAGACCGACTTCATCCTCCCGGTGTGAAATCAGACCCTCTCTCCTGAAAGAAAAATCAGAGGATTTTTTTGTTGGAAGATTGATAAACTGCAGCAATATTCCTGAGCACCCTGCAGGTCCTCGCTCAGCCAGGGCTCGGAGACAGGTTAAGGATCCCTAACCCTGCCTGGCTGGTTATTGTCTGGAAGGGGAAGATAATGCAAATCCCACCGATAGAAAAAACGTGTTTCTGACACTAATATACTGCTCGTTAGAGTCCAGCCCAGAAGAGTGACAAGTGGCAGAGACAGGAATTAAAGCACAGGTGACAGACTCAGAGACACTGGTAACACGGGCTTGGGCAGTACCACAGTCCAAAGCCCAGACCCGACAACTCCGGGGTCACAATCACGAAAGAAGCAGCAATTAGTGACATTAAAGTGAGTGGCACTAAGAGTGAAGCAGACGTGGTGAAACAGAGTCAAACAGAGCCACCATTGTGCCAAGTTCCACTCTGCAGCGAAGACCTCGCTGTCCACATGCGAAATGCCGGGCTGACAAACAGAGACTGTTACCCCTGCCAGCGCCAAGGTGCCCGGTGCAGCTCGGGGCGCCCTGGCTCTGCCCACAGCAACAACACAGCCAGGCAAAGCTGGCTGCAGTTTCCCTCGGAGAAGCCATCTCCACCACAGATGCTTTAACCAGCACATCCCCTGCACCTTCTCATAGAAAACCCTCCGATGGCAGGCTTTGCCACAAAAGGAGATCCCGCCATCCTTACAGGCAAGGCCTCAGAAAGGTTTTACCCAAGTGAAGGTCACAATTTGTTCTTCCGAAGTTAGGGTATGACAGAGCCTCACCATGGGGAGGGCCCCAACTCTCTGACCCTGATGGGCAGCAAGGTCAGCGTCAGAGAGTTGTCTTGAAATGACACAAAGCCCTGCCTGTCAGAAAGAAAGTGGGAAAAACAAGGAGAGATGAGGCATCCCACCAAAGCTGGAGGGAGACAGAAAGCAGCAGAGAGAACTGCTGGCCACTACTCGGAGGGACACCAAACATGGCATGGCCGTCGGCCCTGGGACTTTTACAAGCTTCTCTCATGGCTGGACCATGATGTTTCTCTTCCTTGTGCAACATCACTGCAAACCCCTGAAGTGTAGGAACGGAGGAAACCATGACATGGAACAAGCAATCATCCGGAAAGTGCGTGACTGAAACAGCAGCTAATCAGCTTGAACAATCAACCTCTGCTCTTAATTCTTATGATGCACATACAAACATGAGTAAATTACTAAACAGCCCAGCTGGCATACCTTCAGGACGGACATGATCAGGATGAAGGGAATGGTATTTGCGCAGGCTGAGGTGGCATTTCTGGGCCCCTCTCCAGATCTTATTACTGGAAACCTGTCACTCAGGAGGAGGCTGTTCTGCTGGATTTACCAGCAGAGGAATCCCCAGCTCAGGCAGGCACAGGGTGCTTCTGCCTTACCCAGCTCCTGTGCCCTGTCTCAAATACGCAGCTCACAGAGGTTCAGAGGAGCTTGCTCAGATGCAAACCTCACTCTGGCAATTGGGAGGCAGCTCTGGGAGCTCCTTGTGGAAGTTCCTGCTGGCATCTCTGGGGCAGCCTCACTGAGGCTCTGGGGTGGGAGGGCTGGGGCTGCAGAGGCAGCCCAAGTGGCTCGTCCAGGCTTCTCACAAGCACGCTGGAAATCACGCCTGTGGCAGCTGACAAGGGAGACAAATGGGAGCCAGAAGCCCCTTCCTGGCACTCTTGCCATGTCACAAGGGCCGTTGGCCTTGCCACAAACTGCCTGTCATCCTTTCTACGGGGTACAACAAGGACTAGGAGTGGCAACAGATTTCCACAGCACAGCCAGCACATGCTCCAGCTTTGGGGAACAGGTCCGAGGGCTGAATGAACATAATTATCTTTATGCAATGTTGCACATTTCAGGTTTGCTATGCATAAGCAGCAGATCCCTCCCTCACTGCTCAGCTACCAGATAAGGTTTCTCCCCACAGGGAAGGCTGGGCCTGTACACTTGTGAAGTTTCATTAAGTGGAGATTTTATCTTCAGAATCTGGGGCAAAAGGAAAGCTGCATCCATGTCCTCACCACACACATGGGGCCCAGGGCACATGCCAACTGACTCCTTCAGAGCTCTCCCTCCCACAAAGCCTCCTGCCGTCCCTCATCTGCCATCCCAAAGTGCACTAGCACTGCTTGGTGGGGCGAGAGGGGCATCCTTGGCACCACGCTGGGTGAGGGCTATGAGAAAGTCAAGCCACCACAGGCAGAGGACGGCACATGACTGCCCTGCACCAGGGAGTTTCTGCAGGTCTGTTTATGCGACCACCTTGATAGGCTGTTTCCGCTTGCCCTAAACATGCATTAGAGTGGCATCAGGAGGTGCCATAGAGCAGCCAGACTGGCAGGAGAAACGGGGAGAGCAGAGCAGTGCTGTCCTTGCCCACGGGAGAGAGTGAACCACCTCCCTGCTGTGGGAAAGGGGTCCGCATCAGAGCTGGGAACAAACCCGCCCCACAGAAAGCGTTTTCTTGCCTACAAGGTCACAGCAGCCAGCAGGGTCAGCTGGTTGTCACGAATTCCTAGTCAGCACCTCCTGTGACTCCCAGGACACCCCACAGCCCCACAGAGGCTGAGCCTCCTGACCCATAGGGGAGAAAAGACACATGCTGCCACGGGGCACGCTGCCCTTGCTGCAGGGAGGTGCAGGAGAAGCAACCTCCACCCCTGAGCTACACAGCATCGCAGCACCCCCACACTATGCCCAGCCCAGCGAGACGATCCTCCCAGGGACTGTCATGTCATGTCATGTCATGTCCATCCTCCACCCACGCCAGCATAAGCATTTCTGATGCCGTTTCTGCTGCAACTCTTTAAACTTCTGTCTGACTGGTTACTGACCTGCCTGAGAATGTGACCCAGCTGCACATATTTTTAGGCTTAACTATGTATTTGTGCTGAGGCAGAACACAAGTATGCTGGTTTCAGGCTCCCAGCCTCAACAGGGAGCATGGGAGGAGCTATTTTGGTATGGAAAGGGCAGCTCCACATTTTTTGTCTGCCTCAGAGTGAAGGTGGCATTGAGCTCTTCCCAAGATGGAACTTAGTCTTGCACTTCAGAAGAAGCAGCCATGGCAATCCTGGAGCTGCATGCTGGGAATCCAGGCACAGACAGCCTCAGCATCCATGGAGATGCCATCGCTAAACTTGGCCCCTTTCAGCTCTCTAATCTCGTCAACATTCCTCAGCAGTTCCCCTAAAGAAGGATCTATTATTGCAGCCTGTAGGTTCCTACACAGGCCATACCAAGGCAGACTGTTTGCTGAGCACGGGCAAAGAGGGAGGCAGAGGGGGATTTGCAACTCACAATGTTATTCTGGTCTTGAAAGCACATCTGCTTAAGAGACAGAAGCCCTGGTGAAGGACCAGCAGCTGTGCAACTGCCCTCTTGTGAGCTGCAGCACAGAGAGGGGCAAAGTGGCACTGCTGAACCTGCGGGCGCTGATCCTTGCAGTGTCGCAGGTTGAGGTAGACACTGTGGCTCTCAGCAGCAGTGCATCCTGCTGGTCCACAAAGGACAGAAAAGTCCTCTCCAGCAGCTCTCCAAGAGGGCAGCGATCATGTGCAAGGCACAATGCCAGGCCTGGGCACAGATGACACAGATTCCCCTACCAGAAATGAGCAGCTCTACGCTGCACCAGCATCTGCATCACCAAAAGATGCACCAAGCAGATAAACGGCCTCAGGTCACATCACTATCTGCCTGCCTACGCTTAGAGCCAACAGCCACAGAGGGCAGGCAGTGCCTCCCAGCATAAAGGAGTGCGAACCAAAAGCAAAGAACTGAGCCCAGGCTGCCATGCGCAGAGTAGCTTCCTCCCTATTGTTACTGGAAACAAGATAAAAACCCCACCTAGGCACAGGGCAAAGCCTTGGACGTGCCAGCACTGATGCTGTAGCACCCTGGCCTTGCGGAGGCATCGGACAGCAGCATTGCCTGCGCCCGCCTCTTCCCCTGCTGGTACCCAGCGCTGGGGAAGGGGCTCTGCGGGTCAGCCGGTGTGGTGGGTGAGACGAGCAGGGGCATCGGGCCAGTCCAGAGCCACGGGCGGTGGTTCTGCTGGCAATGCCCGAGCCACTGCGGGAACGCACCGAGAGCCAGTCCCTGGGAAGGAGGTCGGCCATCGCTGAACGCTCTCGCCGACAGAGACCTGCTGAGCACCACAGTGGCTCTGCTCCGGGCATGAGACCTCCCAGAGCAGGCCGACCCACAGACACTCCCTGATCCCACAAGGAACAGCTAGCGCGTCGCTGAGGAAAACCTACCTGCCCAGTGCACACCTAGTGGTAATTGCACTCCCTTTCACACCTCTGAAGCATGGAAATGAAACTCGCCCACTCTTTGCAAAGCATTGCTAGCAATCACAAAACCATCTGCCCTTCCTCCACCTGGCCATGAGGAAGAAAGTTCTTCCCGACGGTCTGGGGCACCAGCACTGCGGGTCTGGGAAGCACCCAGCCCTTTGGGAACAACACTCCCAAGCCATCAGGCATCCCGTCAAACAGGAGTTTCCCCCCGCCAGAAGATACCGGCGCCAGGCAGAGGAGTTGTTTCTGTGCTGAGCACATTCGGCCAACAGGCAGCAAAGAAAGAATTTGCCACAACAGGAGCATGAAGAGCAGCAAAGCTCCATAAGGCTCCACTCCCTGGAGCCGGAGCCCTGTCCGCCCCGTATGGCAGGCAGGCTCCGCACCCCTTCCCTCATACACAAAGATGTCAAACTGCTTTTTAACGGAGGCTTTATAAAATGGCATGTAGTGCAGGCTTTCAGGGGGACAGGAGGGATGGGATATCCCTGCTGTGCTGCAAAATGGCACCTGAAGTAATTTCACTCCCACAGTGTGCCCCAAGGTGGGACTAACTTAAACAGAAACAAACGTGAAATGCAACCAGCACCTGCAGATGATGGACAAGGGGTCAAGCTAAAACTTGGTTCGCTTTTCTCCTTGGTAGGTTCTGAGATCTAAGGCACTTCAGACAGTGCAGAGTCCTTGTCTCAAGCAGCACAGATTTCATCCTTGTGAAGGATTCTTAGTGCTGGAAACTCTCCAGAGTCACCCTCCAGCCTCAGAAAAACTAATCAGTGGACAAAGGGTTAAAAGACATTTAAAAGAAATCAGAGGTCCCAATACAATTTGAGAGCCGTTCAGTTCTCCATCACTTCTGTCCACCCTATGGCAGTATCTCTCTACCTAGATTTACTGCCTGCCTGCCAGCTGCTAATGTCACAGCCTGCACTTGCCACTTAGCAGGAGGGGCAAATTCACCCCGAAAGGCTGCATTTTCCAATGCACTTATACCAGCCAGTACTACAAGCCCCAGGGAGCAGACAACACCCCGGTTTGTACAGATGTTACCCACGGGACTTCTGAGTGGCCAGGGAGGCTGTGGCCATGCTTGGTCGCAATAAAGGGAGTTTTCCAGGCAGACTGCCCTTGCCCCAACAGTCATTGCTCAGTGACACTCAGCTCACCCTATGCAGCTTCCAGAGTCTCTGACTACTTTCACAATTAACTACAGTGCAGGGGGGAATTAAAAAAAAAAAAAAAGAAATAAATCAATAGCCAGCTCCTCTGTCCGGGTCTCTCTTCTGATTTCTGGAGGAGACCTTCAGTTCCAATTACTTATCTAAGAGATGGTGAGTGTTTAAAATATAAAGGGCGATCTTGACAGGAGGAGGGGAGCAGTTTCCCAGCACCTCCCTTCCTGCTCTTGCTGGGATGGAATTTGTCATGAACAATAAGCCCTGGTGTGTGAAGCTGCTTAAAAGAGACAGGAGGTAGCACAGGGACAAGGGAAAGTGCACCCCAGCGCCTGTCGTTCTGCATGAGAAGGGCAATTAGCCACTCTCAATCCTTTCAGCTCAGCTGGTTCAATTCGCTATTGTGCAAAACTTCTTTTACCAAAGCTCCTGTTTACCAGGGTCTCCGAAGGGTAGTGGAAATTCAGCATCAGCTTGCAGTCTACACCCAAAAATATCAGTTTGATTACCAGGGAAAATTGCTGTGTATTGCTTTGCAGGACTGTTTATTGAAGAACTAGCCCCTGTGCATTTCAAATCAAAGCTGCAACAGAAGGAAATTTATCTGGAAAACTACCTAGCAAACTCTATCTACAATGAAGCTGTTACAAAAGTCTTACATTTTTCGTAAGGAGAAGGCAAAGAGAATCGTCCTCTTGGCTATAGAGATAAACATTAGACAAACTTCTATCTTTTGCTGAAAAGGGTAAAAATTAATGTGTGACAGCATCAGATGCAGGTATCAGATAGATATACACGGCTTTAAAGACTTTTTATCGTGTCCAGTTCTTTTAACATTTGTAAGATCAAAGCCAAACATTCTGGAGAATTCCTAAAAAGCAGGCAACGCCAACCATGCTTCCGCACCCTCAAAAGATGAAGTTTTTCACGCCAAATACAGACACTCAGAGTAAAGCCATTCAGTGCCCAACAAAGATACCCCTCCCAGTTCCTTTTTGCAGGCTGCCGAAGTCCACGGTTTGGAAACCCCCCAGCCACAGGGGTGATCAAGCTGCCAGCGTATGCACAAGCACACCCTGGTGACACATGGGGTCGGCCACCAGCACACCCCAGTCAGGACTCACCCCGTCGGAGCAGCTCCAGGGAACCCTCTGCAGGGAAGGCCCCTGGGTCAACCAGGATGGCTCCGCTGTTACCACGTCTGAGGGACTTCACACAGACACGTCAGCCCGGCACCATCCACCATGCAGCGACTTCCACATCATAGCCACCATTCTGTGCTTCAAGCACAGCTCCCAGGCAAGCACTGAGAGCTAATGCTTCATCCACAGCTCCAGCACCAAGAGCTGCCCTAAGAGCCAGCATCCTTGTGGCTCGCGTCACAGCACACATCGTGCAGGCAAAGCAAAAGACTCCTTTTTGTCTCAGGGAATAAAAAGCAGCAAAAGCAAGATCTCCTGGGTCAGGAAGCTCCAGAGCAGACTCAACAAATGCATTTTACGTGTTAGAGCTAGTCCAAGACAGTAAAGCCACTACTCTAGGTAGAGCTGTGCTGATCCTACAGCTGTAATTTGATGGATGTAAAATTATAGCAAGGAATTTGAGTGTACAAGAGTAAAGAAAGTCTGAGGTCACGTTTTACTTCACTATTGGTCTTGGACACTGAGAGGACTTCGTTTGTCATCAGGACTCCAGAAATTATCGGGAAAGAGCATCGGCAAGCCTGTGATGTACGTGCACTGACAGAGCACAGCGTTCAGCTGCACCATGGGCACACAGCAGTCCAAAAAGGTTGTCAGAGGTAAATTAAAAGGTGCACATGAACTTTGCTGGATGCCAATATTTTTATTAACTCTGCATCAAGCACTTGCAACTTACGTCTCCACAGAAAGACAGCATGAAGTTTGGGAAGGGTCTTGGTGGGCTGGGACAGCTGTGCCTACAGCTTCATGCAGAATCACAACCGAGGACACAAATATAAAAAACCAAAACACAAAAAAAAAACTCAAAAAACAAACAAACAAACAAAAAAAACCCAAACACAAAAAAACAAAACCAAAGAACCTCAGACGCTCTGTCAGAGAGTGATGAAAGGACAGCGCGTTCCCACGCCGCATTCCTCCCGAAGGTGAGGTCTCCCTCCTCGAGCTGTGCCCTGCCTCTTCCCCGTTCCTCCCCGGCCTCACCTCGCACCCCGGAGCTGGTTTGGCGGTGACTCGGCTCCGTCGCCGCCGGGGCACGGAGGGGGTGTGCCGGGGGGGGCCGCACGGCGCAGCCTGCCGGAACAGAGACCAGCACCCCCGGCGCGGCCACGCCGGGAAACCACCCCGGAGCGGCGGGAGCCGCTGCTCGGGCCCCGGGGCTCCGGGAAGGGGGAGACCCCCGGCCGGAAGGACGAGCCCGGACCCGCCGCCGCGCCCCCCCGCGCAGCCCCCGGCCCACCTGAGGTGTCCCACATGTTGAGCTCGGTGCGCTGCTTGTCGATCTCGAAGCTGGCCGTGTAGTTCTCGAAGACGGTGGG
>VYXH01009140.1:338833-358042 GCA_013397275.1 Burhinus bistriatus | reverse complement strand
TGACCGTCCCTCCGCCGGGGCCGGGGTCCCCGTCGGGGTGGGCGGCGGACCCCCGCTCCCCTGCCCGGGGCGGTGCGGGGAGCGTCCTCCGCGATCCCGCCTGCGGAGGCTCCCGCGGCGGCCGGGCAGCGGACAAAGCCCCGTGACAAAGGGGCCGCGCTGGGCCCTGCCCGTCCCGTCTCTGCCCATCCCCGCCCGTCCCGTCCCGCCCAGCCTCCCGGGACCCCGGCCGCCCTCGCCCTGCGAAAAGCTGGGGCGGCGGGAGCATCGCTGCCTGCCCACCCTAAGGGCAGGGGTCTTCGGGGTCTGGAGTAGTGGGGAAAGCTGGAAGCGGTCGTGTTCCTTGGGCACAGGCAGGTGTAGTTGCATGTACAAAATTTTCTTATTACTGGCGAGTGCTAGGGGGATGTTGGGCAAAAGCATGACAGTGCTGTTTCTGAATACGTTTGTGACCAAGCTCTTAAATTACACGATCGGGGAAGGAAACAGCTCTAGCCACTGCAGAGTTGTCCAGAGCTGTTTAAGGGTGATGAGGTGTGGGCACACGCAGGTTAGTTGCTCCTGGCGCTGGGTTTGTGGCCTGCAAGCCTGTGGCTGCTGCATTTTTAGCAACTCGGGGGACAGAGTTGGCTCTATGTGTCCCAGACCTTTGGGTCTTGGGGCTGTTGCAATTATAGTGCTTTAAGATAATTCTTGGGCGCACAACTAGCACAAGAAATTGTCTCAAAAAAAACCCCCAGTGTGTCAAAGATGATTCCCTCCCCTCCAGGAAAACATCTTTGTTTATTCAAGTATAAATGCCAAACCCACACATTGAGGAGGTTTCTGCTCACTGCCTTGGCTCTGCCTCTTGTCCACTTGCTGGTATGACTGCTCGGTGTTTTGTTGTCTCTCTTCCATTGCAACGAGAGCAGATGTTCCTTGCCTAGTGGGATAAGAGCAGATTTTGGGGGATGCCTCATACTTCAGGCCTGAGGCTTAGACCTGGAAGGTTTTCCTCAGGTTGGGCATGCCTTTTCCAGGCTTGATCCTGTTAAGCATTGCCCCAAGCCTCCTGCCTGTTGGCAGAATGATGCGTGCAAGGGGCAGCAGTAATATTTCATGGTGCTCAGACTCCTGCTCCCAACTTGGGCCGGAAGGGCAGGACACAGTCCCCATCCCTCTTACCTTGGGGGGCGGGGGGGCTGTTGTTTTGGCCAATGGGCAGTCAAGCAGCATGCTGGGTGCAAGCCAGAGCCTGGGGCGCCTGCGGCCCCTCTGAGGCTCCTGGTGTGTGCCCGGGTCCATGGCGAGAGGTGCTGTGCCGTGGGGCTGTTTGCCCCATGAGTGGAGCACAGGCTGTGGGCTCCCGCCCAAGCCCAGGGGTGCTGCAGACCTTTGCACGGAGAATAGCACACATGTACCTGGCTCTGGAGTATGGAGGGCAAGGGTGTGATGACTTCTGCTAGCCTGGGGCTCGTTTCAGACCACCTTGTCCTCTGATTTCAGGTTGGCGATAAGGTAATGGTCCTGGCTAGGTCAGGACTCTGGCAAGAAGTTGTGAACGTGCCAGCCAGTCAGACTTTCCTGATGCCTGAGGGGATGAGCTTCGAGGAAGCGGCTGCTCTTCTTGTCAACTACATCACTGCCTACATGATCCTGTTTGACTTTGGAAATCTGAGACCCAACCAGAGTGTCCTCATCCACATGGCTGCAGGTAAATAGTTCTTGCCAACCCATGCTGAGACTCTTGGCCTCAACATGCACGTTCTGAACAGGTGGCATGGGTGAGGAAGCGACCAGAAGGGGGCTGGACTGCCGGAGATGCAGGCTTCCCGCTGACTCAGGCGCTTGCAAATGCTGAACGCATTTCCCAGCAGCCAGGGTCGGTCTCCCTCAGCGTGTGTCACAGGCATCAGCCTGCCCCAGGCAAAGCCTTTATTTCTTACCCTCCCGGCGCTGTGCCGTCAGTACGAGCAGGGGTCATTTACCTATCCAGAGGCTTTTTTGGCTGCTGGGGCTATTTGCTTCTATGTCTCCTTGCTGCTGGTTTTCAGGTGGTGTGGGAACTGCTGCCATCCAGCTGTGCAAGACCGTAGAAAATGTCACTATTTTTGGCACAGCATCTGCCTCCAAGCATGAGTCACTCAAGGAGAGTGGAGTTGCTCACCCCATTGACTACAGAACGATGGATTATGCAGAGGAGATCCGGAAAATCTCTCCCAAAGGTATCGTGTGGTGGAGGACTTCTACAACTGTCCTGTATTTCTTTCCACTTGAAAGAAACCTCTAATTACTTTTAATTCCCTCTAGGTGTTGACATTGTCCTGGACCCCCTGGGAGGATCTGATACATCCAAAGCATTTAACCTGTTGAAGCCGATGGGCAAACTCATCACTTATGGTAAGTGTGAGCCGCGTGCCCAAACCTCAGCTCCTGCATAGGAGAGACCTGTGATGGCAGGGTGGGCGTGGATCTGCGTGGGGATGCTCCGTGCTGCTCCATGCCTGGGACGCACAGCCATGAGGGAGCATCACTGCTGTGTGTGTAGTTATTTTACAAGGTTATTTCACAAAGGTCTTTAGGATGCTTCGCCTGGGTGAGGCACTGAGGGGAGTGAGATTTGTGCCTTGTCCTGAGAGCTCTGGTCACAGGCTCGCTCCCATGGCGAGATCTCTCTTCGAGTACGAGCCGGTGCCTGCAGGGGAAGCTGGAATGTGCTCACAGAGGAACGCCGGCACAGCTGCTTTGTCCAGGCTGACTTAATGCACAGCACTAATAGAGCCTTGCTTTTCTCCTTGAGGATGTGTGGGTGATGAGGTTTGAGGCTACTGAATACTTATCTCTCCATTCCCTTAGCCCTGAAACACTGTGATTTTGTCCCGGAGACAATGCCCTCACACAACCCCCAGTGGGATTCCAGACACTTGCACCACTGTGCTGCTTCTGTTACCCCAGCCACTGCAGCATGTGGCTCCCCTGAAGAAGCCTTGGCTGGAGGAGAAGGGGAGTGCTGTCCTGCCAGCCTGGCTGGATGTGACTTGTAACCCTCTCTTGCCTCTGCCAGCACTCCAGCCTAGCTGCGCTGCTGCTGCCCTCCTAAGAGAGTTGTTGTTCTATATTTTTGCAATATATGGGTGCCAATAATCCAAATTCTGTGTGTCTTGAGGCTGAGATGGGTATCTGTTTCCATTGAAGGTCAACTGGGCAGATCCTGATGTGATCCAGTTCTCACCTCTGTCCTCCATCACTGCGTGAGCGGCTGTTACCCTGCATATTGTCTGAGCTGTTACATGGGATGCCCCCTGCCTCTTGTGGTGTTGATTTCAGCTCATCTGTGGCTTGCCTTCTTTTTAGGGGTAGCAAACCTGCTCACTGGGCAGAAGAAGAACCTCATGGCTATGGCTAAAACCTGGTGGAACCAGTTCAGCATCAATGCCTTGCAGCTCCTACACCATAACAAGGCTGTGTGTGGCTACCACCTTGGATATATGGATGAAGAATTTGAGCTTGTTGGAGGTGTTGTAGCCAAGCTGGTTAACCTGTACAGTCAAGGCAAAATCAAACCCAAAATAGACTCTGTATGGCCATTTGATCAGGTAAGTCTGAGCTAACATATAGGCTGGCAGCACCCAGAAATTACTGGGCAATTGTTTTCTGCACCGTGAGCTCTGCATCAGTGTGAGCACCTTGTTCATGGGGGCTGAGCTGTTGCAAATGTTTAATAACCATCTGTTCTCAGGCATCCAGTGCCTTTTCCTTTTAAACTATTAAGGGGGAGTAAAGCGGCTGGGCTCTTCTGCTCCAGTGCACAGAGCCAGGCAATGCCAGACAGCATCCCTGTGGAATAGGGCAGGTGCTCAGCTGTGCTCCGTGGGCAGCAGCAGCCCATGGAGGGGCTGGGTTATGCATCAGACTGGAGACTGCCCCGAGTCTGCACTCTGTAATTAAGCAGACAGCTGGGAAGGTTGCTGCTGAGTGAAAAAGAGCCCAGGCAGTGAAGCAGAATGAGGATGTTGGAAGGGAGCAGCAGGTTTTTCAGCAGCTCTGCTATGCTCAGTGTTGTTCCATTGATGTGTCCAGGCAGGGTCGGGTTCTTCCCTTGGAAATCCTTTGCTGGTGTAGGACTTACTGCAGGGGAGCAAAGGACTTGGTAATGATCAGTTGCTCTTAGTACCTGAGAACTAGTCTGATGCAAATACTTAAGGAAAACTGTTGATTCCAGGCCTGGCCCAGGTGCTGTATTGCTTAAAAATAATAATAATTATAAAAATCTGTACATGTATTGTTCCATGGTTGTGTAGATGGTAGAAGCATTGTCCTTCTGGCTGTTGACTGGGTTTCTGCAGCGCTCCCCTCTGTTTGGAAAGGAAGCTGTGGTGACACGCACTTCATTCTTCCACGGTTTGCATAGCAGAGCATCCTTGTGTATGTTACAGTTGGTCTGTGTGAATTCCTGACGACGGTTTCCTACGGGCAGGCTGGGGTAGCTGCCCAACTCTGTCCAAAATGCATCTGTGCAGAGGCATCCAAATGCTTGGCACTTCCTTGGACTGCTGGGAAAGCTGCCTCCTGGGTGGCCCTCAGACTAGGACCCCACTGCACGGCGGGTGTGGGTCTCACCAGATCCCTGTTGCTTCCAGGTGGCAGATGCCATGAGGCAGATGCAAGAGAAGAAGAATGTTGGAAAGGTCATCCTGGTTCCTGAAGCACCCAAGGAAGAATCCAAAAAAGAAGAGAACTAAGGAGAGGAGAAGAGATGTGTGCAGATTGTGAATTCATGGTTTAACTCCCTGATCTTTGGGACTTGGAAATGGACAGATCAGTAGCTTCCATCTTCAATTCACCAGTACAAGAACATCGTGGTTAAAGTTCAGATGAGGTTTGCATGCTCTCGTTGTGACTGACCCTTTGCCAGATATGCCTCCTGCCCTAGCTCTCTGTTTTGAAGCCTCTTTATTTCATACATTTTTCTAATCACTTGTTTCTCTACTGAATTTCCAAACTAACCTGATTTTTTTTTTTCCCTGGCGGTGCAGCAGAAGCTTCCAGGCAGTTGGTGGTTAACCGCTGCATAGCCTGTCACTGTAGAGTCAAGATGTAATGTACTGTAGCAACTGCCGAGTATCTCCACAGAAACTGAGCCCTGCTGAAACATTTGTGCTGTCACCTTTGAGAAGCTTGTTCAGCAGGAGAATGGACCCAACTTAAGATGTGTCCTCAACAGCCAGAGGAAAAGCACGGCTGGCCTAGTTTAATTCTAGCACAGGCTACTCTTCTGTGTACGCTAACCACGCTCTTTCCCCTCTGCTTTCGTTGGCTTCTAACACCAGTCAGATAGTAACAGGTCATGTTGTCTTTGCCTTGTAAATAACCATCCCGGCATTTTGGAGTCTATGGCATATTGCACTTAATTTGCAGTCACTTCTCTGCAGTTGGCAAATAACCTGACAGGCTGGGCTGGGCTGTGTCTGAATGCAGAAGAAAAGTTTCAGTTGGGTAACTTGATCTTGTCCATTTTCTGATTCCAAACTGTAAAGGGAGATTTAAACTGTGTCTGATTTTTAGAGACCATAAGGACTCAACTGTGTCTCAAATGACTGGAACAATCGATGTTGGCTCTGTGCTTTATTAATGTTGGGCTCCAAGTTGGTATTGTTAAGGCTAAACTTCACCCTCGTGTTTGTATTTCCAAGGGCTGCAGTGTTGAATCAGACTTCAGCAAGGTGGGAACAAAATAAGCCCCTGTTAATGCGTGCTTTGTACTGTGCCCTGTGTGCTGGGGAGGTGTTGCCATTTGGGAAGTAACGTGCAAGAGCCAGTCCTGTAAGCCTGCTTCCCAGGAGCCTGGGCTGGCTCTTTCTGCGGCACGCCACTCACTAAAGCTATTGCCAAGTTACCAGTGTAGATGGTAGACTGCCCAGCTCCTTGTCAAGCCTGTTGGCTTGGGCATCTCAAGCAGTTCAAGTTGTGCTTTTCATTCTCTCCTAGCGAGCTCGTTAGATACCAACTGTAACCAGCTCCTGCCTCATGGCTTAGTGCTGCAGCAGGACTTGACTTTTTTTCCCATGAAACTGCAAGTCTTGGGACCCTTGGGCTCTCTTCCAGCACCAAGGGTTTAAGAACTGCCTGGGGTGCTCCTCCCAGACCAGAACTCAGTTTTTCTTCCTCTTTTCTTTCTTCCCTGCATTTGGAAACATAGCTGTGCAGAGACCCAAGCCTGGTTCTGTGAGCACTTAATGTCCTGGGTGGTGCCCCCCCCTTCCTGCTGGACCCCATTTTCAGCCCTGAGTGACTGTGGTGCTATTTGTGCTTGCTTTGACGGCTTTGCCATCGGTTGTAGGTACTGTGGGCTTTTTGGCTTCATTTTGGATTTGAAAAGGTAAAACTGAGGGCGCCAAGACGAGCTGCCCATCATGGAGGAGCTCAGGCTCCAGGAGCAAACCCTTCCTACTAGGAGCCCTGCTTAACCAAACCCCCAGGAGTGAAGGTGGTGGCAGGGCGAAGGGCCCCGTATGCGAAGCCCCTTCACTGCTTGAGAGCAGCCCAGCCCTGTGCAGGGCTGGGGGTTCCTCTGCAGGTGAGGAGTGTGGCTTCTTCTTGGGCCAGCTCTGTCCTCCAGTGGGGCTCCTTTCTACCAGCGCAGCTCGTTTTTTCAGGTGCTTGGGTTCAGCCCCTAGTTCTGCCACCTTTCAGAAATGTGTAGGCACAGCCTCGAGGGGACTTGCCCTGGCTAACTTTAAGTATTAAAACAACCCTGTTCCCTGTGACTTCAGAGGAGGGCTGGAGCCCTGTCACGGATCCTTGTCAGTCCATCTCTCACGCTTGATATGTGAACTTCATAAACATGGTCTGAAGAAACTCACAAGCACAGCTCTTAACCTTTCTGAATCCAAAATCTTGCTGCTTCTCCTTTCAACCTGCCCTGTCATGCTAATTTAGATAAAATCCAACACTGTCTAATGCTGCTTTACCAGGTCTGACAACAGAAGGACTGTCTAAATTGCTGAAATGGGAAGTCTGGACCTGTTCCTTCGAGAAACTGGACTTCACCTTGATGAAAGAGCAGCGTGCTGAAACTGCACACAACCCTGCACATCTTCAGGTTCTGCACACTTGTAAAGGGGAAAACTATCAAACTGTGTTGCAGTAACATCTTTTCCTTGCTTTCCTCTTGGCTAAGCGCGTGCTCAGTGCCTTACTTGGGTGGCCTTGGATCAGGCTCTCGCAGTCTGTCCCTCCCAGTGCGGCATGAAGGAGGAAAGCGGGACTCTTGCAGCTTCCCGTAGGACACCTCTGACGTGCTACCTTGCGGTACGCCGCAGAAAACAGTATCTCAGTGCCTTCTTCTACATGCCTGGAAGGACTAGGAAGTCACTGGAGCCTTTTCCATTCTGGCTTTTCAAAGTATTGCCAAAAACCTGTTGCAACTTGTTAGCTCTGTTTTGTGAACACTGGTGGTGTAGTCTGACTTACTGTGAATAAGACGGTCCCTTCCCATGTCTTGCAGCCTTGCCGGGGCCGTCCTGGGCGTTATGCGCTCCCTGCTCCAGAAGAGCCAGTGCAGAACCCTTGCCTCTCCCAGGGCGGCTGTTTGGCTCCGTCCAGTCCTCGAGTGAGGCTTTATCTGCTGCCCGGCCTTGGCTCTCTGGAAACAATCCCGGCTCCCGACTCTCTTTGGATAGCTGCTTGGGTATCTTCTACCTACGAATTCCTGAAGCCCTTATCAGGGCAGGAGCGCTCAGCGGTTACCATCTGTTAGAGTTTAGCACTGACTGTTTTATGTCCCTTGGTAGCAACAATGTTTTCTACAGAAAGACCAAGATTAAATGTAACCTTGGTCTTCAATACTCTGCTCCCGGTGGTTGAGCTTGGTTGTTTTTTCGGTTTTGGTTTGGTTTTTTTTTTTCACCTTTCTTTTTATGGACCAACATTTTATGGGCCAATAAGTATAGAACCGATGTGAAACAACTTCAAGTGTCTTAACTCAAAGTTAACCAGCAGGTTTGTATACTAAGGACCAAAGCAAAAAACAAAAACAAAAAAACAAAACACAACAAAAACTCTAGGATAAAATCATTCCACTCAGTGTTGCTTAACTGTTTAGGACAAAGTTGTACTGTTGAGGAAATGGAACATTCCCGTGCTTGAATTGCATGTGCCACTCCAGCTATCAGAAGTGCAATTTCATGTTTATTTTACTGACTGTCTGACCCAAAGGTTGTGCCGTGAGGAGTCCCAAGTCCAGCATGAGTGAGGAGCTCGTGAGCAGAGGAGTGGCGTCCCCGGCCCTGCCTGCGGCGGTGGTGGCTGCTCAGCGCAGGGGTGCCCGGGGGAGTGACACTCCTGTGTTGTTACTGCCATTGCCTTCCCGGACTGGCACTGCTGCTCTTGGAAAAAATGCAACTCCTTTGCTATCACCAGGCAGCTTTTGCCACATTTTTGACTTTTTAGTTTCTCCCAAGCTCACTTGTGTTGCACGCTAACTGCAGGAGGGAGGAAGGAGCCTCGGCTTGCGCAGAGGAGTGTGACCCCAGCCAAGTACTTTGAGACGGGGGAAGGAGTTTAGCTGTACATTTCATTTGGGAATTGATTGACTGGGGAGAAGTAAGAAGCATTGTGGGCCTCAGGCCTTAACTGGTGCAGGATCCTGGCCCACTTACAGCTGCTGTCATAGGTGTAAAACCACTCTTGTTGCCTAATGAAGTCTCTAGTGTGCTAAGCCCTGGTGATGGCAGAGTGTGACTGGCAAGTCATGCGTGAGTGTGATGTGACATGCATTACACTCTGAGCCTCTTACAACATATGGTCTGGTCTGTACTGTCTCAGTTGTGTTGATCTGCAGATACGTGATACGAGTGATACTCATCCTACAGACACATGGAAAATCTTTGTTTATAAAATATATTCTGCTTTGTGCGTGTAACCAAGTTGGACAGAACGCAAATGTGCCAATGCTGTTTACATGACTATAATGTGTAATGCTCCTGTCTAATGTTACCATATGCCTTATGTGTTTCAAATGTTAATTAAAAGCATAACAAAACCCTCAGTGGTATGCTGCTCAGTCTTCTGCTGGAATGAACCCTCTGCCCCCAGCTCAGCCTGTGGGGTACTTCTATTGCTCTTCTAGGCAGTCAGTGCGTGGACATGTTCAGTTTATTAAATTCTAACCCTTCCAGTGTTAGAAGATGCCTCTGCTCTCAAGGACAATTGTTGATTGTTGCCTCAATCTTCTAACACCCTGCTCTGGAGGGCAGCTATGGTGATTTTTGTTCACAAAGCTCCTAGTTGGCCTCTGCACTTTACTCTGCATCTGGGTTTCTCTGTAGGTCGTTGAGATTGAAATGGGTGGCTGGGGTGATAGTGAAGACACAGATTGAACAACCACTACTAAAAAATGTGGGGAATAAATCTTGTTTATTTGTGTTTCTTCACTAGTGCCTGTCTATGCCTGCGTATTCTCATGGGAGGCAGCTGAACGCTGTTCCTGCTCTCCCCAGCACAGCAGCAGGTTGCCTGCTGGCCCCAGAGCAGGTGCTGGGGAGGGGCTGTAGCTCAGGGCTGTCTGCTGCATGACTGCAATGCCTGAGTGAACAGCTGAAATTAATGACAGCTCAGCTCTGGCACAGGCTCTGGCAGTGCCTGAGCTGGAACCTGCCTGTAGCGGCCGGAGGGGGAAGAGACTTCCAGAAGATGAGGCTGGGCTACACGGAGGCTCCCGCCCAGGTTTGGGTTACGTTGCCGAAAGCCACACTGGGGCTCAGCCTGGAGCTGGTGTTGAAACAAGCTGCGTAACTGGCTGGTGAGGACACACATCCAGGAGGAGCGGGCGTTCCAGGGAAGCTCTGATCTGTGCTGGGGCTTGCGGGAGGCAGGGATAGCGGTGCTGCTGGCTTTCTGGCTGCTTCTGGGGACACAGGAGTTCCTTGGACAAACACCTGCTTTTTGCTATGCTGTGTGTTAAGCTGAAGTTTTGTCAGCTGGAAAGGAAGGTGAAGCAAAGGCACGGGAGTCTCAGGCGATGCCCAGTTTCTTCAGTACCGTGCAAACCTCGCGGAGATACTGGGCGTCTGGATAGCCGTTCCTGTGGGGCAGAGAGGGAAGTGGTGTCAATTCTGCTGATGGTGCTAAAACCACTAAGGGGAGCAGCAGTTTATTTCTGCCCCATCCCTTCAACAGGGGCTGAGGGTGGAAGTCCTGCTCTTGGGGAGCTGCTGCTGCCCGCAGGCACAGCTCACACCCAGAGCTGGCTGCACAGCACTGTCATGGGAAAAGCCAGGAGAGCTGTAAGTGAACAGTGGCCAGAATTCTTGGCCATAGGGAACTTAGGGGTGTGGGATGGGCAAGGGCTTTAGCTCCAGCTGGAGGGTGCCAAGGCTGGTCTGCTACACCACGGCTGCCCTGTGAGCTGAAGCAAAGGGAGGCACCAACTCTGCCATTGTGGGAGCCTGGAAGAGCCACCCATGCCAGGATTTGTTGAGCCTGGAGCCCATGCTTCTCCTCCTCCAATTGCTAAAACAAAAAAAACCCCAAACCCACACCTGGAAGCTTGGGATGAGCCGGGGCATACCTGGCTTTGCCTCCATCCCAGGAGGTTTTGTGTGGGATGAGGCCCCATGTCACTCTTTCTTCTCCATTACAGGACTTGATCTGGAATGTCAGCCCATGCTCAAATGCTTTCTTCAGCAGCATTGCTATCTTCTGCCCTTCCCTGTTGTCAGGCAGGAAGGCACAGAAATCCCCCCCTTTGTAAGGCTGTCCTGGGTGGGGGTCGCCAACCTTAGAACAGGAAGAAAGCATTTTAAACAACAACCTGAGTGCTGTGCCTCAGAGCTGGCTTCTGAGATTCTCTCCAGTTTGAAAATACGCAGATGACTGTGGCCCCCGTGGGCTGCTAGTCTATTTGAACTAAAACCGGAGGTCACACGCTCTTCAGAAGCAGCAAGCTGCTCCCAGACCTGGTGTGGAGCTTTTTGCCTTCCACAGGTCAATATCTCTGCTGCTTTGCATGTGGGGCATGGAGCTGTANCCCGCCACTGACAGAACCCACTGCATGGCCTGCAGCGGGATGGGGAAGCCCCCATGGTGGGTACCTACCCCTTGCACGCCGTCAGGGATGGTGTAGGCAACCCGGAGCGTTAGGTCTCGATAGTAGCCAGGCAGACTCTGAGACAGGGAAGAGATCTTGAACGTCCCCGAGATCTTGCGGCTTGGGGCAACCGAGGAGGAGCTGCAGCAAGCTGGCTGTATGTTGTCTGCTGCAAAACATGTCCTGCACAAGGCGTGACCGCAGGGGGCCTGGCAGGTCACACCTGAGCCCTGGCAAGCATCACACTGGCCCAGAGGGGTCTTGCCGCTTTCCTGTCCAAGGCTGGGGCTGTTTGTCTGCCGAGACGAGGGCTCAGGCTCCTCCTTCCCATTGCTCTTGCCTGTTGGGAGCAGGGCCCTTTCCTGGCCCGTGGGCTCTGCTGCAGGTGACTGTCCGGCCACAGCCTCAGGTGGCTCAGCAGCCGTAGCCCTGTACAGCCAGGTGGGCAGGGAGTGAGGAGCACCGTCTGCTGCAGGAACTGGTGAGCGCAGCTGCCCTGTTGCTTCATTGTGGCCTCCTCTGCTCTTGTCTCTTGCAAACTGGAATCTGTCTGGCAAAACCTGCTTTAGCCGTGCAATGTCAGGCTCCCCCACAGGCAGTTTTGGCTTCGGCTGTTCCTGGGACTCCCTCAGAGCAGCAGGACTTGACTTATCCACTACACTAGGGCTCAGAAGGCTGCTTGCTCCTTGCACAGCCCCAGAATCAACATGGTCACTGGCCTCCTCCTGCCCCAGTGCCTGCTGGAACCTCCAAGGACTGGGGGACCTCTTTTCCTCAGCCTCTGGCAGCCGGAAAGCCCTGAGCACATCTGTGTGGTCTGGTCTATCGCTAATGTCCAGGTGCTGCAGGCCCATCTGCAGGGATCCCAGGCTGATGGGAAGGGCTGCATCCAGCACCATGTCCTGGCTTCTGCTCAACTGGCTGACACTTGAGTGCTCTGTACTCTCTGGTCCTGGAGACAAGGATGAAGACTTCAGGGCACGGAGCCTCCTGGAAGAAAAGACTTGGAAGGCCTCAGTCACTCCTGGCAGCATCTCCTTGGGGCAGGCAAGATACAGCTTGTACTTGTCTTTGCTGAGTCCAACCCGGAGGGAGTTTCCTCGCAAGAGGCTGCACAGTTCACTCAGGGCACTGTCATCTGGACCATCTACAGCAAGCTCCGAGTAGCTCATACTCTGACATACAAGGTCAGGACACTTCTGCACAAGAGCTTCCACCTTCCATTTAGCCTGGCAAAGCTTGCTCCTGTCTGCTGCCTGTAGCGTCAGCACAGTGCAGTCCCCAGCACGATGCTCCGAGATCTGCACACCTCCATCCCCACACAGTTCATCAATAGCAGAGCGGCAAATGTCTTTCAGGTAAGACCACTGCAGAGAGTCCAGGCTCATTTCTTCACTCACCCTACTGCCTCCACTGCCTGCCCTGCCAGCGTCTTGGAGCTTGTCGCTTTCCTTTGACCTTGGCAGGGAGAAGCTGTTGGAACGTCGCAGCAGAGGCCTGGATTCAGAGGGTTTAGAGTCTAAATCAGAAGAGGTCCTTGTTGCATCAAAGGCACGAGATGTGCTAGCGAGGGCGTGGTGCTTGATGGGACTTGAGCCTTTAGAGTCCCCAGGATGCTGTGAAGTGCTCTTTTCTTTGTCCCCAAAGGGAGACAGGGCTTTGTGTCTTGTCAGCCTGGCACCTCCTTTCACATGGTCCCATTCTTCAGGGTCCTTCTGCTGAGACTCTGCTGCTGACCCCAAAACCACATCTGTTGTAGAGACACGAGGCTGGTACTGCTGAGTCAGTGCTGTTGGGTCACTTGGACCTAGAGCATCTCTCTCTGATAAGCGTTTTCCAGAAAGCTGCGCCTGTCCCACCAGCGGAGAGTCCCGATTCAGCACGAGGCCCCGGCTGGCCTGAGCCCTGTCAGCTTTCAGAGTGCTGAAGTTGGCAGCTAGCTTGAGCTCACCTTTCAGCTCCAGCCTGCCTGGGCTGAGCCTTGAGGCTGAGGTGTCCACAGGCGCTTTGGGCTTGTGCAGTGCAACTTCTGCCATGCGGAAGGTTGCTGGGTGTGAGGGCAGGGAACTGCTGACTATGCCAACTGTGTGTGCGGCACCTCTTCTGGTGCCGAAATCCTGAAGGTACTGCTTGGCCTGGGACACATCAACGAGGTTTCCAATAAGATAAAGCTGCTTCTCATCCTCATGGCAGAGCAACTGGGGATACAGTTTCTGCAGCTCCTGTGTCAGAGCCCTGAGTGCCTGGCTGTCCATATCCAGTCCTCCCTTGGTGATCTTCTCCTTCCGCAAGCTCACCTCCAGCTGCTGGTAAAGCTGCTGCAGGGCCAGGCGGGCCTGTCGCAAGGAGTCCATGTCCGCAGACATGCCTGAAGATGGTTGGAGGTACAGTATGGCGATGCCATCGCTGCTAACATCCACCACATCCACACGATGCTGGCGTAGCACGCCTTGGTACTCAGCAGCGCAGAACCTCTGCATGTACAGGTAGATGTCCGAGTCCATCACTAGGGAAAAGTCCTCCAGCTCTTCTACAGCTTCCCCGTCCACTGGGCCCCGAGGTGATGGGACTTTAGCTGCTTTTTCACACACCTGGTCCCAATTTGGCAGTTTTGCTGTCTCTTGTGCTGACTCAGTGGAGTCAGGCACTTGCTGGTGATCATGCATTCTGGTCTCTTTGGCCACATGGCTGGAACCTGGCAGGAGGATCTCTCCAATGGCTTGCCTCTTGAGGTTCAGGCTGCCCAGCAGGTCTCTGCTGAAGGCCTGCAGCTCAGTGAATGGTCCCTTGACTACGCAGTGTGTGTTCTTGGAGTCAAAGTTGAACTGCACATTGCTGTAGCCTTTATGCAAGTTCCTGAGGAGGGTTTTGCCAGCAGGAAGCTTACCATAGTCAACTATCACGCAAGCGCGTATGAAGATCTGCAAGTAGACAGCAAGGGAGTGAGACAGCAAGGACAAAAAATAACGCGCCTCCAAGGCACAGGGGGAGGCAAATGCACCTGACACTTGCCACAGCCCCTGCATTATGATGACAGAAGAGACGACATGATCCACCACCTCTCTCTCAGCATCCTGCTTTCAAATGAGACGGGAGCATAACACAGGCAGGCCTGGAAGACCCTGCCAGCCCAAGCTACTCTTGGACATTGCACGCATAGTCAAAGCTTTCTGCAAACAAGGAACGCAAGGGGGAAATCACACTTCTACGTGCTGGGAGCTCTGCACACAGCCCAAACCCAAGAAACCCACCATCCCTTCTGCATCAGAAATGCAGTTGCCCTCTTGCTCTCCCAGAGCTTCAGCTGCAGACCTTAAAGCAGTTTGGCACCACAGGCTTGCAGAAAGCTCTGCAATGCCAGGCTAACTGCCATGGCCTTGTTTTCAGTGCTCAGACGTGAAAACATGAGACATGGCTACTGCCATGCTCTCTTGAAACTGGAGGAAGAGGCAAGAACTCTCTAGTGTCTCCTAGACACCAGCATGTGTGTCTCCTAAGAAGAAGAAAAATACACTGCGTGCGTCCAGCTAACGACACAGGAAAGGCATTAACAGGATGCCTCATATGTCACCAGATGGGCTGGGGAAAAGTGCTCCTTCCCTCCAGTCTGACTATTCTTCCTTGCTTTGACAGGCACAAACATCAAACAGAGTGACGGCCTGCCTGGCTGTCCCTGCGCTATTAGAACAAAAAAAAATTAAAAAAATCCTCATTTGAATATGAATAAAGCCGGATTTGCTTTAAGTCTAATTAAGATTAAGGAAGAGAGCGAGGTCTCCCTTCCCCAGCGTGCCTGCCAGGCACCCCGCGGGTCTGGCAGCCAGCTGGGGCTGTCGCGGCCCCGTGGGCAGGAGCCGTCTGCTCCTGGCTACCTCATCGGGGCTCAGCTCCGCGACGTGCGCCGTCACCTCCAGCGGGTATTTCTTCTCTCCGATGGACAACGCGTGATTCTTTGCCTTCAGGATCCTCTGGGCCACTGGGTGGGAAAAGCCAGCAGCCNCGGCTCTTGAGCGCAGGGCCCGTCCCGGTCCCCGTCCCCAGCACGACAGACACGCCGGTCCCTGCAGATGCTTTAATTGCCACCTTGACCAGGGGCCAGCGGCCACGCGGATGGACGGGGCTACCCTGCATCCTCCGTGAAAACAGCCACCCCCCATCGTCCCACCGGGACGTAGGCGAGGGTGTCCACCTCTCCCCCGCCGCGGCTGGCCTTCTGGAAGTGGATCTCCAGGGTGTCCCTCATGGGCTCCTCGCCCAGCACGTCTGGGATCCCCGAGAGCAGGACNCGCGGGGCCGGGGGCTCGGGAGCGGGCGGAGCCCAGGGGCCGGCCCCGGCGGCGGCAAGCGCGGCCCTCGGTGTCCGTTACCTTCCGGCGCCTCGAAGGTGATGAGGGCGCAGGGCTGGGAGCCGGCCAGCACCCGGACGTCGGCGATCTCCCCGCCGCCGTTGCGGGAGCGGAGGAAGTGGATGGTCAGCTTGTCGGCCACCCTGTCGGGCGGCAGGTCGGCGGGGAGCCCCCGCACCCGCACCGNACGGGGCTACCCTGCATCCTCCGTGAAAACAGCCACCCCCCATCGTCCCACCGGGACGTAGGCGAGGGTGTCCACCTCTCCCCCGCCGCGGCTGGCCTTCTGGAAGTGGATCTCCAGGGTGTCCCTCATGGGCTCCTCGCCCAGCACGTCTGGGATCCCCGAGAGCAGGACGGTCCTGGGGCAGCGGCAGGGCTGGAACTGGGCAGAGGCCGGGTGAGCTGCAGCGGCCCCGCAGGGAAGGGAACCCCTCGGGGCACTCACTGAGCAGGGGGGAGTGCGGCTCAGCTCGGGCCTCGGGCCGCACTGCAGCAGGGGGAGCGGGGCTTCAGGACCCCCCTCGTGCTGGCAGGCGCTGCTCGGCACCAGGGTTCGTGCCCTTACCTGCAGGTTAGTGATGTCTCCGCTCATGCACGG
This sequence comes from Burhinus bistriatus, assembly GCA_013397275.1. Lineage (NCBI taxonomy): Eukaryota > Metazoa > Chordata > Aves > Charadriiformes > Burhinidae > Burhinus > Burhinus bistriatus. The sequence goes on along the minus strand of VYXH01009140.1, from coordinate 342,024 downwards.
TGATATTTTGAGCTTGTATTTCCCTTTCCCAATAAGCACCTGGATGTGTCCTCTCGCGATTAGCGGCTCTGCCACTGCAGACAGAGAGGAAAGCCCTGAGCCACCCAGGTCCCTGCTGAGCTCCAGGGGAGGTTACGTCCCTGGCACAGACACCAAGGCTGGCACTGCCCTGCCCCAGCTCACCCGCACAGCACAGTTTCAGGGGAGACAGGACAGCCTGGGCTCACTCTGCCTTCCCCATTCCCCGCAGATACAGCTCCATCTGCTCTTGGGAGACAACCTGTGCGCTCCCAGAGCCGGCTGGGCTGCTTCCCTCTTGCCAGCAGCCCGAGCCCAACACACCCCACATACCTCCATCCTGCGCGAAGGTCACCACCACCTGGCCAGAGTCATCCAGGAACTCCCTGCTCTCCACCTCGCCGCCCCCATTCTTTGTCTTGCTGAAGAAGAGCTCCAGCTTGTCCAGCAATGCCTCCTCAGGGATGCCCAGGCTGGGCAGGTCAGACACGAGGATACTCCTGCTGCTCCGAGTCAGGCCAATCTGCGGGTGGCACAGGCTGGTCAGTACCAGCGCAGGGCTGGCCCCAGAGCTGGGGGGGAGCAGCACAGAGCTGCGGCTGTAACGCGCTGAGCTGGGCTGCTACCAGCGACCTGGCAGAGGGGAGCTTGGGTAGTGGTGGAGCAGGGCACAGCAAAGCTGGTGCATGCCCAGGGTAGCTCTGCAATTCTCCACGGTGTGGGAAACAGCGGGCCCTCGGGACCCACCTCCAGGGCAGACGGCAGCAGTATGTCCACCGGCGCTGCCTGCACTCGCACTCTGCACCGGTCGAGCTCCTCCAGCTCCTCCCCGTAGCTCAGCTCCACCACGTGCTCCTTCACCTCTATGATCTGCTGGGCCACTGCAAGCAGGGAGAGCCCCCAGCACAGGGGATCAACCGCCAGCTCTGAGCGCTGCATGGGACAGGACATGGGGCAGCTCATGCTTTTGGGAGGGGGCAGAGCTCTGAGCCCTGACCCAGGGAGGGATGCAGGGTTGGCCCCAAAGCCCATCACCCAGGACAGCCAGCTGTGGCAGTGCTCTTCTCGCTCTTACCCTCTGCCTTCTCAAAGGTGATGAGAGCTGAGCCCCCCAGCAGAGGGTAGCGGATCAGTGGGGTGAGCATCAGCTTGTTCATGTCCTCCTTGTTTGTCACAAGTCCCTTAAACACCATTTTCTTCTCTGGCAAAGCAGGCAGCATCTAGGTTCAAATACACAGACAGCACCTGGGGGAGACTGGACCCTGCACAGGGCCTGTCCCTGACAATCCACACACTAGTAACAAGCTCATGGCTCAAAATAAACAGCTGGAGAGCCCCAGCAGAGTCTCTCCTAGGGTCCAGCTGCGCCTGGAGTCCCAAAGCCATGACTGAAGCTTCCGGCCCTGGCACAGGAGCTGTGCCAGTCATCACGCAGTGCCCAGCTGCATTCACTTGCAGCCTCTCCAGCCAGGCTTGCGCCCCTTGCCAGCAGACTCGTGTGCCCACAACACCCTCTGTTGCCATCACCCACAACACCCTCTGTTACCATCACAGGATCCTCCCAGATGACCCTCTTCCTCACTTCTTCCAGTTTCTTTTTCAGCGCCTGCTTCTCCTGCCCCAGTCTCTTCCTCTCCTCCTTTGCTATAAAAATGCCCACCTGGAAGGAAAGAAAGAGGGAGCAGTAAGGGAAGCACCAGGACGTGAGGGGGTGCAGCACGTCCCGCATTTTAAACAGCAAGTTCTTGGTCATGGCTCCACCCACACCATTTTTCTGCTCTTGAATGCCTGCAGCCCTGCCCTGGCTCCTTGCCTTTGGTTCCAGCCCTTCCTCCACTTCTTTGCACAGCCCGATGTGACCTCCCGTGAAACCTCCTCTGGGTCCAGATGTTGAGAAATATTAATTGCTTAGCTTAAATAAGTAAGTTTTAATTAGAATAAATTACTTAGGGTTATAATATGGTGTGATTTATGCTGTTTGCCTCGCTTTACTTAGCATGAAGAGCTAGATTTCCCAAAGACTTTAGGCCGCAACAGAATTAATTTTCTTAGTAATTTTCCTAGCAGCTAGTACAGCGTTGTGTTTAGCCTTTTAGCATAAGAAAAATGTTGATAACACACTGATGTTTTGGTAGTGTTTTCCCTAAGTCTGGGACTTTTCAGTTCCCCATGTTCTGCCAGTGAGCGCAGGTGTACAAGAAGTGTAAATCAGAAGATGAGGAGGCTGCAACAGCCAGCAGAGACTGTGGATCAACAAGGTAAGAGCAGTCAATGGCCTGCCTGGACACAGAAAGAGAATCCAATAAGGTGTTCGAAGAACCCAGACCAAAAATCACCATTGCACTAAAAGAGGCGTGAACAGCAGGGGCGGGTGTATAGAACACACGGGTGTAATTGCTCAGGGGTTTCTCTGTTCACCATCCCTCTCTGGAGGCGCCCAGCCCGGGCTGACCTTGCCGCTGCACCTTCCAATTATGTTATTTATTTTTATAAAATCCAACTCCTGAAACTCTGCTGTGGGAAACCGAGGGTCAAGCCTGAAGAAGGAGGGAGTGCGCCCAAGAGTAAGAATGTGTGTGTGTGTGTGCGCGCGGAGTGGGAAGGGGCACCAGTCAGCTCACGGGGGTCGCCTGCTGTTAAGGGACCCTGGTCCTGGCAGTGACAGACTCATGGGGGGGGTGTGCAACTCCTCGAACGGGCTGTGAATGGTTGGGCAGCAGGTTCTCCTTTAACAGTTTGGCACCCCAGATGTGATGTTTACTTAGACGTTTGCTTAGCCTTACCCAGCATGAGTAGCTCCTTTAACACAGACCAGTGATCTCAGAGCAGTGAGCCGAGTGATGCAGCCCCACCACCCCCTGCCACCTTTCCAAGCCCAAAACAACTCCTCCGACCACCAACCTGGCAGGATCTCTCTTCACCTCTGTTTAACGACATTTGTTGCTCAAAGTTTTTGTTAAGAAGTTCTCCCTCTCTCCTCAGCTCTCGTGTCCTTTGCTCTACAGCTTCCTTGGCCATTTGTAGCTTTGCGTGGTCTTGCTCCAGAGCACTACAAAGTTTCTGTGAGAGGTACATTGCATCAGGCAGCGAGACCCTGCAAATGTTGTGCCACCCCCGCTGCCTGCCTGCCCAGCCCCAGCACACGCTGCTCACTCGGGAAGGTGGGCTGCTCC
>VYXH01009140.1:284142-326859 GCA_013397275.1 Burhinus bistriatus | reverse complement strand
CGGGGCCCCGAGGCCGTCCACTTCGTGCCGGCGGCGCTGGAGCCGGGCGCCGAGGTGCTGCTGTCGCTGGACTGGGAACGCCGCTTCGACCACATGCAGCAGCACTCAGGTCCGTGCCCCGGCCCCACCCAGCGCCGTCCGGTAACACCGCGCGGCAGCGGCGGTCAGTGACCCCGGGAGGGGACAGCCCGACCCCTCTGCACGCCCAGCCCGTCCCCGGGGCTGCGGCAGGCGGGTGCCTCCCCTGCGGGTCTCCTCCACTTGTGACCAGACCCGCCGCGAGCAGTTCAGAAAGGAAAAGCTCAACCTGCTTCGAAGTCTTCGGCGGGCGCCGCGGTGCTCTCGGGGTCCCAAGGGCCACGAGGCGGCGGCCGTCTCCCCTGTCTGCTCCTGAGCAGCGGCATAAGGCCCGCAGCGCCGAGCACAGGCCTGGGCATTCGCAAACGTCCTGTCAGCAGAAAAAATACAATCTTGAGTGAAAATCTCTTTTCCTGTGTCCAGTGGCACTCAAAGCTGTTAATTGCACGTCTCTTCCAGGACAGCATCTCATCACTGCTGTCGCAGAACAGATGTTTGGATTCAAGACAACTTCATGGTGAGCAGGGAAAAGGCTCCTTTCGACGCCAGTCTTACTTTGTTTGGCGTGTGCCACCGTGCTGGGCCACAAGGAGCTGAATAAATCACAAGCGGTTTGTCCTTGGGCATTTCACTCTCTCGCTCAGAGGGCCTGGGAGAGGGGACTGAACTGGAGAGAAACTGTGCAAAGTATTTGCTCTGTCTTGTCCTCCAAGTGTTTGGTATGCATCTTGTGCTCTGTAAATACCAGGGAGAGGAGGGAAGTATGTTTTGTTTCAGTCACCACATTCCCAGCAGTGGGATGGCACTTAGTGCCGCACAGAGGGACCTTCCCGCTGGTCTTAGCTACAGCAGCAGATGTTCTTCATCGGTGCAGGGAGCTGGGCCGTCAGCGAAGTGTCATTGAGCTGGACACCCCCTCCATGACAGCAGAGCAAATAGAGGCCCTGGAGAAGAACGTGAATGAGAAAATCCGGGAGAGGGTACCCGTGATAGTGAGGGAACTGGCTGCAGATGACCCTGAAATTGAAACAGTGAGTGGTGCGGAGAGAACTGATGATATCCGTGGGACCAAAATAACTACGGCGTGGATGTCACCTTGTTTGCCATTGTCCTCCTTTTGCTAGGTGAGAAGCCGTGGTTTGCCAGATGACCACACGGGGCCAGTGCGAGTTGTTGACATCGAAGGCGTAGACTCCAACATGTGCTGTGGGACTCATGTCTCCAACCTGAGTGACTTGCAGGTGGGAGGCTGCAGCTGAGCTGCCCTCGGGAGCCCCGCACCACACATTCAGACCTAGCACAGCAGAAGTCCCTGAGATCCAGGGTCTGCTGGAAATTATCCCGATAGTAAAGGGGGTGGTGGAAGCCCCGTGCTCGGTGAGCCCCAACAGGGCCGCACACAGGCTGGCAGTCTGTCCAGCCAGTCAGGCTCCTTTCTTGCTTTGTAACAGAACTCAGCCCTTGACTGCAGCAATGATATTTTCTGAACTTCCGATTCCTCTGTGGAGGGCAGGTGGTATATTGCTAGTTTGGCTTTGCATTGCGGGGTTGCTAGCCATTTGTTCCCTCTGCTTAAAGCTCTGATATTTTTGAGTGTTTGTCATGAATGAGAAATTCTCTGTGCAAGGAGGCAGAGATAAAATTCTTGAGCTGGCTTTAAGTGTTTCTGTCTTTTCAGGCATTTGTCGGAGTCTGTATCCCAGCAGAGACATCCAGATGCACTGCAGAGTGCAGCCTGTGACTAGCAAATTGTATTAATTCCTCTGTATCACCATCCTTTTTTTGTTGTATTTTGACCTTATGGCTGGTTTTAACCAGTTTATTTTCACTGGCAGAGAGCCAGTATTCACAAGAAGGCATGGTCTAGTAGGAACTGACCACCTGTGTGAGTATAAGCCAAGTACTGTTCTTTTCTGACCAGGGTGATTTTCTTTTTAAGGTTATTAAACTCCTCGGCACAGAAAAAGGGAAAAAGAACAAAACCAACTTGGTTTTCCTGGTGGGAAACAGAGTGCTGAAGTCCATCGAACAAAGTCACAGTACTGAGAAGGCTCTAACCTCACTGCTCAAGTAATACCCTTTCCACTTTGATTACTTCATCTCTACTATTCGTTCTAACAAATAGCACATAAGCCTCAGGGTACATCTACGTGGTGCTTTTTTTGATGTTACCTGTTTTTGCTCCTTTAAGAAATCCTTTTTTTGTCCTTCAGAGTGGCGATCCAAATTCCCCTTTTCTTTCAGAAATGGACCAGGTGAGCACGTAGAGGCTGTGAAGAGACTGCAGAGTTCTGTGAAACTGCTTCAGAAGGTATGAGGGCAGCTGAGAAAAGCAGATTGTGGCGGCTTCCTGTAGACCTGAGCTTTAGTCATGGTAACAGGAGATTGAATTGTAGACGTCAGTTTTTGTGGGTGTTACGAAAACTGCTCCCATCTCTGGGAACACAACTCAGTACAGTTTATTGGCTTTTCTTTCAGAATAACTTGAACCTGCTTAGAGACATTGCTGTTTTGATAGCCCAGGACTTCAAGAGCAAACCTGTTCAAAGTCAGCTGTTTGTGTTACACAGGTATGGGGGAGTTGGGGGAAAAGGGTAAAACACTATCTTACACGTTTGATGGCAGTTGCATCTGACACCTTTTCAGGCTTGTTTCTCAGGGAAGAATATAAACAAGGTGAATAGAATATTAAACTGCCTCAGGCTGCTGGAAGGTTGTGTAGTTAAAGGAATAACATGTTAGTAATTCGGTCACTGAATTCTGGTTTTATAGCTAAGAAATTACTGTGTCTGTCTGATTTCTCTCTGCCCTTGGTATTTTCAAATAAAACCGAGGAGTTCTATTTCTTAAAGATAAACACTTAAATAATTCCTAATATGTCCACAGGAATGCACAATGAGGATTTAGATGTATAGAAAAAAACCTAATCTCCATCCTAACAGCAAGAGGCCAAAACCCCAGGCCCGATCGGGACTTTGGTTTCTGATTGATATTTTGGACTCTACAGGGGACTTTTGCTTCTTTCTGAAGTGGTTTTTTTACCCATCCATACAGGAAGGAGGGTGACTCTGAATTTATGAATATCATCGCTAATGAGATTGGAACGGAGGTGAGTCACTGATGAAGACTTACCTGACACCACTGGCTTATTCGCTCAAGCTGTAGCACAGGCCAGGCTAGGGTTCTGTTTGTACCTTAGTCACAAGCTACGGGTCTGTTTCCGTTCAAAAGTGACATGAGGTTCTTGTCCCCAGCAGCCTCAGTCTGCAGGGGAGTCCTCAACAGTCAAGAAATACAACAGTGAAAATAAAACATTCCAAATCCACCCTCCCTTTTACCTTCTTCAAACTGAGTCTCTGTCTCAGTAATGCACACAGACTTCTGAATTGTTTTCATGCTTGGATGATCTGGTGGCCAGTGTCTCTGTCCTTTTCCCGGAGGAGGGCACTGGTTATTCTGGAGCAAGATCCATCTCTCTGTCCACAGGAAACCCTGCTGTTCCTGACTGTGGGAGATGAAAAAGAAGCAGGACTCTTTCTTCTGGCGGGACCTGTTGAAGCAGTTGAGAATTTAGGTCCCAGGTAACATGTTCTATGGTTTCTTTAAAATCAGTAGGAATTCAATGTTGCAGACTAAGCAGCTGAGCAGTATTATTAGGGCATAGATCCTTGTTTGCTCTCTGGAGCAGGTGAGGCCAGGCTCTTCTCTGCAAGCGAGTGGCCTTCAGCCTGTGCTGCTGTTGCTGCAGGGTGGCAGAGCTGCTGGGAGGCAAAGGAGCTGGGAAGCGAGGCCGCTTTCAGGGCAAGGCAACCAAGATGAGTCGTCGAGGAGAAGTGCAAGCTCTGCTCCAGGAATTCATCAGCCATCGGAGCCCTGAAGTGTAAGAATTCTTAAAGTAGAGCTGTCTTCCCTGCTTCGCATAAGCTCCACCAACTTCTCTCCCAGAGAATAAAGACATAAAATGAACAGCTGGTGTGCATATGCTCTGTCTGAGCTGAGTTGGTGCTCATGGAAAATTGGGGGAGGGGATCTGCCATCCAGGCTTTGCTGCGAGGGTTCTTTCATTTCCCTGGGTAAATGGTACGCATGCTTAAAAGTAGTCATTATTTAACCATTTTGTAGGCTTCCTAAAACCAAGAGAGAGGTCCTCCCATTTGCTTTATACTTTGTACTATTTGCTGAGGACTAATTGCTTTGTGAGCATATTTATTTATAATAGGCTGGATGCATTAAAAAAAAATCAGAATACTGGTAAGAAGCAGCAGGTTTGAGTATGATATTTGCCAACAAATGCAGAGAAAATGAATCAAGCTTTTGCTGCTGAAATTTTGTAGGGAGAAGGAATGAAATGTGGCGGGAATTGGAGGGATGCTCAGATCGGTAAATCCCCCTTAAAAGACCAAATGAAGCTGGTCACCAGTTACGGCTGCCTGAGATAGAACTGGGAGGTAAGAAGACAAGATGCTGTCGTCAGCCTGTGAGCAAGGAAAGGAGGGGGCACCAAAGGACAAGGCCCTTTTTTAAAAAAAAAGGAACCGATTTTTTTTCCTGGCTACTCAGAAATCTGCAGGTGCTGCAGGCCTGGAGATGCTTGTGCTGATGCCACAGTGCTCGTGGGGCTGCCGTGACCTCTGGGCTCAGCGGTTCCCTCGGGCAGCAGTCGCTATCGACCCAGCCGTGACACTGATGGGAGCAGCTATCGGGTAACACCGGCTTCAGCGCTGCTGTCCCGGAGCTCTCCTGCGGCAGCATCGAGCATGTTATTGCAAAAGGGAGTTTCATCCATTTGTAGCTGGCCTGGCAGAACTACGTTAACCCACACGTGCTGACTCTTGTACGTGAGAATTAAATGCGGATAGAAGCAGCCACCTTGTGCTTTGTTTTGCAGGCCGACAGAAAGCCATATTAAAGTCATTTGTTTGAGCCGTACATTGGGCATCTCTTGTAGGTGTGTGCCTGAACACTTCCTTCACTTCTGTTGCCACGAGCTTGTGCTTTCATTACCGTTCTCCCCAGCAGTGGCCTTTCCCCTGCCTCTGCAACGGTATCTTATGGGCAGCTCTTTCACCTGATAAGAAATAGCTCTACAGAAAAGCAGTAGTCTGGCCTGAGCATTGCTCTGAACAAGCCCGGCTAGGTTGTACTGTTAACGACTGTCAATGACAGATTGGGTCTTGGCATACAGCTGATTTCTGCGCTTTCTATGCCACTTTCTATGCTAGTCTGCAAAAGGTGACATTGTCCAAGCTTGTGCCTACGGTCCTGAGCATCTCCCTTCAGCACAGCAGCTGGTTCTGTAGTCTCCTAAGCAGAGACTGCAGCTTTCTGTGCATAGGCACGTTGGCGCCAGCCCGTGCTGGTCGTGCCGTGACTTCACCGCTAGTGGGAAGGCGCCTTGCTGGTCCACTGCAGCGCCTGGCGTTTGCGGTGGGGTACTTGGCAGAGAAGCTGAGCCTAGAGCTGTCCTCCAGCAGGGCAGCGCCTGAAGAGAAAAGCACGGTCGCCATCACCCCCGCTCTCATCTCCCATCCCTCTGCAGCTGTGTCGGCTCCCATCCTCCTCCCGAGCTCCCATCACAAGCAGTACCTGAGCTCAGGAGTCTCCAGCAACCAAGTCATTTCCGAGTGAGTGTCGTCATTAGCGCTCGGCAAAAGGGAGCTGTTCCCCACCTGACACCTCGGCCTGGATAGTGGCAAGCTTTCCTCAGACTGGATCAAACACAGCACCGGACGCAGTCCTGACTCAGCCAGGGCAGAGCAGCTGGAAGGGAGAGCGGGCGCCCCACGGGCAGGAAATCGTTCACCTTCGTGGATCTAGTCCTTTCCCTCGTCAGGGTGCAGTTGTTACTGGCCCATTTTTTGAACATCAGGAGTTTCTCTGGCTAATGCAGATGTAAACTCCCTTGGGATCAGGCAGAGCTACTGCACAGTGTTTCCTCAGCTTGCCTTTTCTGCCAAGATGGATCCTGGAGCTGTTGCAATCTCAGCTGCAGAAACTAAAGGGCGCTGTGGAGCTGCAGCGTGAAAAACCATGACACAATTTGGGAATTTTTTTCCCCCGCTTCTTGCTCGAAATGGCATGACAGGTTTGGTCCAGATGTTGGTAATAAACAGAGAAATAGAAGAAAAGAAGCCTCTCTCCTAAGGAGGTTTACCTGTCATGAGCACGGAGGCTAGCAGCAGCCCCAGCACACAAGGTTTCTCCACACGGCAAACATGGACACCATTCGGCCCAGAGCCCTTTGCGCAGTGGGGCTGTTGGTGGGCAGTGGGCGCAGGCTCCTGTCAGCGTCTGCTGGGGCTCTGCTGCGGCGGGGAGGGACACAGGCCTGGTCCCCACCGCACATGGCGGGCGCCCAGGGAGGGGCCTTCTGCAGCCGCCTCCATGGGGTCTGGCTGCCCCATCCCGATCCATCCCGGTTGGGATAACGTCCGGGCCAAGCCTGCCTGCTCCCCAGCTGGAGGAAACTTGGCGGGGGGGAGTGTGTGCTGATGGAGGTAAGCTTTCTACAGAGAATTAGGTCCACAGCTGAGCTCCGTACCAAGCGAGATTTACAGCAAACTTTGCCACGGAAGGCATTTTATTGGGGATGGGGTTTGGCATGGGGTTCTGCTGACATGCAGGTTGGGCAGAAGGAAGGTGCTGTCTTGCCTGACAGCTCTCGGTGTTGCGGCAGCAGGAGGGCTCCCATCAGAGGACTGGGAAAGGCTGCAAAGCCTGCACACTTTGCTGCCAATGTGCAGTAAAGGTCCATCCAAGCTGCAGCAAGATCATGGACGTGACCACGGCACTGCTGGACACCATCTCCCAAAGGCATTGCAAGAGCTGGGCAGGGGAGATGGCGTTTCTCAGGTGGCCACAGCAGAGAGCACCACTGATGCGGTGTTGGGGCACGGGGTATGCGGTGTGGTACCGGGTGTGGGATAAATGCTGCAGGAACTGGTGTTTTGGGGGAGACCGTGCATGCATACAGTCTGGCAGGAAGAAAGATACCTTCGTATCTATTTTAAACTATCTCAGACTGAGAGAGGATGTTTACTAACTGAGTTAATTGGCAGGCTGTACAGCCTGTACGGCTTTGCAGTCAGCAGGGTGAGCCGGCAGCCAGCTTCCTGCTAATGAGCGTGGAGCTGAGGCAGGAGGGCCAGGACGTGGCTGCCAGGAGAGCCGAGACGGTGGCAGCCATGCAGCTTGACCCTACATTGATGAAGCCGGCACAGATCCGGCACTCAGGCAAGTGGCGCCTGGAGGCTGAGCCAGCGCTGACCCCCGGGCCCTGACCCCCCAGTGCAGCCAGCAGCCACATGGCAGCTCTGTCCCTGCAGCCTGGGGGCTCAGCACAGCCCCAGCCCAGCCGGTCAGTCCCAAAGCCATGCTTGCTTCCATAAGCAGCGAGGTGACACAAGTGTGTCCCTGTTCCTGGCACAAGGTGCACCCAGAAACCCTGGATAAACAGTGCAAAAAGCAGCTTGTCCCCCCTAGCTGTGCTGCCCGCATCCAACTGCACCTGAGGGTGAAAGGCAATGAGGACCGGGGAGCCCGGGGCTCCATTTCCCGGTGGTTTGACCATGCCTTGCAGGTGATCAGCTGATCAGCGCCCCAGGAGAGCCATCCTCCCTCCAACACCAACTGCAGCCCCCGCCGCAGTCCCTGTGCCTGGGAGCCGATCCCCCGTCCCACCTCACTAGCCAGCGACACATCCAAACTCACCAGCTAAACACACCCTCAGCTTTAATAAAATACCTCATGTTTACAGACACATCCATATGTATATGTGTATATAGATATGCATTATATATGTATACACACACATGCATATGTGCACCCCACAACACTTCACACAGCAGTGAATACTGAACACCTCAGGGCTGAGGGGGCTCCCATAAGCTGGTGCTTTATCTCCAAATTACGGTGTCTGCCCATTCCTGTAACAGAGCTGCCTCCCAGATCCCAAGCACCCGTGGGTGAGCACCCTGCTCATGGTGGTGCTGTCCCCAGCCCTGCAGCGTGGAGGTGGCACGTCCCCATGAGCTGCAAGGGAGCACAGGGTCTTCCCCCCGCTGCCACCGGGTCCCGGGCTGATGACCCTCACCCATGGGCATGGGAAGGGCAGCAGGAGAGCCCTAGGAGCGTGGGGCTCGCTGTGCCATCAGCTGGCCACAGACCTCCCGACCCTACAGCACGACTGGCATTGTGGGTTGTGCCACAGAAGCCATCCAGCAGCACTGCCCGCCCAGCCTTCATGGTCCACTCCTGGAGTAGAGTCTGTCTGTGCGGGTTTACCGGGGAGCAAACAGTGGCTGGGGTGCACCCATGGTCTGGTGACTGCTCCCAAGCCCAGAGCCAGGGTGGCCACCTGCCCGGGCACACCGTTACCTGCAGCAATGCCCCTAGACAGCCTTCTTGTCCTGCGTGGCCAGGAGCTGGGAGACGCAGTAGGGGATGAGGCCGACGGTGGCCAGCGGCACGGCTGCACTCTTGCAGAAGGAGAGGATGTAGAAGAGCAGCTGAATGTGGGAGGGCGGCTTGAAGGCGTCAAAGAGGTGTAGGACAAGGAGGGAGGCGGCAACGCAGCCCAGGCGGAAAGGCAGCTGCTGGCCTTGTTTCCCCCGGCAGCTCTCCAGGTACATGTGGGAATTGAGGGCCAGCCCCAGCCCAAAGAGGATGCCCAGGTTACGGAGGAGGCTGGCGAAGGGGGTGGTGTCGATGTGGACCCACTCAGGGTGGGCGCACCACCTCTGTGCCTTCTCCAGCGTCCAGAGCAGGTCCACGCCAAGTGCCCGCAGCAGCAGGTAGAAGCCCAGGGCAAAGCTGAAGAGGAAGAAGGTGATGCCCAGGTAACGTCGGAGGCTGGCGTGGTAGATGCAGCGGACATGCTGGAAGGTCTTGGCGACAGCCATCCCTGTCAGTAACGAAGCGTGAGAAAAGGTGATGCCAATCAGCAAGTGATCACCTCCCTTGGGGTGGTGGAGCTGAGCAGAGCCCACAGCCCTGGGCGCTCTGGCAGGGGACACGTGCTGGGGGCTACCCAGGTACTCCCACATGGTGTTGACTGCCCCGATGGCCACCACTGAGCCCCATTGCTCACAGACAGACAATTCTGCTCCCTTGCCCAGTGATGATCCGTTCACACCCCAAGCCTGCCCTGCCTGTGCCTTTGGGCCATGTTCACTGTCCCTCAGAGCCCAGCAGCAGCTGGCAGTGCCCTGCCCGCCTGACTGGGACTCGTGCCTCAAATGGGATAGGTACAAAGGCATGGCCTGGAGGGCATGCTGCCTGTGACGAGGGCAGTAACTGCAGAGCCATAGACGCACCTTTGCGTCATGACCCCACACGCATCCATCAGGCCATGCACCCTTCCTGGCCGGTGCTGCAGTCCAGCACGGCGGTGCCACAGGGAAGAGGATGGGAGGTCCGAGGTACTCACCTGAGATGACCCCCGCGATGACCTGATGGGGGAAGTGAGCAGCAATGAAGACTCGCGACAGGCAGACGCAGACCTGAACTGCCCAGAACCCCGTCCAGAGCACCATCCACAGCACCCTGCGAGGGGCAGGTGGCCATGTCGGTGCCAGGGCTGGCTCGTGCAGTGCCTGGCTACCCACCGAGCCTGTCCTCCTGCACACCCCACCTGGGATGCCACAGCCCGGCTGTCTGCCTTGTGCCTCCATGGGCTTGGCTGTGTACCCGTTGGCTCTGGAGCAGCCTCTGCCCAGCACGGGTGGTCTTGGCGCACAGCTTACCAATATTTAAGCGTCCTTGACTGCTTCTTCCCCATGGCAGCGGAGAGGAGGGCCGTCACCATGGTGTAGTACACGCCTGCTGCACCCATGGCATGGCCAGAGGGGCTCCCTGGGTGAGAAGAGAACCCAGGTCAGACACCCCTCCCTTCAGAGTAGGTGTCACGGTTTCAGCTGGGATAATGTTCTCACTAGCAGCTGGTATAGTGCTGTTTTGGATTTGGGATGGGAAACGGCACCCAGCACCTGTCCCTGGGCAGCAAGACTGTACAGAAGGCACTGACCATCCCTGACGGCTCGTGGTACGTGCGTGGGGGATGTCTACAGCCCTTCCTCGGCTCCCATGGAAAGCCACAGTCAAAGTACAGACAGAGCTGCTCCGGAACAGGGCAAGCCCCTTCCCCATGGAGTGGCTGACTGCATTGGGGGCTGGGGGCCAAGCACGGCCCCAGCAGGGGCCAGGGCTGTGGGTGAGCAGGGGCAGGGGTTTGTGCTGAACTGCCACGTCTGCACCGAGGGTCAAGGTCTGCTCTGAACAGGGGCTGCCCTGCCTCCACCCGCTGCAGGCACGGCTGGCGTCCCCAGGAGCGTGGCGGGGGCCAACAGCATGGCTCGGCGATAACGGACTTCTCTCAAGAGGTAGTAGGGGCGTGTGCTGCCGGCAGGCTGCCAGCCGCGGCTCCAGCCATGCCAGCACCCCCCTCCCTGCAGGGACCCAGACCCAGAGTGGGGAGCTGCGTGTGCAGGTCCCCCTGGGCAAGTGCTGGGGCCGGGGGACCCTACCAGGGCTGGGGGACCCTACCGGGGCCCGTCTCACAGGTGAGCGGGAACTGCTGGATCTCTGGGGTGGAGGTGTTGCTGTAATAATCCGTCTCGTGGACCCACCAGTATGGTCTCTCCCCAAAGAGGATCCTGAAACAAAAGAAGAACAGGGGCTGTAGGGGTCCTGGGCAGCAGAGCAGGTGGGCATGGCTGCGGTTTCGGCTCTGGCCTGGGAGCTGGAAGAGGCAAAGGACCCATGAGCAGTCCAGGGCGTCCCAACAGACACATCATCCATGTGGTTACTTGATCCTGACAGCTGACACTGCCTGTCCGTGTCCCCATCCCCGGTCCCTGAAGGGGAAGAGCAAGAACTTCCTGGGAGCAAGTCAATGCGCTGAGAAAAAGAAGCAGTGTCTGCTCCCTCTAAGTCTTTTTCAGCCCTGTCTCATGGTGGCATCAGAGGCAGAGGCCATCCATCCCTGTTACACATGCAGGCAGTGTAGGCATCCCAGGGGATTTGAGCTGCAGGGCAGGAGCAGAACTAGGGTGGCCAGCAGACCCCCCAACCACACAGCAGGGTCCTGCCGCAGGGACGTGGGGTGCAGCTTGTGCATGTGGGCGCACGCAGCCCCAGAGCCTTGGGATGCTGAAATGCAGCTGTGGGGATGGCACTGTGCTGGTCTGCCGCCCCTGCGGCCGCTGGCACCACAGCCCACCAGCTGTGGAGATGGCACCCACAGCCATGGGCTGACACCAAACCCTGCTGGGCCAAGATGTCCGGATGGATCGGCCCCATGGTAAAATTGATGCTGCCGACGAGGCCGCCCTGTGCCCGCAGCAGTGGCTGGGTCCTTCATGTGCTCCCCACCATGGCTCCCTTTGCGTCAGAGATGCCAGCATTACCAGCCGTGGAAAGGACGGGGATACCAGTGTCCTGGCTTACCCACGGGAAACACTTGCCTAAAAGATCAGGGAGCACCAAGCCCTGGTCCGGCATATCAGAGCTGTGCCAGGCCACCCCCGCAGCTCCCCCGTGGTGAGAGGCTCCGTGCAGCCCCCACGCAGAACTGCAGCCCTGGCTGATGGCAAAGGGGTCTGTTTGCAGGAGGCTCTGTCTCTGCCTGGCTTCTGGGAAGGGAGGAGAGCCACTGCTGCACGGCTTGGGAAGGAGCGACCATTACCACTGCCAAGCTAGGGGCCAAGCTCCAGTCTTTGTTTTACACCAGTGTCAAGGCTGATAGCGCACATCTGGCCCGAATTAGTCCAGCTGTGCCAACACGCCCAGAGGGAGCTGTGGCACAGGGCCACTCACCACTTGAAGACGAGATTGAGCCAGTCACCGATCACGGCCACCCAGATAAGCCTGATGCCCACCGACTCGCTGAAGTGGAACCAGATAGGAAAGAGGATGAAGAAAGCGTTCCTGAGGTCGGCAGCGAAGGAGATGAAGAGGAACCAGTCCTGTGAGCCCTGGAAGTGCTCCTGCAGCCAGCGTGTCGCCTGGATGCCCGTGTCATGCAGGAGGTTCATGCTGGCCTCCATCCTCCTCTGCAGCTGCTGCCCCTCGGCTCAGCTCAGGCTCTCCCGCGCTCCACCGCACTGCCAGGGTTTTATACTCTGCGGGCTCTTGTTTGCTGCAGGCAGGTCACTTGTCCCAGCACTGATCTTTGGACCCAAAACCACTTTTGCCAAAGGTGCATCACCGGGGGGTTGTTACAAACATGTTTGGAACACCTTACGTAAAAGGGAAAAACAGGCTTTGAGGGCGCGTGGATTGTGGGGTGCTCCAGCACCAGCACCTTAACCCTTCCCCACACCGTCCCCTCCCCACAGCGCACAGGTGGCTGCCTCCCTCGGGGGGATCCTGCAGCCCCTGCTCCTCCTGCCACCCAATACAACAGCTCAGCTGCTGCTACTGAACCCGGCGTTTGCTCTGTTACCTGGGAGGAGACTGGAGCACCCGCACGCTGCGTGAGCAGCGCTGCAGAGCTGCCGCAGCCCGAGCGGTGACATTTCTCCTGTCCCTCTGCCATCACCCCAAGCACCACCAGAGCATCGCAGGGATGCCCAGGAGCATGGACTGGGTTATGCACTGGGTGGGGGGCAGACTGTCCACCACCCCCACGTCAGCTGAAACCTCCAGCTGATGAAAAAACACCTTGCTGCCATGGCATTCGCTGGGCTGATTTACCCAGGACTCTGCGTAAAGGGAAACTTTCAAAGCCTCAGACAGCGAGGCTTGGGGAGCTCCTGGCTGCCAGCCACCTTTTTCTGATCTCTGGTGTGGGTTTAAAGGACCTTTGCAAATGAGGTCCCCTGGGAAGGAAGGCATTCCTCCCGGCACAGCTCCCCTGGGTTAACCCCCTCCTGCACAAAAGTGCCCCACCAGACCCTGGCTGCGGGTACAGAGCTGAACACACCACTCATCCCACCAGTGCTGGATCCCTGCCTGTGGTCTTTCCCCCACACGCCAGCCACGCCACACTGTCACTGGCAGCAGTGCCAGCACCACAGCTTTATCGTCCTGTTCATCCCCGGGGAGGTAATGGTGAGTGAGTAACATGGAGAGCTATTTCCAGGAGCCTGAGGACACAGGGTCAGCCTGGCAGGAGAAACCTCCTTCCCCAGCTCTGGCTGGCCATCACGGTTGCTGGCGCACGGACATGCAGCCCTGCGGCAGTGGCGTGGGGTGCCCAGCCAGAGCCCACCGCAGCAAAACAGGCAGCTGCCCCTGTGTGGGGGAACAGGCAATGAGGCGTTAATGATTAGCAGCCAGTGAAAATGCATCACTTATCTCCCTCCTCGAGAAAGTTCAGGTCAAGATCCTTGAACCGCTACCCCTGTGCTGTTTGCCACACTGCAGAGCAGGCAGAGGTCGTGTCCAGCGCCGAGTCCTGCCCGCAGTGGGCTCTGCGCAGCGGGGGCTGCATCCTGCCCCCTTGCCTGCATGTATCCCGGGGAGCCATGGGGTCTAAAAGGCGAAAACACAGCAAACCTTCCTCCCTGGAATACAGGCATGGACCGCGCTTGGAGCTGCTAGGCCAAGGACGAGGGATCGTATTTGCAAGCGCCTGTGCTCTGAAGGCAGTTGGATGACCAGAGATCTGCCTCGCAAGGCTGGGGTGGCCAGGGCAGATCTGCAGTCACAGACCAGCAACGCGTGTGCTCTGTGGGCAGCCGGACCTCGGAGCTGCCTCCTGGCACCCTCACTTCACAGTGGGGCTGATGCTCCGGGGCACAGGGAAACACGGGCACAGCCGAAGCCTGACCCTGTGCTCAGCATCCTTGGCCCAGGGTGGCCGGGTCCAACTCTGTACCCAGGGACGGAGTGCGGCTGGAGCAGCCTCGCCATGCTGGGGAGCGGGGCCAGGGGAGCCCTGGGGCAGTGCATGGGGAGAGGCAGCACCAGGGGGGTTCACACCAGTCCATGCAATTTCCCAGCTGGCATCATGGAATGGGAAACGCACGTGAAGGCGCGGAAGCAGTGCAAACGCTGCAGGATCAGCCCTGGATGCAGGTGCGTCCCTGCCCAGGGCTGCTCCTCCCTGTCCCTCCTAGCCTGGCCTCGCTGTGCGCAGGGGAGACGGACCCAGGCATCCCAGCCCATGGACTGAGCTCCCAACCTACAGAAAAAAACCAACAAAGCAGAAGTTTGCACGGAAATGGAATTACTCTTGCAAAACAAATTCCCCAACAGCTCATTCCAGGGTCCTCAACCCAGAGTGGCTTTGGCCAGCGTGAAGGAATGCAACAGACTTGGCTTCCGTGTCAAAAATATTTTGAAACAGCCAGCAATAAATTCTCCCTGAGAGATTTCACAGCAGAAAATGAGGGCAAAAGGTGTTGGGGGATGGGGACTAGCATGCTCCAGTCACCTTGGAAAAAGTCACCACAGGAAAACTGGGGCCGCAGCGGGGAGAGTCTGGGAAATAGGACAGGAGCAGCCACCTCCTCCCTCCCAGCTGGGCAGAGGCCGGCACGGGAGCAAGCACGAAGCGCTGCCAACAGAGCCGTGCTGCCAATGGCACAGCGTGGGCCAGCATCCCCCTGCGCGGTGGCCAGGCTGCACGTGCCACGGGGCAGGTCTGTGCCGGAGCTGCCAGGGTCTGCACAGCAGAGGTTTCCCAGCACCGGCTCTGTGCCCTGCACTTCGAGTGAATCCCTGGACTTGCAGCCGCCACATGAAGTGGGGCTGCAGGGGCTGCTGACCTCCTGGGCACCGTAGGGTTTTGCACCCTGGCTGGCTTGACCACGGGCTCTGGGAGCACCATGCCAGGCTCTGGCTCGTCCCCTGCACTGGGCGGCCACGCTGGCAGCACCGCTGGCCAGGGACCTGCATTGCAAACTGGCCTGGGTGGCTTTCCCAGGGTAGGAACAGGGCCAGGCTGGGGGTGCTTTATTACTGCTCTGGGGTCTGTGCGCAACAAGCCCAGGATTGGCCGGCAGCCCAGCAGCTGTGTACCTGCAGCGACAGTGGCTGGCTCTGGGACACGGTGTTCCCGCAATTCCCAAGGCACTGGATGCAGCTACAGGAGGCGCAGCCACGCGTGTGTGCCGTAACGTAGTGTGCTGCACGCAGTGCCAATGTTTCATCCAGAAAGTTCCCAGCCTACTGCAAGGTCTGGGGCCAGGCAGGGAGCCGGGTTGCTGCCAGCACGGGAGCATGTCTGGTCGTGCTTGCGTCAGCATACGGGCAGAGTCCAGGCAGCGCTTGCAAACACTTGGGCACACAGTGGCAGGCAGGGAGCCGTCCGGCTGCGACCTTCCCCTTGCAGAGAGCATCCTGCTTGCTCCCCCGAGCCCCAGGAGGTGCCTCTGGGGCACTGTCCCCACTGTCACCCAAGGGCACCACTGCAGCCTCGCACTGAGCCGTGTCCCTGAGCTGCCCGCTCCTGCCCAACATCCTTTCCCTGCACTGCAGCGAGCCAAGCTGGGACCTGGGGGGATGCACCGCTGCCTTTAGGGCTTCTTGAGCCCATTGCAGCATGGCCGTGGGCAGACCCAGCTCCCACGTGAGTGTTCAGAGGGGGTGGATGTCCCCAGGGACACATTGGCCAGCGCTTGGCATCTGCAGCCGTGTGCCAGGGCCGGGCTGTGGGGCTGGAGCTGAACCGCCCTCACCAAGCCCCTCAGTGTCCCCAGCCCAGCCTGCGCAGTGGGGATGGGCTCTGGAGGCTGCGGGATGCTGCAGCCCAGGGCTGTGCGCACAGCCGGGCAGCAGCCAAGGCCAGGACCGATTAATGTGGCTCGGTACAGCCGTTACACATTAACTCCCTTGTTTGTCGCATATTCCCCAGCAGGAGCCTCCTGCCAGCACCCAGGGGCCAAGAGCATGGCTGGTGCACGCTCTCGCAGCCGTGCCGGGTGCTGTACCAGCCCCGTGGCCCTTGGACCCCTGTGAGCGCCACAGAGCTGAGCCAGGACCAGTTGTTACAGGGCACCAGTGCCCACAGCGTCAGCAGTGCTGGGGCTCTGGCCACCAGCTGCAGGAACCGCAGCAGTGCCAATGAGCTACACAACAGTTTTGGTCAGAAAAAGCACCCGAGTGCCCGTTTATTGGGGAAGGGTGGACACAGGCAGCTCAGCCCGGGTAATGTCTGCGCTGTGGTCCTGCAGCACGCTCCTCCCGTGGGCTCCTGGTGCAGCCCAGCACACCGTCCCTGTCCCCAGAGCTAGGCACCATCGCAGCAGCCAGAGCTCAGCATCGCCTGGGCCCCGGGAGGTTGCAGCAGCTGTGGGGCCAGGGTGGACCTTTTGGGCATCCTGGAAGCTGCTGGCTCCCCACAGCGCAACGCCACGGGGCCGCGGCTGGGCCACTGCAGCTGCCATGCTGCCCCCTCCTGCCACCTTGGGCAAAACTTCCATGTGGATCAGGGCTCCAAGGAGAGCTGCAGTTTTCTGCAGTGCCCAGCCCCGGCCAGCACCATTGCCTTTTGTGCACTGACCTACCTTGGCGAGGCGGCAGGAGCCCTGGTCACAGAGGAGGAGAGTGGCTGTGGGCACCCCACAGCCCTTTGGGTGGCCTGCTGGATGCAGTCTCCAAAAATCACTCCTCGGGGCTGTTTTTCAGAGGCTTTGAGTCTGCCTTCAGCAGCGTTGCAGTCCTGAAACGAGAGCTGAGCTTCTCCGAAAACCTGACCCTGAGCACGCGATGTCCCAGGGATAGGGAGGGCAGGTCCTGGTGCCGGTGGCAGGGCCAGTCTGTGCCCGCCGCCACTGGAGCCCTCCAAGGATGGTCCCAATGGCCAGACACCGACCACTCATACCAGTGGGGACGGGGGCAGTGGCAGCCCCAGCCCTGTCAGAGCCCACCGGGCGGCGGGGCCAGGCTGAGGTTGAGGAAGCCCCCATAGTGGAAGGGGGGCAGGCGGGGGACGCAGGCGTCAGTGGGCAGGCAGGCGAGGGGGTTGGCCCCGCACGCTCCAGCATCCTGCTCGCTGCTGAAGTAGACACTGTCGGGTGAGTCCACTGAGGGGTCCTCGTCAAAGTAGTTGTAGGGCCTCAGGAAAAAGCCAACGCCATTCCCCACAGTCACCGTGTTGGGGACATCTTCAGCATGGGGGACATGCAGGAACCCCACAGAGATCCAGGCGACCAGGTCCTGGGCAGGAGGGGAGCCGGGTGCCCCATCAGGCTGAGCAGGACCCTTCCAGCCCGGCAGCCACCCAGTTTGGCCAGGGGACGGGGGAAGCCTCTGGCCAGGATCCGGGGCAGTGCCCGTGATGCTCGGCTCCCCTCTGCCCAGGGGACCCCAGCTCACCTCATTGGTGATGGTCTCATTGTCAATGAAGTCAGCAAAGGTGACGGTGGGTGTCCAGGGGTCATTCTGGTTGTAGATGCTGGTGCTGGTGGGCTCCTCCTCCTTCCGTCGGGTGACGGCCAGCTGGTACCTGCCAGCACGGGGAGCAGAGGGACTTGTCTGTGCCGGCATGGGGCAGGGCAACTGCGGCATTGCCGCCTGGGGATGCACTGGCAAACTGGGGCTGGATGCATTCTTGGCGTGTGCCCGGGGACACTGTCTGTCCTGAGTCAGGGAGGGAAGGGGCTGGCACGGACCAGTGTGGTAGCGACAGGCAGCAGCCCTGGCAGCGTCAGGCTCGTGGGGGATCACTTGCTGCCCCCGCATGGCTGGGAAACATGAATGTGTCCAGGCATGGATGCTGCTGCTCACTGCCCAACACACATCAGCCACAGGCATTTTTAACTCCTACAACCCCCCTCAGAATGTTAGCACTTAAATTTCACCCTGGCAGGAAGCCAGTTCTGTATTTATCCCAAGCATTTTCCAAAAGACATTCTGTCCTTACACGAAGATGTCAAGACCTGGAGATGTCAGTGCTTCCCTTGGGAGTTTGTCCTACAGCCTGGTTGCCCTCATAGGGAAAAAACACATGTGATTGATTGCCCTAAATGAATCTTATCTGGGGTCAGATTCCTGCCTGTGAACTATTATGAAGAGATGTCATTGAGCAACTTTTCAAGGGATTTCTCAGAGCCAAAAAATATGCGTGTTTGTTGTTTAACCCTTCCCCGCAGCCTGGCGCAGGCTTGCTGGGTGGCAGCAGCCCTCCCTCCACTGGGAGGCAGGAGCAGCCAGGGATATGGGAGGAGGGAGGACCACCCACACATGCCCCAGTCCCAGCACCCACCTGCCCCAGCTGATGGACCTCTCCATGGGGCTGCTGGCAGGCAGATGCTCCCCGGCAAAGCTGACGATCTGGATCCGGTAGCTGCGCAGATGCCCCCACTTGTTGGGCTGGGGGCCGGCAAAGGAAAGGTAGCGGGGCATGGGGGTGTTGAGCAGGAACGCCGCCTCGTCCTCCCTCTCCAGCCTCTCCCTACGGAGGTATGGCCGCTCGATGGTGTTCTGCATGCTCCAGGGGTCTTTCACGAGCTCGTACCCCATGTCCTGCGTCTCCAGAAAGTTCAGCTGCCCTGTGAAGCAGAAGGGAAAAGCCTCTCGAGCTCCACGCCCCAGGCAGAGCTGCGATCCACAGCGAACTGCGGTCGCAGACAAAGGCACCCAGACCTACCATTGACATCCAGGTCCACCTTGTAGTGGATGTGGTGTAGGTGCATTGTCCCCAGCGTGTAGGGTCCAACCCTGTTGCCGTAGTCGGTACCTCGGCCGTGGAAGAAGGAGGAGCTAATGTAGCCAGTGGCATGTACCCGGACTTCCACAGCCCCACTGCTATGGAACATGAAGTCCCAGATGTAGTCATAGTTGATGAGAGTGGAGATGGCACGGATGACCAGCGTGTTTTTCTGCAGCCCGCCATAGTACAAGGACTGTGAGTCGGAAAAGTGGCGCCGCAGAGGGAGGGCGGCATCATGCTCAAAAATGCAGAGTGAGTTTTGGTTGGTTTTGGGGGTCTCTGACTCTGCCAGGTAGTGCCGGTCCACGTAGGTCGCTGTGTACGGGCAGTCGAGGCCCCGGACAAGCTCATAGGCAAACCTACCGATGCCAAAGCTCCCATCAAGGTAGCGGGTCGACATGCCCCCAGGGCAGTTAGAGCCGTACAGGGCTAAGGCTTCCTGGAGACTCAGCTCATAGACAATCCTCTCCCCACGGTACCTGATGTCAAAGAGGCGTGGGCCAGAGTTGGGGTTCATGCCAAAGGCAATGCTCCAGCCCTGGAAGGTGACGCGGTTGTCCCTGACGCTGTAGCGGGGACCCTGGGGCTCGTACTGCAGTGGCCTGGGGTTGCCAGGTGGGCGCCGGGGTTTCATTGAGCCCAGCACCACTTCAGCCTGGGGCTTCTTGATCCTGATGACCTTCAGCAAGTTGGCCACAAACGCACCCTCCAGATCTGTTGTGCTGGCAAAGTACTGTCCGTTGTAGAAGACTTGGCGCAGCTGCCAGCGGGAGACGTGGAGGTCCCCGTGCTCCACCAGCACCTCCAGCCCCACCGGCGAGAGGTAGTAGCCAGTGCCAGCCACACTGTGGAAGAGGACAAACCAGGTTGCGCGGTCGCCAGACTTGAAGCCCCGCGGGGCAGTCGTGAGGATGGCCAGGTCAGTCCCATCAGACTCGCAGCATGTGGCAAGGAAGCGCGGCGCCTTTTGCAGCTCCTGCTGGATGAGGGTGTTGATATCCACATACTCCTTGCCGGTAACGGGTCTGCGGTGGTACGGCACCTTCCCCCCGTACTTCTGCACTGTGACATCCCGGTGATACACTGGTGTTGGTAGCGGACCCACCACGTACTCGGTGACGTTGGGGTCTGGCTGGTTCCCAAAGTACAGCACAGCCAGTGCCTCCCGGGGGGGGCGAGCCCCCCCACCATCCAGGAACTGCAGCACCTCTGCCTTGGCGGGGACCTGCAGGTCGACGGAGGCGATGCAGTTGTCAGAGGGCTTTGCACGCGAGGCGTCAACCAGCTGCACCCCAAGGTTTCCCTGCAGGTACCGCACCACTTCCACCATCTCTTCGGGTGTCAGATCGGCAAAGACCAGGCTCTGGCTGTCATCAGTGTCCTCCTGCTCCGGGCGCTGGTGCTGGCAGGTGCTGGGGGCCCTTCCTCTGGTCAGCAACACACAGACTAAAGCAAATATTGTGGCTAAAGCCAGAATGAGAAGGATGAGCACGGTTTTCACGTTCATGTCTGCTGAGACACTGAGAGCTTCTGCAGTCTGACAGGATGGGTTTCCAGCTGCAGAATCCTCCCAGTGACCTGCCTACAGAAGGGGCTGGGTTTGGTTTGGTTTGGTTTTTCCCTCGTTTTCTCANATGCTCCAGCCCTGGAAGGTGACGCGGTTGTCCCTGACGCTGTAGCGGGGACCCTGGGGCTCGTACTGCAGTGGCCTGGGGTTGCCAGGTGGGCGCCGGGGTTTCATTGAGCCCAGCACCACTTCAGCCTGGGGCTTCTTGATCCTGATGACCTTCAGCAAGTTGGCCACAAACGCACCCTCCAGATCTGTTGTGCTGGCAAAGTACTGTCCGTTGTAGAAGACTTGGCGCAGCTGCCAGCGGGAGACGTGGAGGTCCCCGTGCTCCACCAGCACCTCCAGCCCCACCGGCGAGAGGTAGTAGCCAGTGCCAGCCACACTGTGGAAGAGGACAAACCAGGTTGCGCGGTCGCCAGACTTGAAGCCCCGCGGGGCAGTCGTGAGGATGGCCAGGTCAGTCCCATCAGACTCGCAGCATGTGGCAAGGAAGCGCGGCGCCTTTTGCAGCTCCTGCTGGATGAGGGTGTTGATATCCACATACTCCTTGCCGGTAACGGGTCTGCGGTGGTACGGCACCTTCCCCCCGTACTTCTGCACTGTGACATCCCGGTGATACACTGGTGTTGGTAGCGGACCCACCACGTACTCGGTGACGTTGGGGTCTGGCTGGTTCCCAAAGTACAGCACAGCCAGTGCCTCCCGGGGGGGGCGAGCCCCCCCACCATCCAGGAACTGCAGCACCTCTGCCTTGGCGGGGACCTGCAGGTCGACGGAGGCGATGCAGTTGTCGGAGGGCTTTGCACGCGAGGCGTCAACCAGCTGCACCCCAAGGTTTCCCTGCAGGTACCGCACCACTTCCACCATCTCTTCGGGTGTCAGATCGGCAAAGACCAGGCTCTGGCTGTCATCAGTGTCCTCCTGCTCCGGGCGCTGGTGCTGGCAGGTGCTGGGGGCCCTTCCTCTGGTCAGCAACACACAGACTAAAGCAAATATTGTGGCTAAAGCCAGAATGAGAAGGATGAGCACGGTTTTCACGTTCATGTCTGCTGAGACACTGAGAGCTTCTGCAGTCTGACAGGATGGGTTTCCAGCTGCAGAATCCTCCCAGTGACCTGCCTACAGAAGGGGCTGGGTTTGGTTTGGTTTGGTTTTTCCCTCGTTTTCTCAAGAGGGAACAGCCCAGAGGAGTTCACAGGGAGGGCGCAGGGGGATGTTCTCAGACATGCCCAGGATTTGCTGGGAACCATAAAAGGCAACTTGGCTCTGCTTCCCCCAGTGGGTTCTAATTTTAAGTACACTTAATGCTTCTGCATCTGTCCTTCCCCTCTTGTCCCACAAGCTACGCTGCAGACCTCGGAGAGGACAGATCCAGTCACTTGGGGGAAATAAATGCATCTCCTTGCATCTCCTTCTCTTAACCCTGCAGATGCAAACAGCCAGGCAGGCAGCAGAGACGGCAAGGACAATGCTCCTCTGTGCAGAGCACTGCTGAGTACAGCACCGTGGCCCCATCCTGCCACAGCTCTGCCTTCACCAGCAACGCCTCTACAGCCTGTGCAGAGACATCGCAGCGTCACACACCGCTGCCAATGACCCCACACATGGGAAGGCACCGGTCCTGCAGCTGGGAGGGAGGGAATGCTTGTCACCCCCTCAAAGGTGCCTCCTGATCCTGGGCTACATCCTGGCATTGATGGGGCTGCAAGGAGGCAGATGAGGGCTCCAGAGCCCACCGAGCAACCTGGCAAATGGGCAGCGGCACTGGCCGTGCTGCACCACCAGCAGCCCCATGGCTTGCGCCTGGAGGAGGGGTCTTGCGTGAACCTGGCCAGCATCAGGCTGCGATGGGCTGAGCTGGCCCACGCATTGCCCGTAGGGCTGAGGTTCAGCTGGTTTGCGCAGAGGCACCTGTGGGGATGATGCTGGTGCAAGGACAGTGAGAGCCCTTCCCTGCAGTAGTCCCCTCCGTTCCCCTCACCTGCATCCAGCAGCGAGTACCGGAGAGCTGCAGCCCAGGCAGGTCCTGGCTCTGTCCTCAGCCTCACCCCAAGCACCCACAGAGCTCAGTGCCAGCATCTGCCTCGGTGCTCCCCCCAGAGCCACAGGACTCCCCAGCCCGTCCCTCCTGCCCTCCAGCTGTACCATCCCTGTGCCTGGACGGGCGCCCAGAGCCTCGCTGCTGGGCTGGTTTGTGGATGCAGGAAACACGGCGGAGACCCAGCATCACGCCCCAAGCAGACGCTGCTGTAAGTCGTTAAGAACAAGACACTCAAGAAAGCACTGGACCAGAATAATTTTCATTTTTTTAACCTGAGATAGGCACTACACAGCACTTGCTTCTACAGCAGAGGAACAGGATTTTCTCCTTACTTTCCTCCTGCAACAGACTCAAATTCAGCAATTAACAGAGATAACATAGACTCCCATCTGGCATCATGCCAGGAAGACTATACTTCCCTTTTAAAGAACACTATTTTAAAAGCAATGATAAAAAGTGAAGTCATTGCACAACTGGAAATTGAGACAACTTCACTAAAAAAAATGAAAATTTGAGACAGAACAGTCAACCTGGTGCCTCTGACTGTGTCTCCTAACACCGCCCTGTAGCATTAAAGCCTACTCGTATTTTGGAAACCATCATAGGTGAATGGGGGGAAGTTTGGCAAACAAGAGGCAGTTTTGGGCAGGCACGCAATAGGGTTGATTTCACATGCCATGAAGTCCTGCTCGCTGGTGAAAAACACGCCATCATGCGAGTATATGGAGGGGTCCAGGTCATAGTAGTTGTAGGGTCTCAGGAGAAAGCCAACCGAGTTTCCCACTGCCACAGTGTTGGGAATATCCTCAGAGTGCGGGATGTGAAGGAAACCAGCAGTTATCCAGGCAACCAGGTCCTAGGCAGGGAAGAGCCACAAGACCACGGTTATTTCAGAAGCCTGCAGTGGCAGCCACCAAAATCTGTGCAGGGGCCATGGAAAGTTACAGGAGAGCAGGAGGGGACCTCCCCGGGCACCAGCCCAGCCACATTCCCACATGATGAGCTACCCCTCCTGGGAAAGATCCCCAAAAACCTGCCTGTAGCCGTGGCCGTAGAAGTCCACCCAGCAGAAGGGCCCTTGCCCAGACCCCTGCAGCCAAGCTCTGGCCTTGCAGAGATTTTCCTGACATTTTGCCAGCATTTCTCCATAGGGAGAAACGAGTTCCTGCTCTGATCTACATGCTCTGATGAAAGTGCCAAGCAGATACACAGAAAAAGGGATGCTCAAACCCGCTTTCCTCATTCCCCGGGGCTGCTGCTCTCCCAGCTGAGCCCGCTGTTCTGCAGGCAATGCCGGGGTCATTCGGCCCCTGGGGCAGCTCTAGGGCTCCCGCTCCGCCCGGGGCTGGGTATTACAGCTCCAGCCCAGGGGACCCTGGCCCACCTCGTTGGTGATGGTCTCATTGTTGATGAAGTCAGCAAAGGCAACAGTGGGTGTCCAGGGGTCATTCTGATTGTAGATGCTGGTGCTGGTAGGCTCCTCCTCCTTCCGCCTGGTGACGGCCAGCTGGTACCTGAGGACAAGAAAAGAGCTGGGAGCAGCCCCCTGGGGCAAGGCAGAGCTAAAAGCCAGTACCCCAGAGAGTCTGCAGAGCACAAGCCTGCTCCTACAGAGTAAGCCCAGCCCAGGAGAGCATCTGGCCTGTGCCTCCCCATCAAGGAACATCCATGCGATGCCTCCCCAGCCAGTGAGGCTGGGAGCATCTCTGAGAACCTGCTGTCCCAGCCAGAGTAGCCTGACCTTGCCCAGCTGATGGCCCTCTCCATGGAACTGGCTTCAGGAACATGGTCCCCTGCAAAACTGGTGATCTGGATCCTGTAACCACGCTGGTGGCCCCACTTGTTTTTGCTGTTGGCCGCAAAGTAGACATATCTGGGCATCTTCGACTGGAGCCGGAAGGCAGCCTGGTCCTCTGTGTCCAGGACTTTCTTGGTGAGTCGTGGCCGCTCTATCTGGTGCTCCGGTCTCCAGGGAGCCCGTGTCATCTCAAACGCCATGTCGTGTGCCACCAAGGAGTTCTTCATGCCTGCGAAGCAAAAGCAAAGCTGCTGAGGAGTGTCACTGCAGTCCCCTGTTCCCCACGGACACCACTGCAGCCGGATGGAGCTTGCTCTCCCCATCCTCCCTTCCTGCACTCTGATCTCCGAGCAGTGGCTCCTGACTGTGAGAGGAGCTACTGCTCTGCAGCTCCGCAGCAGCAGGACTGTATGTCATGTATGTTTATGGCTGTACGACTACGTTCGTCTGACCCAGGCAACACCACGCTGTGGCAGACACCACCATCCATGGGGACTCTCGCCCTCTGAGAGGGACAAGAGGGGAGCCTCATCCCAGTGCAGAAGAACAGGTTTGCTTCCTAGTGCAGGCACAGTAATTAACTCAAGTGCCTGATGGCCCAGACACTGTGTTTGCACTCATCAGCATGCATCCTGTGAACTGGAAAGCAGTGGGAAGGGCCCACGCTCTGAGCACATTTGCACATCACAGAACTGGAGCAGTGCTGCACAGTTCAGGTCTTTCCACAAAGAAGAGTCACGAACCAGACGCTCAGAGCAACAGGAGGGGCACAAGAACAAGTAAATCTGGGAACAAGATGACAAAGAGCTGGCTGAGAGTGCTTGAGGGCCAGCGCCAGCATGGCTCTGGCAGAGGAGCCGGTGCTTGGCATGGTGTAACACCCTCCCTGCTCCGCTCCCCGTGGCCCCACGCGAGTTTCCAGCTTGCACAAAGGCCATCTCAGAGCTGAACGTCTGTCCGTCCTGGAAGGTTTGAGCACCACCTTGGGCCTGAGCCCCAGGGCTGCCACCTAGGTCAGCACCAGAGCCCAAGTCCCATGGAAGGGGACCCACAGCCAGCAACCGCCACTGGCCTCATTTTCTTCCCTCTTCTGATGTGAACAAAACTTCTAACCCCACACCTTCCCTTCTAGCGGTAGTACTGACACTCCGATTTCATCTCCTTTTTCCCTTTTCTTGCAGTTTTGCCATCCCCCATTTTTACCCAAGTACTCAAAACACATCCTAAACCCACATAGAACAGTCTTTAAATTTGTGTTTCCCAATTAAAAGGGAATTGGGGTATTTTTAATAGATGGCAGGAGCATGCAGCAAATGCAATTTCAGCAGGAGCGCAAGGACAGATTTATGGCATAAATGGTAGCGGGAGACCTAGAAAACTGCAGTCAACACTCCTGTTGCTGCTGTAAGCAAAGGATCCCTTGTACCCTGGCAAAACGCAGAACAGCCCAAAGCCCAGAGCTGACCACTAGCCCAGCATCTGCCTGCTGTGTCCGCAGCCCTACAGAGAGGGCAGCTGCCTGTCCCACTCGCACACAAGCAGCAGGAACAGCTCGACAACGCTGTAGGAAGTAGGAATGTGAGCTGGAAACCACATCCCAACAAACCAGCTTGAGCGACTCCGACTATCATTTGGGGCTCAGGAGAGGGGAGGGGGTGCAGAGGGAAAAATCCCAAATTCTGCAGAGCCCCGGAGGTATTGAGGCCAATGGGGCAGGGTCGGGGCTGGGTCTATCTGCCCAGGGAGGAGGGGAAGCACCCCCTCCCATTAGGGGCAGGGCCTGGGCACACGGCAGCGCTGGCGTTACCGGCCCAGGAAGCCACAGCTCTGCACGGCATTTAGGGGAAATTGCACGGGGCAGAGAGGGAACCTCTCCCTGTATGACAACAGCTTTTCACTGCTCTAAAAACAGAAGGGAGGCAGCTCTGTGTCAGCACACCATCCTACCCCACATACGGAAAGAAAAAAAACTGTATAAGAACCAAAAAATGTCAAGTTTGGGGAGCCTAAAAGTACTCAGGGAGGGCACAAAGGAGAGACAAGACCCAGACGTACCTCCCACATCCAAGTCCACTTTATAGTTGATGGAATGGGTACGTATCGTACCCAGCGTGTGCTCCCAAACCCTATTGCCGTATCTCAGACCATCCCCGTGGAGAAAGGATGAGCTCGCGTACCCCGTGGCCTGGACCTTGCCTTCGATGGCTCCGTTCTGGTAGAAGATGAAGTCCCACACATAGTCGTGGTTGCCCACAGTTGCAATGGTCCGAACAACCAGAGCAGAGTTGACCAGCCCCCCGTAGTAGAGCGACTGTAAGTTGGAGTAGTGGCGCCTCAGAGGGGAGCCCAGGTTCTGCTCAAAGATGCAGAGGGAAGCCTTTTTCTTGCTGGGGCTCAGGGTCTCAGAGAGAGAGTGTGTGTCGACATAGGTGGCTGAGTACGGGCAGTCAACCCCTCGCACCAAGGGGGAGGTGTAGCGCCCAATGCCAAAGCTCCCATCCATGTACCTCGTTGACATCCCTCCGGGGCAGTTGGAGCCATACACTGACAATGCCTCTTGGATGCTGATTTCATAGGCAACCCTCTCCCCCTTGTGTCGGATGTCAAACAGACGCAGGCCTGTGTTCACGCTCATCCCAAAGGCAAAGCTCCAGGCCTGGAAGAGGACGTGGTTGTTCCTGATGCTGTAGCGGGGACCCTGGGGCTCGTACTGCAAAGGGAACAGCGCAGCCGAAGGTGCTCGGGGCTTCATGGACGAGAAGTCCCCATCCTGCGGTGCTTTCCTCACCTTCTCCACGTTGATGCGACCCTGCACATAGGCGCTCTCCAGCTGAACCATGTCCCTGTAGTATTGCCCGTTGTAGAAGACCCTGCTCACTGCCCACCGGGAGATGTCCAGGCTGCTGTGGTCCACCAGCACCTCTAGCCCCACCGGGTGCACAAAGAACCCGCTCACATTCTGAAACACGATGAACCAGGACTTACGGTCTCCAGAGCGGAACCCATGAGGGGCTGTGGTCTGAAACGCCATGTTGGTGCCGTCATACTCAAACACTTCTTTCAGGAAGGTCGGGGCTGCAGCAAACACCACTGTCTCTAAGAATGCTCCCACCTGCTCATACTCACTGCCCAGCATTGGTCTGCGGTGGTACGGCACCTTCCCCCCGTACTTCTGCACTGTGACATCCCGGTGATACACTGGTGTTGGTAGCGGACCCACCACGTACTCGGTGACGTTGGGGTCTGGCTGGTTCCCAAAGTACAGCACAGCCAGCGCCTCCCGGGGGGGGCGAGCCCCCCCACCATCCAGGAACTGCAGCACCTCTGCCTTGGCGGGGACCTGCAGGTCGACGGAGGCGATGCAGTTGTCGGAGGGCTTTGCACGCGAGGCGTCAACCAGCTGCACCCCAAGGTTTCCCTGCAGGTACTGCACCACTTCCACCATCTCTTCGGGTGTCAGATCGGCAAAGACCAGGCTCTGGCTCGTGGACCCCGTCTTCTCCACGATGTGGGGCTGGGATTCACAGCTGGGTGATTGCCTCCCCCTGCTCAGCAGCATGCAGGAGAGAATGAAGATTATCCCTGCAGCCCCAACTAGGAGAACGTAGGGAAGTTTGGGATTCATCTCTCTGAGTGCAGAGGGAGCTTGTGGGGTTCGATGGCAGGCTCCAGAATAGGTCCCTCACCTGCAGACCAGCCTCTTAATTCATTTCCCAACTGTGGGCGTAAAGGCGTTGCTTGCAAGGTGGGGAGGGAGCCTGGAGCTTGCATAGACTTCGAGAGCAGATCACAGGTCCTGGCCAGTTCAGCCTGTTTCCTCCTCACCCCAGACGCACGGAGGAAGCCAGCTGGGGAGCCGGCGCCTGACTCACTCCCCAAGCTACTGATGGGTTTCTCTGCTGCAGGGTGACACTACAAAGAGCCCTGGTCTCAGTCTGCCCAAGGGGCCTTTGCTTCTCCCAGTGTCTCCCAGGACACCCCCTCCCATCTCATGTC
Organism: Burhinus bistriatus; assembly: GCA_013397275.1. Classification (NCBI taxonomy): domain Eukaryota; kingdom Metazoa; phylum Chordata; class Aves; order Charadriiformes; family Burhinidae; genus Burhinus; species Burhinus bistriatus. Next base: position 298,778 of record VYXH01009140.1, on the reverse strand, counting down.
GGAGAGTAGTGATGCTGCGGGGGCAGGCTCGGCCAGCCCCACTCCTTCTGCACCCTGGTGCCCCGGGACCAGCCCCACTCCCCTGAAGGGCCGGTCTAGGCTGGCACTCCAAGAGTGCCCAAGACCTGCCAGCTCCCAGCACCTCCATGTGCCTGTTCTCCCTGTCACCATTCTCTGCGGCCTCCAAGTCCCTCCCTACCCTGAGGGAAAGACCTGGCAGCTCCAGCCCGGCTCTAGCTGTGGGCAAACTGGCCGAGACAGGAGGAAGCTCCCTGGGAAGAACAGGCAGCACTCGCTGAACCCCTGGCAGCAACTGTGAGCGACAGGGAGTGCCTGGAGTGGCTGCACAAGGAGGAGGCAGAGGCTGCAGGACAATGAACAGGACACATCTGTCCCCATTCAGCCATCCCAATCCCACTCCAGTGGATACGATCCTCAGACAAGAGCTGTCACAGACATAAACGGTTACTGTCAGGAAACCGTTCAGTACTCCTGATTGCATGACGGACCTTCCCTGGCGAGGAGAGCAGCCCTTCGGAGGCAGTGACCACGGGGCCAGGGCACCCACGCCACTTGACTGTGGTGTGAGGTGGCTGCTCCTGCCTGGCCACCAGCTTCCACAAGGCTGGCCCCACTGTTCCCAGCCCCATGCGAGGTGACAGCGATACATAACCAACAGCCGAGGGTGGCTTTCCAGAGATCATGGTCCACTTCACACCCTTCTGGTGGAGACAGTTTGAGGTACAGGCAGGAGGGGCTGGGCAGGGACTGAAACCACTACAGCACTGGATCAATTGGCCACTCTTGCGATCACGTTAATTTAGGAACTTATGTTTAATTTAGGAACTTATGTTTTCATTCTCACTTCCAGCCAGGGAATAATTGCCTTTTTCCCTGCAGGTCCCACACCAGCCTCAGAGCAGGATCCAAGAAACCTGTGTGGGAGATGACCCATTTTTATTGTGCTGCAGTTTTGCCTTCCCCGCGCTCGGGGGGCGATCCTGCAGGGTGCCTCTCGAGCACCCCACACGGCCCCGAGCCCTGCTGCTCGGGACAGGGCTCCCCTCCCTCGCTAAGGGGAATAAGTCTGGGATTTTATACAACTCTTCTCAAGAGCATTTTGCAGCAGCCAGCACTCAGGGGCTGTAAACAGAGCAGGGAACTGAGGGGCACAGCAGTCACAGAAAACGACTTTGCCACCATGCAGGAACTGCATTTGAGCACGGTTTCAAGCCTTGCTTACAGGAAGGGAACCAGTACCATCCCTGTTTTCAAGCATAATGACAGCACCAGCACCTTTCAAGGCCACACAAACCACTGCATCACAGGCAGGTACAAGAGAGGACATGTGCCAGGACTGAACACTTGCACTGGAGTCAGCTGCAGCTTGACATACGTAGTTCTCCGATTACTCCCCGCAATCCAGGAGACAGCCCAGGTCACTGGAGCTGCATTTCTCCTCGGGCTGGTACAGATGCAGTCCACTGCCTACCAGCAACCTCTTTGGTCCTGTGCAGATGTAAACCAGTTTTCCCCTACTTTTTACGGGAGCAGGTTTCAATAACAGACACCTAATGCTGCCAGTCTGTGCGCCCAGCGCCACCACTGCCCTTGCACCTTCCCGGACTGCAGTTACTGAAATGGCCTTTAAGGGGAAGCAAAGTTGTCCTTTCAGGCTGAGCATCCTTCTGCCTCCCGGAGTGGATGCCAGCACTTCACTGCTCAGCCCGCCAGACGGTGCAGAAGGAGCTACTCCTGGACTCAAATAACCCTCCGCAGGGACTCGCAGCCAAAAAAACGTGACTCTGTGCAAGAGCAAGGGAATTCACTGGCTCACTGCAGCGGCTTTGTAGCCTGAGACTCAGGATCCAACTTACAACTGTTTCCTCAAAAGAGAAGCAGGGATAGCGCTGCGCAAGCTCAGCCTTGTAGAGCACCGGTCCAGCTGCCCTGTTTTATGCTGGGCAGCTGAGATACAAAAAGGACTTTCCCAAGTTACAAGGAGCACCGGGACCAGCATTAGGCGCAGCAAAAGCAGGCTCACACCTTCAGCCCTGCAGACAGGGCTGTGTCTCCCTGTCTGCCTGGCCATGCCTATAGCAACACGCACCGTGCCAGACGTGAGGCCTCAAGGAAACACAAACATTTTTCAGCTGCTACCTTTCATACTTTCCCTAGGCTGAACACAGAGCTCCCAGACAATTCACACTGCCTGCAAGTCCATGACCTTGACAAAATATTTTATACATAGAAAAGAAATTTTGCAATGAAAGAAATTAGGAGAGTGAAAAAGCAGAGTTTTGATGTCAGTTATGAGGGATTCTACATACTAGGAGGCAATCCCCCCAAAGCGCTGGGTTTTACCACTATAATAGCAGACATTAAAGGAAGACCCGGACGTACCTCCCACATCCAAGTCCACTTTATAGTTGATGGAATGGGTGTGTATCGTACCCAACGTGTGCTCCCAAACCCTATTGCCGTATCTCAGACCATCCCCGTGGAGAAAGGATGAGCTCGCGTACCCCGTGGCCTGGACCTTGCCTTCGATGGCTCCGTTCTGGTAGAAGATGAAGTCCCACACATAGTCGTAATTGCCCACGGTCGCAATGGACCGAATGACCAGAGCAGAGTTGACCAGCCCCCCGTAGTAGAGCGACTGTAAGTTGGAGTAGTGGCGCCTCAGAGGGGAGCCCAGGTTCTGCTCAAAGATGCAGAGGGCATTTTTAATAATTCTAGAGACCTGGGAATGAGCAAGGTAGTGCACATCCAGGTATGTCGCTAAATAGGGGCAGTCGACCCCTCGCACCAAGGGGGAGGTGTAGCGCCCAATGCCAAAGCTCCCATCCATGTACCTCGTTGACATCCCTCCGGGGCAGTTGGAGCCATACACTGACAATGCCTCTTGGATGCTGATTTCATAGGCAACCCTCTCCCCCTTGTGTCGGATGTCAAACAGACGCAGGCCTGTGTTCACGCTCATCCCAAAGGCAAAGCTCCAGGCCTGGAAGAGGACGTGGTTGTTCCTGATGCTGTAGCGGGGACCCTGGGGCTCGTACTGCAAAGGGAACAGCGCAGCCGAAGGTGCTCGGGGCTTCATGGACGAGAAGTCCCCATCCTGCGGTGCTTTCCTCACCTTCTCCACGTTGATGCGACCCTGCACATAGGCGCTCTCCAGCTGAACCATGTCCCTGTAGTATTGCCCGTTGTAGAAGACCCTGCTCACTGCCCACCGGGAGATGTCCAGGCTGCTGTGGTCCACCAGCACCTCTAGCCCCACCGGGTGCACAAAGAACCCACTCACATTCTGAAACAAAGCGAACCAAGTGATCCGATCTCCAGACTGGAATCCACGGGGAGCAGCTGTCAGGGCTGCTAGACTGGTTCCATCATACTCCATTACTTGATGCATGAAAGATGGAGCTGTGGGGAACACTTGGCTTTTTAAAAACCCAGCAATCTGTTTGTATTCAACAGCCAGTGTTGGTCTGCGGTGGTACGGCACCTTCCCCCCGTACTTCTGCACTGTGACATCCCGGTGATACACTGGTGTTGGTAGCGGACCCACCACGTACTCGGTGACGTTGGGGTCTGGCTGGTTCCCAAAGTACAGCACAGCCAGTGCCTCCCGGGGGGGGCGAGCCCCCCCACCATCCAGGAACTGCAGCACCTCTGCCTTGGCGGGGACCTGCAGGTCGACGGAGGCGATGCAGTTGTCAGAGGGCTTTGCACGCGAGGCATCAACCAGCTGCACCCCAAGGTTTCCCTGCAGGTACCGCACCACTTCCACCATCTCTTCGGGTGTCAGATCGGCAAAGACCAGGCTCTGGCTGTCATCAGTGTCCTCCTGCTCCGGGCGCTGGTGCTGGCAGGTGCTGGGGGCCCTTCCTCTGGTCAGCAACACACAGACTAAAGCAAATATTGTGGCTAAAGCCAGAATGAGGAGGATGAGCACAGTTTTCATGTGCATGCTGCTGCTGGTCCTGAGGCATTCACAGCAGCTTTCAGAGCAGGGTTTCCAGCTGCTGCCTCTGTCAGTTTACACTGCACTGGATGGATTAGCACAGAAAGTACAAAAGACTGGGAGAGGCTAGGGGAGGAGATCTGAAATTCGTGGTGACCAGAAAGGGCAGATCTCCTCTCTCAGCTGCAGCCTTCTCTGTCCTCCTTCAAAAGAAGTGCCCTGAAAGAACTAGTGGAGATGCAGGGCCAGTGACTCAGACAAGTTTCACATAATTCTGTTACTTTTTCAGTCCAACCTAGCTTCCTGAGGCTGCCTGTAAAAACGAAGATCCTGTAGTCAGCCTGAGGTGGCTGGGAACAGTGTGAAGCTCTGACAAGCTGGGAATTGTTGCCATACTGTAGAATTTCACCTCTTTGCAACTCACCAAATTTCCTTGTTTATCAGGCTGCTTCCTTGTAAACATTCTCCCTGGCAGCATGATTCCAAGCTTGGAGTTACTTTTTATTTTATTTTTTAAATCTTTCACATGGAAGCCTTAGCTGAAAACACATCCATCTGTGTAGTAGTAGAAAAACTTTGGCAGGCATGGAAAGATGCAATTCACGATGAGATTCAGGCCCCAATGCACTGTGAACAACTAGCTCTTAGTTTGCACCTCTGAACAGCTATGAACTAATTAATCCCTCAGCATTCCACAGCTTTTGTCTCTGCCTCCGATTCAAAGATAAACCGAGGTGCAGCTTCTGAGAAGTTCCCTCAAGAACAAAACCACCCCCAACCTGCTGCATCCAAGGAGGCAGCCGACGGCAGTGCCTGCTGCCACTGTGCTGCCAGGCTACCATTGCCCAGGCTGAGCAGCCACCTCCAGGATTTCTACCAAAGGTTGTGACAACTGCCCTCTGTCATCCCCAGGTGTCTCTGCTGGTCTCGCAGCGCTGTTGAAAGACTTTGGCAGAATGAGGCGGCCAAACAGGACTTGGGTGCTCCATCCTGCCACGCGGCAGATGCTTGGGGTAGACAAGACACACCGCTTTAGCTACAATCCCTGCCTGTCCCTGAGCTGGTGCTGAGAAGCACAAGGCATCCAAGAGAACCAGGGCTGGAGATTCAACCCAACATTTCCACTCCTGCTGCCAGCCTCACCTCACCTCACCCTAGCCTTCTCTTCCTCCTCCCGTCAGAGTTTCCTGGTGGGAGACAGCCCCCCCCAGCCTCAGTACTGCCTCCAGTTCTTCCCCTACAGCAGATCTTGCCCTGGACTCAGCCCCTCTGCGGTCCTCCAGCCGTGCTTACCAGACACCACACTGGCAGGCAGAAGGCCACGTTGCCATAGGACACTCCATTATCCTCACCACCACTGGCAGCCTAAGCCTTCTTTAGCCCAGGCTGCAGCTGTACGGGCCAGGGACACCCATGTCCACTCCATGCCAGCACACGTCATCCCTGCCGCACTGGCCATTGCGCCAGCAAAGCCTGCGGAGCCACAGCAGTCAATTCACATGGCCGCTGTGCCAAAAGAGTGGCTCACTCTGTGGCACAGACACAAGCAGTGGGGAGAGACAGGACAGATGAGAAGAGAGCCTGGGCTACACGGGATGTAACAGCTACAGGTTTCAGAGGTACCCTGCTCTCCACCAACTTTCAACTGGCCTCCAGCAGCATAATCAGATGCCTCTGAGTAGCCCCAAATTAAACAAAGAAGAGCTGATTTCCAAGTCAGTCTTTCAATCCACGAAGTCAACAAGGCTTGGGGTTAGGCTTGAAAGAAAAATTTAGTTTTGGTGTAAGCCTAGAACATGGTATCTGTTTCAGAGGGCAGAGAAAAAGCCCTGTTGCCCCAGTTAAGGTTTAGAGGAGAGCCAGGACATACCTCCTGCCTCCTGGGAATTCAACAAGCGTTCTGCTGCAACACGCACCTGAACAGCTGAGCTAAGACTGCTGCACAAACCCCTGAGGCTGCACGCACAATGCTCACAATGACATTTCCTTAAAGAAGTACAAAAAGAGCAGATCATTCAGTTTTGACTTCACCTCTTGATTTTGCATCCCAAGTCCCTAAAAGTCAAGGCATAGGCTGCAATTACAGATGGTCATTTTCTAAGCAGCACAGCAGTAGTTTAAGAGAACTGGACAAACTCCACAGGCCTTACTGCCCTACAAATCACAACTCAACCCTGCAGCTCGTCTGGCAGATGTCTGAAAATAAAGTGTGGGAACACTCTTAGTTCTGTGCATGTTGGGTGTTTGGGAAAAAAAAAAAGAGAAACCCTAACCCGTAATGACATCCTCACGACAAACCAACCCACAGCACACCCCACAGGTCTGCAGGATACAGGTGACAGAAATGAAACTTTCTGCGCTGCCTCTGCCCTGCTACAGGATATGTCCCATGGATGCCATGTCTAATACCATGTTATTTAATACTGTCCATTTCTGCTGTACTTTTCAAGCTGAGGACTTTTAAAGCCTATTACAAGCAACACAAGAATCAGTCTGCAGTTTCTGAGAGCTCTGTTTCAGAATAAACAGAACAGCCTTAAATCCATCTCCATCTTGCAGTAGAAATTTCAGGAAGCAGAGTAAGTAACTGAGCCCACAGAGCCAGGAAACCTGTGTCAACACCTTACTGATGAAAAGCGATCAGGGATCTTTAAGGGCCACACATACCACTGAATTGCTTGTGTACCTTCTCCAAAAGAAGCCTGAAGCAGCTTAAAGCTAACCTAGAATTTAAAAAAATTACATGTCTCACTAACAGCAGCGTAACTTGTTTATGACCTGTTTGGTACACATACCTCTTCCCACAACTCGGCTCCCCAGTCTGATTAGCCCATCACTCTGTCCCACACCTAATATGGAGAATTCACATCCTACCAATGTTTATTTTGGCTACATGGTTGCTTTTAGGTACTGCCCATCAGTACATCTTATATTTGCTAAATTGCCCACATCTCCCAAACAAAGCAAGGAAGAGAGCAGTCTGCTGGCTCTCACTCACACAGAAAGGTAGAGGTGGCAAAAAATAGTCTCTGAAATTTATAGAAACCAAAACCAGAGATAGCTTTTGGCTCAGGGAAACTGGGAGCCAGTGCCTGCAGGACAGCTGGGTAAAGTGGACAGTACAGAAAACCCCCTGCCAACTCTCCTGACACGGGCAAATCTTAGGCATGTGCCAAGCCAGACCTCAGACTTCGGAAACCCCCCCACTCCCATTCCCTCGTTGCATAGGATCAGCTTGTGGAAAACAGAAGGGTGGAAATTGCTTGACCCTTACCCACGCCAGCTGCGTTTCTGGCAGTGTTTGTGTCTGCACACAACTGCTGTGCCTTTATTCTCCTCTCAGAGCTTTAACAGCCACTGCACATAAGCTGGGATGTCTCAAGAACCTGTGATGGCACGCTGCCACTTCTCCTGGAAAGCAAAGCAGAAACCAGTGCACTGAGACTGAGGCGTGAAGATCACGGACAACAAACCCTCCCCTGCTCCTGAGAATGAACCACACTCCCTGCCAACACCACTGTCCTGGATGTCTGTCCTTCCGCAGGCGTGCTGCGGGCCACCTGGGAGTTCAGTTTCTTCTGGCGGTGGCGAGGAGGAAGCCCTCGTGCTGCACCGCACGGAGTCCTGCGGGCAAGTCCTTCCTCTGAGCTCTGGCTCCAGCCGCCTCGGTCCCCACCGTCCCCGGAGCGGCTCGGGCACCGGCAGGACTTTCCCCCACGGCGGGGAAGCACCGCGGGGCGGGCGGCAGGGAGCCTCTGTCCGCAGGCGGCTGCTCCTGCTTCTCAGCGGCTCAAGATGTCGAGGCTGGACGTGCCGGGCAGGAGCCCCGGTCTGCGGCGGCGGCTCCCGGGACCGGGCACGGGCCCCACCTAGCGGCCCCCGGCCGGGAAGGGCGGCCAAGCTTAGGGGACAGGAGTGCCACCGGAGAGGTCCCTGCACCCCGGGGCTGCGGTGCAGCAGGGACGGCAGGAAGCGCCACCAGAGCAAGGAGGATCCCTCGGGGAAGGGAGAGCAGAGAAGGCTTTGTCTGGGGGAGTGCAGGGCGGCCTGCCTTTCCTTCGGCACCGCTGCACGGAGCAGCCAAGAGAGTAGCGCACCACGCACCGAACACACGCAGCAGGTATGGCATCCAGGCGCCTGGCCCGGCAGGGTGCGGCAGACGCCGGCTTGGCAGAGGTGCAGGAGCAGCCACGGAGTGGGGCTGCAGCCTCAGAGAAACACCGAGCAAATCTCGTGCGTCTGCTTTAACCAATATGGCCAGAGTCTCGCACGCTGGGTTGCGATGGGACAAATCACATTAAACCCAAGACCGTGGGCCTAACATAAGGCATGCTAAAGGAGTAGAAAGAACCTACAAAGCAGCGCATAGCAGTTTACAACACAGTCAAAAAAAGGAATTAGGAGAATGCAGGGAAGGAACAACTGGATGTGAGAAAAGCAGGACCAGCACGTACGCTAATACTGCACAGCCTAAGAGCTCAGTATCACACACGAGGGGCTACCTGAAAAGAATTCCAAGTACCTTATTTTAATTCCTTGACATGGTAAAAGTTTACATACTTTCATCTGGCAAAGAGAGCTGAACAAATTAAAAGGAATCAATACAAAGAAACACAAGGGGAAGTGCTGCTTCCAGACAGCAGCTAGAACGCAGTTGGTTTGTTACTGAATATTTATTAGCGGGAAGACTAAGAGTTGACTTACTACAAACAACAACAGAAGAGTCTATAGCAAGGGCCAGTGGCCCTCCACACTCTGGGCAAATCCCTGGGAAACCAGCAAGAGACAACATGGCTCTTAGATGTGGAAGCAGAAGAAACAAAAACAAAGTAAAAAAAGGAGGGGAGAAAGTTCATTCCATTTGTCACTGTTGTTACAATGAGGTTAACACAACTATTAAGGCTACTGCACAATAAGAATATACAGGTGTAACAGCGAGACCCGGGAAACAGCAAGGTTCCTGAAACAAATGATTTAATGTTCCCTGAATAGGGGACTTAAGTAGAAATACTATAAATAAGAAAATTTTGGAGCCTGCAGCGTTATGGGCCCACTTGCCACACACAAAAACTGACGCAACACAACCAGTCATTTCCAAAAGGGTTTGTAATGGACCATGAAACGTTCCGGCAGCTTAGAGGAGTCACCAGGCACACGAGTGTGCCCTTTGCAAGGGAAAAACTACAAGGTCTGCAATGGTACCAGGTGAGTATCGGCCATCCTCACCCCCAAGCAGCGTCACAGCTGGCCTGCTCTGCCCAGGCAGTGGGGAGCACTGCCAGGAGACAGCGGGTCTCAGTCTGACCATGTGTGGAGACTATCAGGACTTTAGCATCGGACCTCTGGCCCCTCCCTTCTCTCAGCCTGGGCAAAAGCACCTCATGCTGAAGGAGCACTAGGACATATGCGAAGTAACGTTGGTTTTAGCCAAGAAAGCGGCTCTAGTCAAATCACAAACAGGAGCGGAAGCCACCTGAGCTCACGACCAGCCAGGACAGCAATCAGCCCTAGTTTCGAGCACCATCCCGCGCTCTGCACTATCTAGCCAGAACTGACAAGGCAGAGACAGATGGGGCAGGCTCTGCTGAGTCAGAAGAGAGCCAGAAAAGGAGTGCAGACCGCTCAGCAGCACTGGAGCATGGCTGCTGCCACTAGCCCAGAAGGGGCAGGTTGCCTTGTCTTTGCAGTGGGTCAGTGCAGAGCACCAGCAGCAGAGGGGCCCAGCTACAGCCAGCAGTGAAGAGCGCGAGCTTCTCCACCACTGCACCACCACCTGGGCTTGCTCTCATGCTGAAGACTGTCTGCCCCATTCCCAGAGACCCCAGTGAAGTCTCCAGCCAAAAGATGGGACAGGATGATGACTTGGTCTCTAGTGTCATTCCTACTCACGTAGGAAGAAAGGCGTGAAGGAATGTTCCTGCCTGGCTGGTGCTCTCACCCTGCAGTAGCCTCTAGGGCACCCCAAAGCAGCACAACCTTCTCATTATCAGTTACTAGAGGGAGGGAGAGCTCCTGAGACCTGAACAAAACCAATCACAAAACTAGGCAAGAATTTCTTTAGAGTTTAACTAAGAATGCGATACTATTTCCAGCCAGTTTCCCATCTCGATAGTCACGTAACAAACCAAGGCAATGACGGTCTTTAGTTGACTGAACAGTTCTCAAGTTCAAACGTTGACACTTAATAGAGGGTCTCAGCATTGCTGCTCCGAGGCCTCTTGATCTTCTCAATGTTTTTAAGGATCATGTCATGCAAAGTGACCTGCAAAAAGGGAGAAGAGGACTTAGACAAGGAGGACAAAGTCATCCAGTGTTCAGCTTTCACAATGAGCACTGGTTAAACTGGCAGCACAGCTCACCTTGGCACGACCCTCAACCCCTGCGTGCAATCACACACCTAGTTAAGGTAAGGGCTTCTTTCAGCCAGACTTTACAGAAGCCACTGCGTGTAATGCCAAAAAGAGAAGATTTCTTTACAGACCCCAGGAATGGCTTGTACTGCATGAAGAGTTTAGGATCACAGGCTCCCACAGAGGTGGAAAGAATATTTTGTGCTAGACTCCTGTGAACACTCAGTTGGAAACACCTGCATCTCTGGGAGATGGTGGAGAGGCAACAGTCGGCTCTTCCGAGCCAAAGCAGAGTGTGGAGGAGACAGACAGGCTTCTTGCCAGGACTAGGTGTACTCAGGGAAGGGGGAGAGCAGCAGCAGGATCAAAAGGGCTATCTCCACTGTTGTGGAGGGAGCCAGCGCGAGCTCTGCTTTTTCACTTACATATTGATTCCTCAGCTCTGAAATGATCAGGCGCAGACTAATGTACTCCTTCTCATCGATCTCTGTCACTGTGCGGCGGTAGTCCTCCTACAGAGAGCAGACACATGGCTGAGCGGCCTGAGCTCAGCTGTGCCTCCCATACACCAAGTGAAAGCCCTACCTTTTACAAAGGAATCCCCCCTTCAGCTTGCTCTCCTCTAACGCAGATGTCCTGCATCCTTGTATGATCCCCCACCTTTCCCCCCCACCACCCTCAGCTCAAAAAAGGACAGTGATCAAGTGGCCCAAAGAGTCCCAAAAAGCAGCAGCATCTAATGTGTAAATCTCCACTTCCCCGTTTACTTACCACATGAGGGTACTTAGCTATTTTGGAAACCAACTTTGCTCTTGTGATATAATATCTGGTAGGAAAAGGGAGAGACTAAAGGTCAGATAAATACCACCAAGATTTTTTCCAGGCCCAAGCTGCCCTAGAAAAGCCGGGGACCTTCCCTAAGTGCTTTACTCTTCCCAAGAGGATCCCAAAGAAGAGGTCTGTTCTTGCATGCCTACCTAGAAATCTGGTCCAGGTAGGATGCTGCCTCACTCTCCACAGTTCGAAGCTCAGCAACCGTTTCCTCCTGCAGGGAAGACAAGGAAGCCATTAGCTTCACGCAACTGCAGCTGGCCTTCAGGGCTCTGAAAGCAACATGTCTCAGCAGTGTCACATCAAGCTCAGGTTTGGGTTTTAAAACCTAAACCAACCCCATGACTGCAGCTGCCAGTAACCATCAAATGAAAGATTCAGAGGAACCCAAGATCCACGTCCCTGGAGCACAGCTGTCTCCTACAGCAGGGCATAGAGCCAGTGGTGCCTTACCTGAATAGAAACACCAAAGTTGTTTCCATCTTCTATCCTAGGGATGAGAAGCTGCACCCACATTTTCACCTGTAGTTGAAAGATCACAGCACTGATCAATGCCAACACCTCCACAGAGACCTCGCTCAAAAGTTTTACCAAAAGCCGCCCAGGACCCTGCCTTTGCCATGCGGTTCATGATAAACTCCTGCAGGTCCTTCCTGCTCATACAAAACTTCTGAGGAGATCATTTCCCACAGAGCTGGGACGCCACACAAGCCAGCACAACCACAGCTTCCCATGGAAAGCTCTCCTAACTGTGCCACAGAAGCTCTCAGCAGATGTCTGTGACTGTGCAAAAGGAGGGTGAAGAAAAGCCTTAAGGAAGTAGCCTGCGCAACAGACATCATCCTCCTTCAGGAGGTGAACTACAGAGTTCCCCAAGGGCTCAGAAAAGCATTATTTCCCTACACCTACCTCCCAGCCACTTTTAGACACTGCAATACGAATCCTGCCTTTCCTTATCTACAGAATACAGAGGAGCCTGCTCCTTCCACTCAGAGCAGCTTTGCCTCTCTCCAGGAGCAAAAGCATCCTGCTGTCTCCACTTGCTCCAGACCTCGTACCCACCGTATTACACTTCTCAATAAGCAGCCTGATTTCTGGTTTCACTTTCTCAATGATGTCCACCAGCTGCTGGTTGCTCTTCAGCATCCCATTGGGCATCACGAACACTTTGGTACCTAGCAGCAGAGGAGAAAAAACACCTCGCATCAGCAACACGTAGGAACAGCTGCACCAGGGGATCAGACCGAAGGTCCACCTGAGCATCTCAGCTTCCACAAAGGCTAGTAGTGGACACTGAGCCAGGCTATAGCTAACCTGTGGGGAAGGGGAAATTTGACATGGGATAACAGCGATTACCACAAAGGAAGGAAAAGAGAAAACACGGAGCAGGGACAAGAGCTGAAGAGCTCTAGGCTGCTGAGGCTGGGCACAAAGGATTTTCCTGATGCACGTGTATGAGCTGGTTCTGCCTCAGCTTAATCCAAAGCCTGGTATCTTCCTCCAGACAAGGAGAACTTTCAGCACAGAGCCACAGGGAGATCAGCTGCCTCTGTCAGCAGGCCACGCTCAAGCAAGTACTACTTCTGTCTATCAGAGAAGTCCTAATTATGCTTCTAAGACCTGGAACCTGACTCCTCCACAACAGAATGTCCGTAGGTCAGGCTCTGAGAGGTTGCGGGGACAGGCCTGCACAAGCAGCAGCTGCTGTCAGGACAGGGCAAGTGGGGTTCACATGATTTCATATCCCTAAGACATGGCGCACTGGTTCAGGGGGCAGGCAGCGACACAAGAGACTTGAGGACTCTTACCCTGAAAGGTCTCTTCACGGTCTTCCAGCTTCCTCTTTTTCATATTTGGCTAAAACATACAAAATGTCTTACTCACAAACTAGTTGTAAACTATAACAGTGTTGCAAAGGAAATAAGAAAAACTTTAGAGCCTCTGCTACGCTCCTGGTTTCTAAGCATCCTTCTTTAAAAACAAAGGAGGCCTGCAGAGCACAGCATTACCTCCAGCAGACTTCCCAGGCTCAAGAGACCAATTCCTAAAGCCTTTGGGAGAGCCATAGCCTGTTATTAAATAAGAATATCCTACTCCAGCACAGAGCTAGCCATGCAGTTTTAATTAACAGAAGTAGGGATCACAGCCAAGAGAGTAACCTTACCCCGTCCAGTCCATCATGGCTGTTCGTGAGAAGAATTGGGTCAGGCACTGGGAGGTTCATGTCCGAATGGATCTGAGTGAGATCATGAATATTGAGGATAGGCTCCTGGAAAATAAAGCAGATTTGTTATTTAATTATGAACTAACAAATTCTGTCACACCAAACACAATAAGAAGACAAAAGATTCAGACGTCCCTCTTACCCAACCATAAAATAAAGATGAAAGAAAAAAAAAGTCTAACAATAGGCCTGTGACAAGACCTCCCTCCACCCAAGACCAGCGTGCCAGCTCCAGACTGTGATCAAGGCTATTAACTGTCTGCAACGCTGGAGTCCCTGTGAGACCACAGCATCGTGAAGGACAGCCCGAAGCTGCCGAATACGTAAGAAAGATAAATGTGGTGATCACACAAAGAAAACTGAAAAAGGAAGCACCCCCTCTAGAGCTAACAGCACTCAAATGCACATGAGCAACCAGCCACTGCTTCAGGCCTTTGTAACAAGGTGAAATACACAAGGAAATACACAGGATGAGACCTGCCATGTCGTTTTCAACAGGTAGCTTGAAAATGAAAAAGGATACAGAGGAAAACTTGTATGTTACCTTAAGGAACCCATCGAGCTCTAGCAGCTTCTTTGGGAAAAAGTTTGCCACCAGGTCTTCAGCCTGAGAGAGAAAGAACAGATGATGACGTGAAACAATGCTGCGAGGTTCCTGCTAGCAGGCAAGAATACCAGGGAAACCAACTGTCCAAAGGTAGGAAACAGGAGAGAGCACAAGTTCTGCCTCTTGTCAACCATCACGCTAAGCCAAGGTGAGAAGATGCCAGGAGAGCCTTGAGGCTACGCAACCTCACTCCGGTTAGTGACTGGTGCTCTGAGTGCCGCTAAGCTTCCAGGAGCGGCTCAAATCGCAATCAAGTCTGTCGGAAAGATATGGCCGAATGGCCTCTCTCCTGCCCCATCACGTTGTGGGCAGAGGGACACTCACCTCGCTCGTGATCCGCTCCCTGAAGGAGTCAACCTGCAGAAGGAAAAAAAGCAATGGTTCAGAGGCACTCTCAAAAAAGCAGGGCTCAGCGCAAGCCAAGCACTGCGCCCTGCAGCTGCGGCGCTCAGCTTCAGCCTGATCTCCACAGAAGAGCTCCCGTCCTGGCGAGAAACGACCTAGAGCTGGAGGAGCCCACAGACCGCAAGCGGCCGAGGTCGCCAGGAGCAGCCCCCTGCCCGCCCCGCCTGCCCGGCCTGGGCTCCGGGACAGGATGGTCCGGACGTGCAAGAGCAATGCCGGGGGAATCGAAAAACAACCAGCTCCCGCCCGGGGCAG
>VYXH01009140.1:271261-283456 GCA_013397275.1 Burhinus bistriatus | reverse complement strand
CCCCCGCGGGGCGTCCCGTCTGCCGGGGGCTCCCGCCGGCGTTCGGCACGACCCCCTGCGAGCTTCCCCCGGGGATCCCTGCGGCCCGTGAGCTCCTCAGCAGGCGGCGGCGCTGCCATTTGCATGTATGTAAATGCACGGTATTTCGGACGCTGCTTATTAGCTACGGGTTAACACAAAATGCTGTGCCGGTCGAGCTCCTCTGAAGGGCAGGCTGCCCGTCCTGCCAGTAGGTACCGTGCGCCTTGCCCACCCCTCCCGACTCCCGAACCAGTCCCAGGTTCCCATCTCGCACTAGGCCTGGCTCCCTGTCGCCCTCGGCACTCAATTCTCAATAAAATTCTTTCCAAGAATGATGTCCACAGAAAGCGCCAACAGTTTCACGCTGATTGGAGAGGCGTCAGATGGCGGCACGATGGAAAACCTCAGCCGGAGACTGAAGGCAAGTTTTACATGAGCTGGTAAACTCGGATACTTTTGAATGGAGCATCAGTTTTCCTGGATGCTCTGCAAGATTAAACTGCAAAGTTTCTTGTAGCACTGGCCTTGCTGTGTTTTCGTTGGTGAGTAGTTCAGTAAAGCTAGCTTATTTTAAACTGAGATTTGACCCGCAAAAAGTACTCTGCCAACTGAAGAAGCACAAGCCCGTCTGTTGAAAACCAGCCGGCAGCTGCCTGTGGCTTCACAGGAACTAACGGTGGGCTCTTCCTGCAGGTCACCGGTGACCTCTTTGACATTATGTCCGGGCAGACAGATGTGGATCACCCTCTGTGCGAGGAATGCACAGACACTCTGCTAGACCAGCTAGACACACAGCTGAACATCACAGAGAACGAGTGCCAGAACTACAAGTGAGTGATCCGGAGGTGACCCGAGGCCGAGCTGCTTTAGCTTGAAGCCTAGGGAAAGAACACAGCCTTGATCCGGCTTTCTGTGATCAGCAAGAGACGCCCCTGACCGCAGCGCTTGGGTTTTCTTGGTCTGAATGAGATGAAAAATTTGTTTTTGAGAGTCCTGTGGTACACAGCTTCTCCAGCTGGAGTCTGTGAACCTGTCAGAATGACTGACGTCACCTGCCCACAGCGCCTGTGTGGCAGCATTCCCGTGCGGGCGAGGACTTCAGAGAGGTGGTTACTGACAGGCAGCAACAGTCCTCAGTCACCACCTCAATCCCCTGTTCTCCTGTGTGCGTTCCTGACTCATGGTGCGGGATCGATGCAGAGAGCTCGGGATTAACGAGAGGTGCGCATGAGATCAGAGCTCCTGTTTGCACTTCTGCTCGCGTGCACAGGCTGTCACAGAACCGGGGACTGTTGGCAGGGGCTTCCCAGGATCCCTGTGGTGGTAATGCTGTCACTCTCCTTTAGGAGATGTCTGGAGATACTGGAACAAATGAATGAGGATGATAAGGAGAAACTGCAAACAGAACTGAAAGAACTTGCGCTGGAGGAAGAGCAACTGATTCAGGAGCTAGAGGACGTTGAGAAGAACCGCAAGATTGTGTCTGAAGACTTTGAGAGAGTGAGGGCAGAGGCAGAGCGGCTGGAGCAGGAAGAAGCTCAGTGAGTGAACTACAACTGCAGTTTATGGCAGGGATTTTAGATAACAGATAAATGAGATTATGACGTGGAGAAACCTGTAAATAATGCCCAAATGCAAGTGGCTTGTTCTTTGCAAAATTGAAGTTGGCCAGACCAAAAAAAACCCTAGTATACCATGTGAGCAATCGCTTTTCTGTAAAAGCCTGCACTTAGCATTTCTTGTCTTGCTTTTATTAAAAGGTATCAAAAAGAATACTGCGAATTCAAGAGGCAACAACTGGAGCTAGATGATGAGCTGAAAAGTGTGGAAAACCAAATGCGCTATGCCCAGATGCAATTGGATAAATTAAAGAAAACCAATGTGTTCAATGCAACCTTTCACATCTGGTAATGCAGACACTGAATGCTGCCTCAGTTCGCTAAGAATCTGCAATGCAGGACCATTTAAGTAATAGTGCATTTGAGAGGAAAGGTGCTAGCCAAGTCATAGTTACCCCACACAAAGCAACTGGTCACGGCTCCCAAGAGCGTCCGCTGAGAGAGGTTTGCGACACTGCGTATGTCAGAGTAGACAAAAATGGCTCTTTCATGAACCCTGTTAACAAACCAGGACCTACTGTGCTAGCCAAGGGTAGTGCTCTAATGTCAGGCTTTACAGAGCAGGTAGCTCAGGGGGGTTGGTTGTTTGTTGTTACTTTTTTTAATTAACCCTGTCATAAAAAGAGAACAACTGGTTGGTATTTATATATACTTTTTAACCAGAGCCCCCAAACTCTCCTTGTGCTTGGTTAGCAGTGTGCGTTCCGTACCTGTTAGTACATGGCCCTTGTTTAGTTAGCATGCTAGAAGCTGCTCCTGCCCTGGTGCGCTTATTTATAATTCCTCTTATCACAGGCACAGTGGTCAGTTTGGCACAATAAATAACTTCAGACTTGGCCGTCTCCCCAGTGTTCCTGTAGAATGGAATGAGATCAATGCTGCCTGGGGGCAGACCGTGCTGTTGCTACATGCCCTTGCTAACAAAATGGGCCTGAAGTTTCAAAGGTATATGCAATATAATACACATTTCACTTATGACCCAGATAAAGACAGTTAGACTCATCTGCCTGTGAATTGTATCTCCTTTCAGATACCGTCTAGTACCATATGGCAACCACTCGTATTTAGAGTCCCTCACAGACAAATCAAAGGTAAGAGATCCTGCACAAATCGGAGGACGCTGACCTTGAATGCCACAGAGCCCTGGTCATGCTGGGGGGTGCGGAAGACAAACTCAGCTCTTCATGAATTTATGGTACAGGAGAGCTAGCTGCCCCGACTTCTCCAACATGGTAATATCTCACTCCATATCCTGTATCAAGCCACTCGTTCTGCCCTCCAGTAGCATTAAAAATGACAGGAACTCTTGAACTATACACCGCAGGTGGCCAGAGGAAGGCAGCACTATTTGAGATGATTGTTGGTGTTTAGGAACCCAAGCCTGCGCGCAGCAGGCACTTACCACAAAACAAATCACGCTTATTATGTGCCACAAACCATTTCTAAGCATCCTATGGCAAATTTAAGCTTTGCCCAAGACTAAAGAGCTGCAGTGACCCTATCTAAAATGGAGTGCTTGGGGTGCCTGAAACGAATCTTTTTGTTTTCCAGGAGCTCCCCTTGTACTGTTCTGGAGGCCTGAGGTTCTTCTGGGACAATAAGTTTGATCATGCAATGGTGGCTTTCCTGGACTGTGTGCAGCAATTTAAAGAGGAAGTGGAAAAAGGTGAAACACGGTTTTGTTTGCCTTACAGGTGAGTGTTGCTGTATAACATGTCAAATTAACACCTTGTATGCTGTCCCGTGCGCAGCGCTGCTAACTGCCCTCTGGACCGGTCTACAGCACTGCTTGCTGTTTCAGTCCTGTCCTTCTGGAATCATCCAATGTTCTTTATAATGTGCAGGATTAGCACATTTGCTCTTAGTTTAATTGAAATTTAAAACTAGTTCCTCAGGTGAGGACCTGAGGCTTGCTAGATTTCCTTTAAAAACAAAATATTCTTACATAGAATAGTATGAATGTTAGATTTAAGTTTTAGTACTGATGTCATATTGAGATTAAATGCTTGCAATAGTAATGCACTAACAAAACTTTTTATGTGATACAGGATGGACGTGGAGAAAGGAAAGATTGAAGATACAGGCGGCAGTGGTGGTTCTTACTCTATTAAAACACAATTTAACTCTGAGGAGCAATGGACAAAAGCACTAAAATTCATGTTAACTAACCTGAAGTGGGGTCTTGCCTGGGTCTCATCCCAATTCTATAACAAGTAACCATGTAAAGAACTTATCCTGGCAGCTGTAGAGTGTCTGCATTTCGTTGGAGAAAGTCAAATTACGATGTCTCTCAATATTAACCAGTACAAAATGTTTACAATACCAAAAATCCACAAGACACTTTATTTAAAATACCATTATTACAAGTAGTATATGAAAAAGCAATATGTAAAGTTGTATCATTGAGCTGAACAGAATAAAAACAAAATCAGCTATCGAATAGATGCTAAACTGGTACTTTTGGGGTTTATAGATACGCGTATAAATTACTGTCAAACTTCAAAACACCAGTGAGTTTGATAATACTCTGTTACAGCTTAACGCACAGGTTAGAAAAGCAAAATGTTACAAACATAGGGAATAACATGAAAGAACTTGCGGAAGCTCTGCTTGTCATTAAAGGGTAACTACAGTTTGAAATAAAATATTTTCTAAGTCATATCAGCACTTTTTTGTGCCAATGAACTTAACAAGGTTTGATACTGATTAAAATACTGTTAGCTATGATGATATTAACTATTTGTAATACTTCCTGCAGCCTGTTCTTGCACAGAGGTGCACTGAGTAAATAATAAACCACTCTTCTACACAAAGAGTGCTTTCATCTAGCATACACCAGACACAGCATAAACAGCCCCTGGCACTTACAGGGACATGCTGAATAGGCACCTGCTGTCGCAACAATTACACCACTTTGAAAATCGGTGGGATTCTGTCCTTTTCACAACACTGGTCAACCAGTTGGCTTTCTTAGGGTACAAGCAAACAGGCTCTGAGCACTGGCAGAGAGGGAGCACAGTAACAAGCAGCCTGACTGCAGCAGGCTGCCTGAGACAAAAATTAATTATTTAAAAAGCAGCAAGTGGAGAAAGAAAGTACAGCCCTGTTTGTAATGGCTGGGTGTGCGAGCTGCTTCTAGCAATACAGACTGCCAAGCAGACCACCACGTGCGTTAATGCCTTTTCAAAATATCACTCTTCTTTACTCTTTGCTCAAAGGAAACTTATAGCTTAGAAAAAGTAGCTTTTACAATAAAGCTTTTGGTGCTGAAAGAGGTATTTTTAAATGCTACTTGGCTCCTGTGTGCCTCCCCTCACAGCGCTAGTGCACTGCCTGAAAGGCTTTTCTAATTAACATGTAACATACAAACTGTTACAGGACAGCTGGTGTTCAAAACCAAAAGTAAAACTAAATTGTGTTGAGTGCCCTCTGCAGTATCACAGAGGATGGACTGTTATCAGTGGCAAACTGTTACACTGCTGATATGCTAGCAACTGGCCATAGAAGATAGTTCTATTTAAGAGGCATAATTCTATTCTCTGCAGCTTTTGTTCCACAGTTCCTGTAGTGCTGCTTTGGAGTGGTACTGCCAAGAACGTGTTTCAGTACTGCATAAGAAAATTCTAAGATACTTTGTGAAGTAATGCCAGTGATACAGTTCAAATGCTCCACAACCTTAAAAAAAAAAAAAAATTAAGATACATACTTACAGTGCCTAAGAGACATTAGTTTACAGACGTACTTCTTAACCCTCCAAATCTAACAAGAATAATAGTGCTCCATGGGCACACTTCAACAGAAGTTGAAGCCTCTTGGTGTGTTTTTTTATTTGGTTGGTTTTTTGTTTGCTTGTTTTCTTGTTTTGGGTTTCATTTTGGTTTGTTCTTTTTTTTTTTATTTAATTGCTTCTACTAAAGAAGTAAAATGAAAAAGCTACTATCTGTAATAGGCTGTTTATTCAGTAGCAGTTTGGGCAAACAGTTGTCCCATGGGATTGCTTTTCTGCCTGTCAACGAAATGATGCCTGGGGGGATCTGTTCTGGCTGTAAAGAAGCTGAGGCATGAGGATAAGCTCACACTAGTGCCTCCACAATTGCTCGTGTACCCCCATAACACTCTTACAAAAGTACATGCACTTCCTGCTAAAAAACCCAAAAGATGTCACCTCCCTCATGCTGCTCCCAGTAGAGTACCCATCTTTGTGCTGTGCTTAAACATATAAACAACCTTGACAATTTTACATGTAGAATTAATGTGTTTAGAAGCGACTGTACCTGCTGCCAGTGCCCAGGGTTTAGTATGAACACGCTTGTGCTGATGATTCCAACAGCCAAGAGCATGAAATCTTCCTTTACGGTCAAAAACTTTGTTCTGCAGAAGTAAAAGCGTCTTCTGGTGTAAAACAATGCTAGTTTTACAGTTCAAAAGCACCTACTTCTGTAATCGCTATACAGCCTATGGACAGGTTAGCTTATTCAGTCCAAATAAAGCCTGATACTATTAACTTTAATTGACAGTGCTAAAGCTGGATTTTTACAATTAAGTTAAACACTTTCCTAGTTTGCCCCTAAAGCAAATATGGTGAAGCACATTCCTTTGAACTGGTATATTAAGATCAATAAACAAATTAAATTTTTTTTAAAACATGCCCCAAAAAATGGTGTAATGGGAATTATGCTACTACTTCTTAGGGGTTTTTAAGGGTTTTAATTTCAACTAATTATTTTAAGCAATAGTCATGTAAGCTACTTACACCTGCAGTTTGCTTGGTGTCGAATTTTCAATGGCAATCTCCAACAAAGTGTTGTAGATGGTATCTCTTTTAAGATAGGAGAAGTCTAGTAGTTGCATACACATTTGATGCAATGGCTTTGCAGGAAGTAGGCAGCCGTTATGTCCTAGCACAGAGATCATACATAATCAGTCATACGTTTTGAGTCACTAAACTGAATTGGAAAGAAGTGTTAGTTACTGTAAGTGAGGGATGCAGATTTCTGGTGACAACTGTCCTTTGTTTCTGAATGCCACAGGTCCTCCTCAATCTCAGTATAATTTCACTGATTCTGAAATTCAGGTTGTGAGACCTGGGCAAAGAAAACAGTTGTCATAGAAAATGTGGCCTTATACTAGGTTTGGGGGGTTTTAAACTCTTTTACTGAATGAGTCACAACTGACTCCAACAACATTCATCAGATTCTACTAAGGATAAAGTTCTCATCTGAAAAGTAAAGCCCTAGACAATCTGAAAAGTTTCAAGTGCCTTCACAGTATGCAAAAATCTGTGATATGAGACATTCTGGTTCAGATCAGTAATAGCTCTATTATGCTCTTAAAAAATTCTTTCCCATTCTCTCCTATTAATACTCTTACCTAAAACCTCTAGAAGTAATTCCACGTAAGCCAAAGGAGTTGACACATTGATCTGGAAGTGCAGACTTTTTAAAACAGCAAGCTCTGACTCAAGCAATTCCTGTTTAGTGTATGAGTATTTTAAGGATTGTAAAAACTTTAAAGCTGTGTCACTGTTAACTATCTGAAGAGGAAAACAGACAAATTACCTTCTAGGCAATAAGGCACTTGCTAAGAACAAAGTACTTTGTTGCTTTAGTCCTCCCATTGAACTTAAGCAGGAGCCACTGCAGTGCTGATACTGCCCACTAACCCAGCTGTCTTTTAAGCTGGCATGAGAAATCCAGCTTGGACCTTCTTTCCCGTGGGTTTCCTCTACTCCACAAACCTTCCCCAGACTGGTGTGAACCCTCTGTAGCCACACAATTTTTGACAACCACAGGCCGAGTTTTCCCACTGCCTGCGCTTTTTCCCCCAGTACCGGGAATATTTATTGACAAATTGTAACTTGATGAGTAACAATTAATCTGCCCTAAATGGAAGAGATTTAGGTCTCTGTTTCAATATCCTTTGCATTTCATTATCACTATTGTCTTTCAGAGAGAAAATCTATTTTTTAAGAGAGATTAATATACTACACAATTTACTACACTGTTAAAAAATGCTATATGAAAAGGTTTAGCTGGCTTACATTGTAGTGTAAAGAAAGTTTGCTTGCAAGCTGAATGCATGACACAAGTCGCAGGAGAAATGTGTCGTATATCTGATCTTTCAGAGAGCTCCAGCTGCTGCCTTGTCCTTGTTCATGACTTTTAATGTTCTCTCTGGAGGACTGACAGATTTGTTCTACTTGCTTGATCATAAACCTACAAAAAACACAATTGCTCAGAAAACAATTCTCTTCCGCTAGGAAAAAGGAAGAAAAGCAATTCGGCATGTACTCAGAATATACGGATAGCTGTTCATTTTAATCGAATGAGTAAAGACAAAGCTCTACACAGGCAAAAAAACATTATACATTGAATGACTGGTATAGAGCATGCACAGCATAACTATGTGAGAGAAATGAGAAATGCTCTGAGCATTCAGGACGTTTATTACCTTTCAAGTAACTCTACCGCTTGGTACCTTGCAGATTGGTCCAAGTGCCATTTTTCAGACAAAAGGAATATAAATTCTGCAAAAAAGCGTAACAGTCATTCACTTCAGTCAATTGAAGCTAATTATACTGCTGTTAACTGTCTCAGGAGTTAGCTGCAGTCAATAAAAAGAGTCTCACCCACTGTCTGTGTCTCTTTGAAGCATCCCACCTGATCCGACAGTTCACTCAGGGACCGTTCGTTTTCCGTGGCCAAATGGATCAGTGTTTCCTCAATAATCTCAGGAGCAACCTCACCGAAGACGGGGCCTGCGTCAGAGTGCCAGGATGCTGCTTGCACCTGGGACCCCATTGAGCAGTTTGGGGTCAGAGACTTTAAGGACAATAATTATTTCAACAGCACCACGGTGCTTCATCACTGCCAGTGGGAAAGGGCCCCGAGAGCCCCCACCACAGCCATGGTGGGCCTCGGTATCCGATACACAACCGGGAAGCTGCAACCCCTTGGTGATGAGGCTGCTTTTGGGAAGGGGCCTGCGTTGGCCACCCACCGGTGGGGCAGGCCCGAGCACGGCCCCTCCTGCGGGAACCCCCCCGGCCCCGCCGGCTGAGCCTCCGCCGCCCCGAGCTCTGAGGGGAGAGCGCGCCCCGCCTCAGCGCCTTCCTGGTCACGGGATCCCGCCCCACCAATCAGAGCGCGCCTCCTCCGCAGCCCGCCACGCGCTGGGCCTCAGCCAATCACTCGACGCTCCGCTCCGACTGCCCCCTGCGCGTAGCGAGCCTGCCTCGCCCCCGCCCTTCCGATTGGCCAGCCTCCCTGCCGGATATGACGTCACCGCGCTGTGCGGAAGCGGCGGAGGGCAAGATGGCGGCGCCGCGGGAGCCGGGAGGGGAGGCGGCCTTCGCGCGGCGCATCGATCCGGAGCGGGAGCCGGGGCTCAGTCCCGAGCAGCGCCTTCTCATGGCGCAGGTGGAGCGCGCCCAGCGCCAGCGTGCGCTGCAGCGGCGGCTCCGCGGCCGCAACACGCTGCTGGCCCTCGGCATCGGCGCAGTGGCGTTTGGCATCTGTATCCTCCGGGACCGGGACCGGGACCGGGACCGGGACCGGGGCGGGGGGGGGCCGCGCCCACGCCCGCTGTTTTCCTTAGCACACTCCCCACACACACAGACGGCTACACCTTCTACTCGGTGTCGCAGGAGCGGTTCCTGGATGAGCTGGAGCAGGAGGCAGAGGCGGCACGGGCGCGGGCACGGGCGCGGGCCGAGAGCGCAGCGAGCTGAGCGCGGAGGGCCCGGCCCAGCCCAGGTGGACCCCGTGAGTGAGCTGCAGCCCCCGCGGGGCAGGACGGTCCTCGAGCACAGGGGAATCGCCTGGCTCTGAGCGTGGGGCAGCTGCTCTTGCAGGGGTCTGGGCCTGCACGGCGCTCAGTGCAATCTAGGGAAATGCACTGGGGGGGCTCCTCTGCAGGCAGGGCTTCCTCCCCTGCAGGCAGCCACCTTTGTCCTGGAGAGCAGACAGAGTCTTTGTCAGGTGCTTTCTCCTGGAAAGGGCGGGGGTGCCCAGGTGCCTGTCGCTTTCCACAATAAATACCCTGTCTGGAGACCGTGTCAGTGCCTGTTGTTAAAGCAACTGGTGGCCAGAGTCCAGCTCAGGATCCTGCCACCCACTCGGGTGTCTGCTGAGATGGGGGAATTTTCTATTTTGCTCTTCATTTTATCGTTTACCATGAGGCAACAGCAAGGACAGTGTCCGTAAGCCCTGCTGGACAGACACAGACAGACCCCATTTGTATTTAATTTGTATTTATGAAAACACTTTCCAGACATCAGTTTGTAACAAAGCGCACCTGCTGCCGTTCCCGGTGCACCAGCCCTGTCACCTTACAGGGCCGAGGGAAGCTTCTTCCTGCTCCGCAGCCGGCTCGCTCTTGGCTGCACAGAGCGAGAGGAGGGCGGCGGTGAGCAGGGCAGCCCTGGGGCACTGGGCTGGGGTCCCACACATGGTCCCACGCAGGGAGCAGGGCTGGAGGACAGTGTGGTGGCAGGGGTGGGGATGTATCATGATGGGCACACAAAGAGGGGCTGGTTCTGCTCGGGGCAGGGTGGTGGCCAGCCCGCTTCTGCCTGCATAAGTTCAGCTCGGAGTAAAGCCATGAAGGATGGTGGCGCATCGCAGGCGTCCTGCAGCTGGGGCTGGGCTTGAGCAAATGGGCTGGAAACAGCAGGGAAGGGGCGGGGGGGGCACAAGGAGGAAGGAGATGGGAGGACAAATGTCGGACAGGCCTGCCCTTCCTCTGACAGAGGCACAGGGGCTAGGAAGGAGGTGGCGGCCGGGCTCCCTGGGGCGGGTGGGGGGTAGAGGGGGGCTAGGTTTCTCGGTGCAGGCACCCAGCTGGCTTGGCCCGAGGTCGCCAGCTGCCCCAGGGCTGGCACTGTCCTCCCAGGAGGTACAGGGGCTCTCACCCGCCCCCGGGGCAGCAGGCACTTGGTTGAGGTAGTTCATGAAGTCACTCCTGGCCAGCCAGCTACTGGGGAGAGAAGCAGCAGTGAGCCAGGGCCCACTGGGAGCCCTGCAGGGCTGCGGCAGCAGGATCTGCCCCCTGCCCCTTACCATCCGGCTGAAGTCATCAGCGAAGGTCACCCCCTTGCTGAGCCGCTGCTCCTGTGAGCCGGTGCTGCTGCCGCTCAGTGAGTTACG
This sequence comes from Burhinus bistriatus, assembly GCA_013397275.1. Classification (NCBI taxonomy): domain Eukaryota; kingdom Metazoa; phylum Chordata; class Aves; order Charadriiformes; family Burhinidae; genus Burhinus; species Burhinus bistriatus. The sequence goes on along the minus strand of VYXH01009140.1, from coordinate 272,670 downwards.
GCGCATGATGCCTGCTGGGACAGACCAGCCCTGAGCGGGGGGCACCAAAAGGGGCACAGAGCTGTGCCCCACACAGACCTGACCCACCCCAGCCCCAGGAGTCCCTGTCCTGCACCCCCTGCCCAGCACACAGGGGCCCTGGGAGGGAGCAAGGGCAGTGGGTGCTGGCACCTGAGGGCTGCACCAGCTCCAGGCGCTGCAGGCTGTTGCGGCGGGAGGGGTTGAAGCTGCCCTTGGAGAGGCGTCGCTGGCGGCTGGAGAGCATGGCAGCAGGGGAGACGATGCCCAGTGGTGGCTGCTTCCCCATCCGCAGGTACAGCTCCTCGATCTCCTTCTTCTGGGCACTCTGCAGCAGCTGCACCTCGGCCAGGTGCCTGGGGAGGAGACGGGCTGCAGCTGAGGGCTCCGGGGAGGGGGCATCGTCCTCCCGCCTGGGGTGGGTGGGAAGGTCTGTCCCCTCCTGCAGCCCCTGCGCTGCCTCCTGCGTGCAGCCCACCGCCCTGCTCCCCCGAGTGCCGTGGGGCTGCTCACTTCTGGCGCAGGTTCTGCAGCTCCTCCCAGATCTCCTCGTCCTCACTCTCCGTGTCGTCACTGCTCAGGTAGGACAAGCTGCGGGAGTAGCTCAGCCACACCTGGCTCAGTACTGCCTGTGGCGCACTCTCTGTACCCTCCTCCCCAGGGCCCTCCTGGTCACTCTCCACCGGTGCCACCATGCCCTCCTCAGCCAGCACCTCCTCGGCCTCGGGGTCCTGCTCTGCCGGCTCAACCACCAAGTCCGAGTCACTGCTTGAGCTGCCCTCTGTGTCAGGGGCCATGGGCAGCGGGGAGACACTTGCTGCTGGCTCCGCAGTGTGCTGCTCACCCTCACTGCTGCCCGGCACTGGGGAAGTTGCAGCCGGATCCTTGGTTGGCATTACTTGGAACCGGCCCAGGATCTGGGGCTTGGCTTCTGCTGGGGACAAGGGGCAGCTGGTGGGGTTCAGGGCACGTGGGCTGGCAGGGACATCGTGGTGCCCCAGCACAGACACAGCTGCGCGGTGCAGCTTCGGCCCTTCCCCACCTCACCTTCGTTGATGGGCGAGAGCCGGGCCTTGGGCACACCAGGGGCTGGCGACTCCGAGATGATGAGCTGGTGGCTGGGCTTGAGGGAGCCAGGCGGCACCTGCAGGCACCTAAGTGCCGTCAGCTGCCCCACCCCCGATCCCCCCACATCTCCTGCCCCTGCCACTGCTGCTCTCGTGCCCCAGGACCCACCACCCACTCAGCCCTCCCCACATCCCAGGGGCTCCCCATGCCATGGGGCTCCCTGTCCCATCCCTGGGCACCATCTGCAGTGACAACCCAGCCCCTCCAGCACTGAGCCCCACCTTGAGCAGCCCTGAGGAGCCCCTGCCATCCCCATACTCACC
>VYXH01009140.1:220554-238873 GCA_013397275.1 Burhinus bistriatus | reverse complement strand
CCACAGGGATTTTTTTTTTTTTTTTTCTCCCCCTAATAGTGCTTGTTTACAGGATTAAAGCTCTCCGTTATTTGATATTTATTCTTTCTGTACTTTTCATAGAAAAATGGAAATCGCCACTTCTCCAACATCAAAGTGTATTATATACTGGAAAAGAAAAGTCAAGTCTGAATATATGCGTCTCCGGCAGCTGAAGAGGTTTCAGGCGAACGTGGGGGCTAAGGTAAAGACGTAGCGGGGGTCGCTGTAGCTGAACGGGTGTCTCCTAAATGCTTCGCTTTAGCTTCCAGCGTTTGAGCAGCTATCAGGTGGGCCCTGTGAACTGATAAACTGGATTTTGGTTGCAAGCTGGATAAGTTGGAAGAGATCCTGCTTCTCCCCACGCTCCATTATTAGCCTCGAGCCCTGCCGAGGGCGTGCAGCCGCGCAGCGGGAGACTCATTTCCACTTGTTCCGTACAGTATTTCCCTGCTTGAACCCCCTCAGCGCTGCGGCTCTCAGGTCACCTACTCTGGCACTCCTCTCCTCGGCCGGCAGGATTTTAGAAGAGGGCAGCTGGGATCAGGAGTTATCAAAAGCCACTGGCTGTTGGGTAGATTTTCAGCACGGTTTTGTCCTAATGCTGTTTAATTAGAATTCCTTCTAATGAGCATCATCAACTTGGAATGCTCTGCCTTGCGTACATTTTGATACTTGAAACAAAATCTCAGGAGGGGTTTTAGTGTGCTCAACATGATTTCTTAAATTTTGAGTGCTGCTTTCTCTCATTTCAGGCTCTGTTTGTGGCCAACTTTGCGAAGGTTCATGAAAAGACTCAAATTCTGAATGAAGACTGGAAGAAGCTTCGAGTCCAGCCGGTGCAGTTGATGAAGCCGGTCAGCGGGCACCCCTTCCTAAAGCAGGTGTGGAGGGGAAAAGGGACACGGCAGCAGCGAGTGTGGGCTAGAACCAGGGCTTTGCAGGGAGCTGTGAGGACACAGGGTCGGTTTTTGCCTGTGCTCTCCTGTGTCAGTGTCAGGCTGTGCCTCACAGTCTTCTGGGATGCAGAAATGGGGAAAAAACCCCAAAGGCTTTTCCTGCGAAGGAGCCCCAACGAGCGAGTGCAGGGCTTCACTGTGTGTGTCCTGAAGGGCGATTTCCCTCCCAGGGGCGGTTTCCTCACTGCTCTTCTCTTTACTCTTTTTCCAGTGTACTGTTGAGAGCATTTTCCCGGGATTTCCGAGCCAGACGCTGTACATGAGGACCCTGAACACAGTCGCGCTGGTGCCCATTATGTACTCCTGGTCTCCTCTTCAGCAGAATTTCATGGTGTGTTAGAAGGCTCTGGGGTGCAAGGTCTTGGTGCAATTGGTGTGTAATTGTTGTGTGGTTGTGGAGTGATTACGCCTTCCTCAACCCGCTCGTTTCAAGCGATGTCTGCTCGGGAGATGACGGAAAGTATTGCTTTAGTTGCTTGTTTTGTTGAATCCTGTAAAACAGCCTTGTATCCACGCTGTCTTACCCGGCTAGTCTCTCCTTTACACCTGCCTTCTTGATAGAGTCACCATTATTTCACAGGATTCAAGGTGTAAATGTGTTTTTTGGGGCTTTTTGTTTTTTTTTCTTAAGATTTTTCTTCCCTTTTAATTTAAGAATTTTATTTCTTAGGCAGGTCCTTTCCTTTGTGACTGGATTACGCTGCTGGTCTCGTTGTAAGGTTGCTACTGAGGATTAGTTCCTCTATCGTAGCAGTGTGGGGAGTGATTTAAATGCAGGTTTTGGTGTGGCATAGTTAAGATTATTTGTTAAACAAGCAGGTGGTGTGTGGCTAGCCTGGCTCTTTGCCCGGTGTGGGATGTGGCTGTGTTCCTGCAACCTGCAGGGCTCTCCAGAGCCTCCCATAGCAGCCTGGGGAGTAGTGTGACACCAGTGACAGTAACGCAGAGTCAGTCGGTGGTGCCATGGCAATGAAGGTCCAACGTCCTTGCTCCTGTGGTTAATGCGAGAAAGCTCCTCAGCTTTGGCTGTGTTCCTCCAGGGAGTGAGTTACTGGTTTGCCTTTCACTGTTCCAGTTCTGCTCTGCCTTGAACACAATCTCTCTGACATTTTTTAGCTGTTTATTATTCTTGGCAGTGTGTCTCTTTCTGAGTTCCTGTAAGCCTTGGAGGCACAGCTCTTCTTTTATAAAGCAAATTGCACTTTCAGGGGTCAGAGTTACGCTGCTGGCATGTGATAACAATGAAATGTCAGTGATGAGACATCTGAAGCTGCAGGCGGGGAGGCTGGACCTTTGCTTTGCCCCATGCTGTCTGCGGGTGTGAACAGACTGGAGCAGCCCCAGAGGCACTGCCGGGCGGGGGATCGGCACGCGCTGGATTTCCGATCTCTTTTCAGGTGGAGGATGAAACTGTTCTGTGCAATATCCCTTACATGGGAGACGAGGTGAAGGAAGAAGATGAAACTTTCATTGAAGAACTTATTAATAACTACGATGGGAAAGTTCATGGAGAGGAAGGTAACCTGGGAGCAGTCAGCAGCATCCATTCAGTCTCTTGCAAATAACATATCAAAGTAGTTAAGAAGTCAAAAGGTGGCAGCAGTAACCAGCGTTGCTGTGGGAGCTCTTAGAGGAGAAAAACAGGAACTTGGCTGCTGTTCTGGTTTGCAAGGATGCCTTTTGATGTCCTGCTCCGTTGTAGGCCTGGGGTGCTCTGGAACCAATGCTCTTGTTCACGGGTGTTCGCAGGCATGCTCTGGGATGCTGAAAAATGTGCTAGAGGTTAGGAGGGGCTCAGCAGCCTCGTTTCGCCTGCGACCTTAGCCAGGACTTTAATCAGCCTTTTCAGAAATTAAAAGGCAGTGTGTTTTCCTACAGTGCTGCTTACCCAATCGTAGAACTCTGCCTGGAGGGAGGAAGGCAGTGGGGAAACGGTCTGGTATGGCCTGTCCTCAGATTGCTAAAAATGATACACCACTCTTATGGCTCTGTAGCATTAAAATCCCACCTCTGTCCCTACAAAATTGATAGAGAGGTTCTGGTTGCTAACAGTGTCGTGTGCCTGGCTTGTGGTTTACCACCATGAGGAGCGTGAAAGATGATGGCACTCCCACAAGCTGGCTGACATCTCTGTGTTTCAGAAATGATTTCAGGGTCAGTCCTCATCAGCGATGCTGTGTTCCTGGAGCTAGTGAACGCCCTGAATCAGTACTCGGACGAGGAAGAGGAAGGGCACAATGATTCTGAGGTTAAACAGGAGGATGGGAAAGAGGAGCTGCCAGTCACAAGGAAAAGAAAGCGAATTGCTGTGGAAGGTGGGTTTGGCCACAGGAACTGGGGTTGTGTTGGTCATGTTTCCATCCTGCCTTGCCTGAGTAGCTGCCTGGGAAAACGCTCTCCTGCCATCCCTCTTGGTTATTGATGTGTCACTAAGGGTAGCGACCAGCTGGGCGAGTTCTGGTATGGTAGTCAAAAACAGAAGGGAAATGGGTTGTTCTCACTGTCCCTGAGAACAGGGTAAGAAGTCACCAGCTTAAAGCATGGCGAGGAAGAATTTAGATGAGTCATGTGGAAAACCATTTCATGGCAAGATTAGCAAAGCGGTGGGGTATTATCTGAGGAGGCTGTGGGGTCTCTGCTCTTGGAGGTTTTAAAGTGCTGGTCTGGCAAGCATCTGTCAGTAAGTTTGTAGGTAGATCTGATCCTGCCATAGGCCAGGGGGGTGGACCTTTTCAAACCCCTTCCAGACCCATTTTCCATGTATTCGTGTTCCTCTTCCCTCTCCTGTGCCACCTGGAGTTCTTGTTGCATAGAGGAAGCTCTGGTTTGTGGGATTTTCTTATGTCCTGCATGACCTTAGGAATGCTGACTGGTAGTTTCGTCTTTGTCTTTGGTTTGATACGGGTAGCAGAAATCCCAGGACCTTTCGTAGATGTAGAAAAGCATTGTCTGCAAATTCTGTCTTGGTAAAAACAAATAGTAATACTCCTTAAGAAATTGTTAGTACTTCCATCAATACATTATGCTACTCTGAAAGTGGCAGAGTGTGCTGCATCTGGAAATACTTTAGCCTGGTTGCAGGACAAAAGGTTTATCCGTTGTATATAGGATTACATTTCTGTCTCTTAAAATACAATCCTGAACACCGACTGGAATCGCTGTCTGTGGAAGAGGGAAAGACACATTCACATCCAGCTTTACTGAGGAATTGTGTCTCTTATTTTTTTCTTAGGTAACAAGAAGTGTTCGAAGAAGCGGTTTCCAAATGACATGATATTCACTGCTATTTCTTCTATGTTTCCTGAATACGGCTTCCCAGATGATATGAAAGAGAGGTAGAAGCTCTCTACTTAAGTTGCCTGTTACCTTTCTTAGCAACAATTGAAATCTGTATTTCAGAAAGCAGCACTGTGCTCTGGCCAGAAGGTAGAGCTCAGTTGGCTGCAGGCACCATGAGCAGAGCGATTTTTGAGCGTTAGAAACTTTAGTTTGGCCTCAAGGTACCTGGACCAGAGTCCTTCTGGCCCAGATAGTAATGTAGTTGTGTAAAATGTCCCAAATTAGGAAAGCAGGCACATCTGTGGGTGTTTCTGTTTGTCAAATAGGTACCGGGAGCTCACAGAAGTGTCGGACCCAAACGTGCTGCCGCCGCAGTGCACTCCCAACATAGACGGGCCGTGCGCGAAGTCGGTCCAGCGGGAGCAGTCCCTGCACTCCTTCCACACCCTCTTCTGCCGCCGCTGCTTCAAATACGACTGTTTTCTGCATCGTAAGTGCAGTCTCGGCCGGACGCTTCCCTAGAGCCCTTTTCTCCTCAGTGCTTCATACCTCTGTCCACCTTGCTTAGTGTCTGTGCCGCAGTCTTTAGAGGGTGGCGCCTCCCCGGAGCGTGCCCTGGAGCCTTAGGAGCTGACAGGTGCCCAGAAGCCTTTTGTAAAGACAGCTCCGCTCATTTCCTCAAACGGATGGTAAACCGACCTGCGTGGCCGTCCCCTCTTTCTCACCATTGTTCAGCACGCTGCGTTCGAGCCTCCTGGCAGTTTGTGTCAGAAATACTGCCGCGACTAGACTTTACTCTTGCTTTGCAGAAGCTCGTCAGGGAAAGGCATGAATGTTTCACTTCCAAAGTCTGGACATGCCCCTGTGTTTTGTTGCCTCACTGGAACTTACAGCTTCATCTTAGTCATGTTCCTGCGGTTTGTCCTGTCAAAGCCTTTTGGATACTCATTAGCTGTTGGAGCTGCTGTTTCCCAGGTCTAAGGGCTTCTTTGGAAAGTCACAGGACTCTTTCCAGTGAATTATTTATTAAAAGATATAATATTAAGATCATGTGGTCTTTTTTGTTTCAGTCTGAAAGCAGATCTTTTCCCCATGGCCTCTCCTTCCCAAGTGTTCCCTCAGTGCTGCTGGGTCCCCGTCATGGGTTGGAGCAGGGCTGGCCGGGAGGAGCTGCTGGGGGGCTGCTCGGGCTCTTGCTGACTGCCCCAGGCTCCCACTTGCCTTCGCTGAGTTCGTGCTGCCCCTGTCCCTTCAGTGTGGGGGGAGACCCTTGGAGGATGCTAATAGTAAAGATAACTATTATTTTTTCAGCTTTTCATGCTACTCCTAATGTGTACAAACGAAAGAATAGAGAGACCAAGATCGAGCCAGATCCTTGTGGAGCAGACTGTTTCCTCTGGCTGGTATGTTTCTGCGTTGCTGCTTTTGAAACCCCGAGAGAAGTGGCCTGGCCAACCCCACTCTGCAGAACTCTGTGGGTCCTTTTCACAACTTTGGTGATTTTTTTCAGAATTAGTTCTAATCCTCATTGGATTCAGGGCAGCACGAATCCAAATACAGACCTTACCAGATGCATATTTTAGCAAATCTCCAACGAAGACTAATTTCATGGCTAGCAGATGGGAAATTGTGGTGACAAATGATTTCTCTGGACTCAGTGCAGCGTTTGAAAAATGAAGCCCAGGTTCAAAACGCTGAGGAAGGAATCTAGCCTATGGGGGGAAGGCTGGGACTATTTTAAAAACTATCCTTCAGAAATACAGCCTAGCTGTGCTGCCGGGGATGAGAGCTGCGGATGGGAAGAGCTGCAGGGAGGCAGGTGCGCTCGGTGGGGTCGGAGCAGGTCGGCTGCTGAGCTACGGGGTGTCCCGGGGGGCTGCGGGGCTGGAGCAGAGGGAGAGGCCAGGAAAACTCCATTGCCAGGGCAAGAGGCAGGGGAGCGGAGTGGAAGGCCGGGGCCAGGGAGCCTCTCCCGGCTGGGCAGCGGTGCCGAAGGAAGCAAAGTGGGAAGCTGCAGTACAGGCAGCTGGCAGGGCCTTGGCACTTGCTGCAGTGACCACGAATGGTGGGTCTTCCAGCTCCTCTTGGTGGTGGCAGGGCTTGTGCCAGGGCCTGTGGAGAAGCCTTTCTGTGTTCTCTGGTCATCTGCCACCCGCCTTGTCTTCTGCTCTGGTTGCAGGAAGGAGCCAAGGAGTTCGCTGCACTGCACAACCCCAGGTCCAAGTGCTCAGGCCGGCGCCGCCGGAGGCACCACATGGTGGGTGCTTCCTGCTCAAACACCCTGGCCTCCGCCGTCGCTGAGACGAGGGAGGGCGACAGCGACCGAGACACGGGCAACGAGTGGGCCTCTAGCTCCTCAGGTACGATGCCAGCCCAGAGACCCCCCTCTCCTCCGGCGGTACGAGCAGCAAGGACAAGGCAGCACCTCGCAGCGGGGACTCTCCCTGGCTCGCTGCTGCGGAGTTCAGAGTTGGCAAACAGAGTTGGTGTTTCCAGCTGGGCTTAAACACGAGGGACACCAGGTCCTGCCCTCGCTGCGGTGGGAGTCGCTGTCCTCTCCCAGGAAGGAGGAATGTTGACAGGCAAAGCGAGAGCTTTGCTGGGACCTGTGAAACCAAGAGCCCTCGGCTCCGAGCGCCTGGGCTGGCTGTGCCGAGGAAGGTGCCCCCGGCGGGGCAGTGCCCGGGCAGCGCCGGTCGGTGCGCTTGTCCCCGCTGTGGCACAGAGTGGTGGCCATGGAGCTGTCAAAGCGGGGGGCTCGTCCATGGACCTGCCAGGGGCGAGCGCTTCCTCGGGGCTGCAGGCGAGCACCGAGCTGCTCCTGCCGTGCTGGGGGAAGCGGTGGTGGGCAGGGCAGAATGAGCTCCCGGGCAGGCAGAGGGCTTCTGTACATCTGGGTCCTGTCTCGGGTGGGAGAGGAAGGGAGAGGAAAGAGCAGCTTCCTCGTCCTTGGGCCTCTCTGGCGCTGCTGCCCTCGTCAGGGGGCTCTGTCCTGGGCCGGCTCTGGAAGGGGAGGGTGGCGCGGTGGCTCTGGTGCTGCCTTGCTGCGAGGGGCCAGCGCCACTGTCCCAACTGGTGCCAGTGCTGGGCTGCTGGGAGGTGCGGGGGCTGGGGCGAGGCCGGGTGTCGGGCACTGCTGGGGACTGCTGCCCTCGGGAGCTGTGACAGCGGGGGTGCGTTCTCCCAAGTTGTGTTTGGCTGACGTCTGCCTTTCCTGCCAGAGGCCAACTCCCGCTGCCAGACCCCCACCAAGCAGAAGCTGAGCCCGGCCTCCTCCCAGCTCTTCGCGGTGGAGACGCCGCAGGAGCCTGTCGAGTGGACGGGAGCCGAGGAGTCGCTCTTCCGCGTCTTCCACGGGACCTACTTCAACAACTTCTGCTCGATTGCCAGGCTGCTGGGAACGAAGACGTGCAAGCAGGTGGGTGCCTGGGGAGGGCAGGCACTGCAGCGCCTGGCCCAGCGGCGGCAGGGAGGCCTTGGCCGCTGCTTGCCTGTTGTTTTTCCTTCTCCGCCACAAACCGCCTGGAGGAATGTGTTGCATCAACACTTTGTGGAGTTCAGTGGTGTAATTTTGCAGTAGTGCTGCTGTTTGCAGAACGAGCCCCGCATCTGCCCGGTGCTGTCAGCTCTCTCCAGAATGCCTTGTCTGAGGGCGGGCACTCTTGTTTCCCAGGCAGGAGAAGCGATGGCACCTGTGGTCAGTGAAACAGGGCAGAACTGCGCGCTTACTGGTCCAGGGACTGGGAGGCCCCCTGTGTGTGCTTGCTTGCACTCTCTCTGTTTATGCTTCAAATAAAAACAACTGGAGTACACTGAACTTTATTCTTTTTTTTTTGCTTCTCTTCTTTGGTAGGTCTTTCAGTTTGCAGTGAAAGAATCACTTATAACAAAACTGCCAACAAACGAATTAATGAATCCATCCCAGAAGAAGAAAAGGAAGCACAGGCAAGTGTTGGACAAGCTTGTTTTGTTCTTAAAATGCAACCAGATCCACTGCTTTTTGTGCCAACGCATTCCTGGTAATCCCCATCTGGCTCCCATCTGCGCACACATCCTGCTGTCACCCAGGGCTACTGGTGCTACTGGCTGGGCACTGGCCCCTGGCTTCTGCCCGGCGCTGCTGCCACGGCTGGGGGCTCTGTGGCCCTGGGCTCAGCCCGGAGGGGAGGGCAGCACAGTGCCCGGCTGTGGGAGGGCCATACCGCTGTCCTAACAGCCTTAACCTCAGCTCCCTGACCTACAGCCTGCTTTTTGTGTGCTGATCCCAGTGTGTCCGGTATTATTCTGGCTGTAGCATTTGCCTTAAATGATGAACGCTGTAGCTGTGTCATTCTCATCTTTCTCCCCTTTTCGGCTGGCTGATGGTTATTAATGCATGAAGCCGCCAGACAGCCTCGCTGGAATCACCCGTCTCCTCCTGCCACGCTGGCCGGCGGTGCCGAGCAGTCGTAGCCGGCTCTTCCTGACGGAGGCTGGCGCATCCCCTCAGACCCTCTCTGCTTCTCTTCCAGGCTGTGGGCTGCGCACTGCAGGAAGATTCAGCTGAAGAAAGGTAGCGTTTGCTGTGACTGCATCACACGACACTTGCGTGGCCGCTCGCCCGCGGGATCGAGTTCTCCGGGGCAGCCATGTCCTGCTCCCCAGCACCGCAGCTGAGAGGGGGAGCAGCACCCCTCAGCCGGGCTCCTCAGGGTGCCGTGGGCCGGCCCTGATGTGGCTGTGCCATGGGAGTTGTCGCCGTGCCAGTGCTCTCGCTGAGGCTGTACGTGCGGTGTGCCAGCCAGAGGGGAGACTGAGGTTTGGCGTGTGGCCCCGCTGTAGAGTGGGCTCCTCGGGGCAGAGCAGACGTGTGCTGTGTGTTGGTAACCACAGCCGTGTGTCTGCGGGAGCTGGGTGCTGCTGGGCTCCCTGCCCTCTGCAGACAGACTGGGAGCTGGCAGCTTCCCTGCTCCAGAGCCCTGGGCGTGCTGCTTTTAACCGTTTCTGCAATATGCGGCTTCTAATCCAGGCATTTCTCTCTTGTTCTAGATAATTCGCCTACTCAGGTGTACAACTACCAGCCCTGTGACCACCCCGAGCACCCCTGTGACAGCTCCTGCCCTTGCATCATGACTCAGAATTTCTGTGAGAAGTTCTGCCAGTGCAACCCTGACTGTAAGGAGAAACCTGGGACTATCGGGCAGGAAAGCAGCCAGCTCTCCTGACAAAGACCAGAGGGAGGGTGCAGAGCTGGGGCTTGCTGGAGGCCTGCTTTGTTCCTGCGTTCACTGCGCTGTCCATCTGCAGCAGTTTGATTAGCAGTCCAAAGGGAAACTGTTCCATGCTGCCCCGTGACTCTCAGCAGCTTGGATATGTGCTCTTGTTAGAGAACGCTCATCCGCATGACTGTATCCAGCATCAACAACCTGTGGGTGATGCTGGGGGTTCCCTGAGAGCAGGATGTGTTGCCAGCACTTAGGGTGGGAGTTGGGTCACTGCTCTGCCATGGTTATTTTTCCTCTCTGGGCTTCCATTCCCAGCTCTGCAATGGAAATAACCTCACTTGCCCCCATCGGTGGGGCTTCTGAGGGTGGATTCATTAAGGGTCATGACACAGCTTGGGGCTGGAAGGACTAGAGGGTGACAGGGAGCCAGCTCAGGTTGAAGATTCTCTGTACTGATCTGTTACGCTTATATTATCAGAGTTGTTTATTTTCAAACTGCACATTAATTAGTCCCAAGAGGCAGATCAACATCTCCAGCCATGCGGCTGGGAAGGACCCTGTGTGTGGTCTGTGCTCTGCTAGGTGTGAGCGCTGCTCAAAGCTCCCGTGCACCCAGCGTGTTTCTGTGATTTGCTTCCAGCTCCTGGGTGCCTGGGCTGCCTCGCGTCCACCTTGTCTCGTGTTCTCAGTGAGCACTGTCCTGGTGACTGCGGGGGGCAGGAAGGGGGTCTGGGGGCTCCTGTCTCTGCTGCCCAGAGCAGAGTGGGCGTAGAGCTCTTTATCAGCACAAAGGCACCTTCCACGTTAGCAGGGTGGTGGGCAGGCAGCGTGGCCCTTGGTTGCGGACAGGCTTAGTTCTGTACCTTGCCCAGGGCCTGCCAGGGTGAGACCTGGCTTGGGAGGAGCGTCTGTGTTCCTGTGGGGCTGAAAAACCTCATGGTGCAAAACCACGGGCTGTGTTGCTGCAGGTCAGAACCGCTTCCCGGGCTGCCGCTGTAAAACCCAGTGCAATACCAAGCAGTGTCCGTGCTACCTGGCCGTGCGGGAATGCGATCCAGATCTCTGCCTGACCTGTGGGGCTTCGGAGCACTGGGACTGCAAGGTGGTCTCCTGCAAGAACTGCAGCATCCAGCGAGGTCTCAAAAAGGTATTGACAGCAGCGTGGCTCTGGAGTGGTGCTGGAGGGCTGCCTCGGGGTAGAGCTGGCAAACAGAGCCCCTGCTGCGTGGGGAGAGGGTGTGCGAGCCACCCACAGCTGTCCGAGTGAGGAGGTCGAAGAGAAGCTGCTCTGCCGCAGGCTTCTGTAGCACTTAATCTGGAGTATGGTTGTGGATGTGAAAATCAGGAAATGGGAGTTACATGAGGAAGGGTGAGAGCAAGGGAGTGTAAAAAGTGACTCCAGAGAAAGGTTAGGTCTTGAATTCTGCTGGTCAGGGCAAGGGGCTACATGTAAAAGAGACCAAAATTCAGAGAAAGGTGCAAATTAGTGGATGTTGAGTAATGTGCAGCTGCAGCCTAACAGTGCTACGACCTATAAGTCTGTAGGGAGCTGTGTGTCACCTTAAACCAGAGCGTGCTGGATAGACACTGGCTCCCCTTTGCTCCTTGGAGTTACTCAACCCCAAGACGTTGGGACTCGGAGCGTGGCAGCCAGCACAGCCCAGCTGTTCCTGGGCACTGCCCTAACCGCAGCGTGTGCAACTGTGCCGGGAGGTGGAGACCTCTGTTGCTTTCTGGCATGCCTGATGCATGGGGGGTGATCTCTGTGTGCTGGGAGGTGTGAGCCTGCAGACCGTAACTGTTTCCTTTTCACCTTGGCTCCAGCATTTGTTGCTGGCACCGTCGGATGTCGCCGGCTGGGGGACTTTCATCAAGGAATCTGTGCAAAAGAATGAGTTCATTTCCGAGTACTGTGGTGAGGTCAGTGTTTCTGCCTGTGCTGGGGCTGCTGTGCCATCTGCTCGGCAGGCTGCGTTTAGTGGCAGTGCTTCCTTCGGCTGCTGGTCCAGTGGGGACAGCTTGCCTTCCCCAGCTCGGCCGTGGCCATGGGCTCCCTCTGAGCGGCTTTAGAGATTGAATCTTGCACCATCTGGGGACCCATCTCAGTGCCCCGAGGCCCTCCGCTGTGGAGGAGCGTGTTGTGAACGCGCTGCTCCCTGGGAGCCCAGCTCTTGTCTCTGCTCCCTCCCGGGGAGCCCTGGCGAGCTCTTGCCGGTGGGGTGGGAGGACGGAGGGTTGTTTCCAGGAGGTAGGCGAGCACTGCTCCTCGCAGCGATCCTCGCCGTGCCCTCGGGCGCTGAGTCTCTCAAGGTGCTCTCCTTCTCCAGCTTATTTCACAGGATGAGGCTGACCGACGAGGGAAGGTCTATGACAAGTACATGTCCAGCTTCCTCTTCAACCTCAACAATGGTAACTTGCCTGGGACTTTGAGGGGTGGAGGAGACTTGGGCTTCCTGGCAGGGGGCTGGTGGCTGGGTGAGCAGTCTCAGCCCATCTGTCACCTCAGTGGCATGCCTGTCTTTACACTACAGTTTTCTGCCTTTTTTTTAATAGATTTTGTTGTTGACGCCACCCGCAAAGGAAATAAAATCCGCTTTGCCAATCACTCGGTGAACCCCAATTGCTATGCCAAAGGTGAGATATCCCTGCCCAGTCAGATCTTGGTGGGGGAAGGTTCTTTGGGGTTCTGCTCAGCTCCGGGATCAGCAGGTTCTCCGGGGTCCCCAAGTCGCCCTGAGCCCGTGGGAGCAGCAGAGCTTCAAAGACCTGGGCAAAGTCTCCTCCTCTCTTCAGCAAATCATGTTCTGGCTGGTGAGGGCCCCGCTCAGCTCTGTGGTGGCCCTGGCCTCGGAGGAGAAATCGCTGCTAGCGAGCGGCTGGGAGCTCCCTGGGGAGCGCCCGTTCCTGCTGGGCGGGAGCTCGGGTACCACGGCCCCAGGGGCCGGCAGGTGGCCAGGCAGGGCAAAAGTGCTGCGAGACCTCCTGGCCTGAGCTGGAGCTGCACGTCTCTGATGTCATCTCTCTGGTTGCAGTTGTGATGGTGAATGGAGACCACCGGATAGGGATCTTCGCCAAGAGGGCCATCCAGGCGGGAGAGGAGCTCTTCTTTGATTACAGGTACCTCAGGGAGCGGCCGGCTGGGGACGGGTGCAGAGTTGACCCTGCTTTCTGTGCATGTGTTTTTGGGGAGCATGGGAGGTCGTTACAGCAGCCGTGACTTTCCTGTCTTGTAGGTACAGCCAGGCAGACGCCCTGAAGTATGTTGGCATAGAGAGGGAGACGGATATCATCTAGGCTCTGTGCAGCGTGGTCCCCAGCACACCTTGCTGCTGCATCTTGTAAGCAATGCCATGTTTGCTTCACGCTGACATGACTGCTGCTGTTCCCGTTGCTGTGTGTCACAAGTGCTACTTCCCATCCAGACACCTGGAGAGAGACTTGGGGCAGGAGTTTGAGTGGCTGCTGCCCGGGTGGCAGCTTTGCCAGCCCTGGGCTGGGGCAGGCTCTGGACCAGCTCTGTGGGCTGGAGGGAGCCCATGGACCAATGCAGCTAGGGCTTGAAGAAAAGCTGTGGTGCAGGAGGAGGGACAGCCACGAATTCTCAATCTCTTTCCATTTTCTGCCAACCGCTGGAAGAGCGAGAGTGAGTGAGGTACTGTCTGCACCGAGATCCAGGGCACAGCAAGGGGGCAGAGGGGCTGGTGATCCCCTCCGGCCCTGTCCCCGGGGATAGGCTCTGGTCTCGGGTGCTACCTCTTGTTGCCTGTTTTGTCCTGTTGAGGACAGCGACAGGGTTGGAAGCCATAGAGACGTGGCTGCAGCGGTCCCCAGGCCCCAAGCTGCTGTCGCCGATGCTGTTTCCCCTCTGCCCCAGCTGGCTGGGGGACCGGGACCGCCTGGCTGTGGCTGCCGTGGCACGATGCCTGGGGATGGGGAGAGCAGCACTATGCAAGAAGTCACTTTGGGTAGGGATGCCACTGAGCTGGTTAGAGACAATGTTACAGGGGTGCTGTGGCCAGCACAAGAGTCCAGAGGCAGCAGAAACCCGTGAGCCCTTCCAGCCTGCGGCGTTTTCTCACGGCTGAGGGGTGGCTCGTGCCTGTCCCCAGCCACAACTGCTGCCTGGCCCGTCTGGGGCTGGCACATGGATGCTTCTGCGGGCAGCTTTGGGGCTGCAGGGTGACTCCCACTGACCGGCTGGGGCTGCACCCAGAGTGAGCGACGGGGCTTACCCACCCTTGCTCCGGGCAGGTGCTTCCTGACCATGCAGTGCCGGAGCTAGTTCCTCCACCCTCCTCTGCCAGGACAGTCCCCTTTGGAGCTGCACCGGCTCTATGGGAGGTGTCAGGCACTTCAGGAGCCAGCAGAGCGGGTCCCCCCCGGGAGAGAGCCTTTCCTTGCACAGGACTTGTTGGATGTTGCTGTGCCGAGGTTTGCACAGGACGCAGCAGACCTGTTGCTGCCTGCGGTGACCCGGGCAAGGCTCCTCAGGAACCTGCCTAGGGGTTTCTGACACTCTGGTCCTGGCCCTGGGGATAAAGGGGAAATATCCTCTGGCAGGGTGAGGTTTGACTTTAGCACCCCATGCAAAAAGAAAAAGAAAAAAGCACTTTAAACTAATCCTTCTCAGCTGGCAGCTGGGCCCCACGTACTGCTCTGGGGGTGGAGGGACCACGGATGGCTGTCGTCCCTCAGCAGCACGTTTGCAGGGATGTTGCTCCAGGCCTGGGCCAGGTCAGTCTGGATGGGTGGTTCTTCCCTGAGCAGGACCTGGCGTGACCTGAAGGATGGGGCTGTCCCCTAGGAGCCATGTATGCTGCCAGCCAGCTGCCTGGCCTGATGCTGGGTTCCTGAGGGTGCGCCACCAGGCGTGCGGCGCTGGGCTCCCAGGACGGTGCGAGGAGCCTGGCTGAGCCCTGACCCGGGGCACTGGTGCCCCTCGCCCCCTTTAAGGGGGCAATGGCACCGGGGGTGGGCAGTGTTTGTCCGGGGGCATCGCACAGAGGTGAGCAGCGCTGGGGCCCTTGCCCTGCTCCTTTAGGGGACCACAGGGATCCTTGGGGCACAGCCCCGTTCCAGCCATGTGGTCCATGAATGCAGAGGTGCTGGGTCTGCCCTGGGAGCTGAGCCCTCACTGGCACAGCCCTGTGCCATGCCTTTCCCAGCCTCCTGCCATGGCAGGCGAGGCTGTCCGTTTGTCCTTCCTGCTGTCTGTGGTGCCCTCCTGGGGCTTGGAGGGGTTTGGGTCTGTCTGGAGCAGCGCTTGTACCCTGGCACCTGCCTGAGCCCCGCTCCCTGTCGCCTCCGTCCGCCTGGCTCTCCCTGGCCCTGCTCTCGGCTCAGCATCCTCTGCCACTTTAGCCATATCTGCACTACGCCAGGCTTGTGTCTGTGGTTTGTTGACGGTGAATAATAATGCACTTTAAAAATAGTGTGGCTTGTAGCCTTTGTCATAATAAAGTGGTAGCGAATGTCCTCCCGTGGCTTGCTGGCCTCTGTTCCCCTTGGGAGCTGCTGGCAGTGACATGTTCCCTGCCTGTCCTCTGCCTGCCGTTGGCTCTGCCTGGCTGTCCCCACTGCGGCAGTTGGCACCCTGGAGCCCAGCGGGGCTTGTGAGCGCCCCGGTGCCACCGGCTGCCCGAATCGCCACCGGCTCAGGGCTGGGAGGCAGCAGAGGTGTGCAGGGGGCAGAGCAGGACATGCTTTTGTGGGTACGAGTGTAGCAGCAGGCTCAGCTGCATCCAGCCCCTGCTCTCTACATCCTGCATCCCGCTCTGGCAGTGGGAATTGCTGTTGTCAGTGCTGGTCCCTCCCCTGGGTGCAGGCTGAGCTGTGGGGACGGGAGAGGAGCTGCTGCCCCTGCCTGCCCAGGCTGCCGAAGCGAAGGCTGGGGAGTGTCAAATGCCGTCATTCTGCCTTTATTTGAGTATCCTCACATCTCATTCAACAAAACAGGTTTTAAAAATAAAGTGCCCAGTGGAGCTAGGCCTTTGGATAGATAAATGCATTTCTGTAACATCGTTTTACCACAATACAGCGAGTGAACAGGAGCTTTCCCTGGGCTGGAGGTAATCGGCAGGACCGGCACTTCGTACAGAGAAGTAGCAAACTACAGACCACGTACCACGACACGCGGAACGTAACACCCGACAGGAGCTTCCGTTTGGTTTTTTATACAAACCGATAGAATAAAAAAATCAGAGTGTAGTAGAATATCCAGCAACAAAAATGGTAGAAAGGATCTGTACCTGATCGTATGAAAGCAGCATCTCAGCAAAGTGCAGTGGCGTCATGCGCGGCAGCGGCGGCCGTCGCCAGCACGGGAGGGTATTGCTCAGCGTGCCCCGGGCTGTGCCCCGGGGCCGGGTATTGCGTGGCTCCTTCGTGGCTCTGGCTAAGCGAGCAAAGCGGCGGGTCATCTACGCACGGGCGGCGCTAACAGGGTGGTGGCAGCTGGGTGCACCCGGGGCGCTCCCCTGCGAAAGGGAGGGTGGGCTGCCCGGCCCGGGTTGTCCCACCGGCAGCAGGGCAGGATTTGGCAGCTGATGGGAGGCAGCAGCCTGCCTCTGGTGCGGGGGCTGCCGGCGTGCCTGGGGCGAGCGGGGCTGGGGCTCGGTGGGTCGCGGCCGCACTCCGGGGCCAGGTCGGTGGCAGCCGCAGGGAGGAGCTGGGGGTCGGTGCGGTGCGGTCCGGAGGCGGGGGTTGGCAGTTCAGGGGTGCTTGGCCCTTTGGTCCCGCAATGCTCGCTCATCCCTGGGCAGCTTCCAGGGCTGCGGGGGCTGCAAGCCCATCCCACCCCCCCGGCTCCACTAGTCCCCTTTTGCCTCCTCCAGGATCTGGGGCAGGTTCTGGTCCTTGCGCACCGACAGCGGTTTGGCAGCGCTGCCGTAGTCCTGGATGGCCTTGGGTTCGTTGGTGTGGTAGGAGCCCTTGTAGCGGTGGTAGTAGAAGTACAGCAGCACCAGCAGCCCCCCGAGCAGCAGGAGCAGGAAGGTCACAACTGCGGGGGAAGAGGTGACGGTGAGGGGCCGGGGGGGCGCAGGGCCAGGGCAGGGGTTGGGGGGACACCGGCCAGGCACTTCACTTACACCCGATGATGATCCCAATCCAGCCGTCATCGTGCACGTGGGGGAACTCTGCGGAGACAGAGCAGGCGGTTGGGACTGGGCTGCAGCGGGATCTCATGCTGGAGCATCCCTTCTGCAGCTGACACTTGCCGGGAGGCTCCCTCCCCGCTGGCGTCCCACTACGGCACCTACCTGTGCCCATGTACCAGGGGTCCATCTCAGGAGGGATGAGGATGGTGGTGAGGGGGAGCATGGAGGCACAGCTCGACTCTACCAGCTCCCCCCGGATGCTGTAGGGCCGCACAACGCTGGTGGGGCGGAAGATGGCTTTGAGGGGGACAAGACTGTTGAACTTCACCCCCGAGAGGCAGCCTGAGAAGCCAGGCGTGTTGTAGCGCTGGATCTCGGGGTCGATCACACCAGTCTCTGTGGGGGCACGGAAGGAGAAGGCTCATCCCCCACAGAAGGCAAGGAGCGTGCTGGGCAGAGGAGACCCCAGCGATCCCAGCGTGGGAGGGAGCGGCCGAGGGCAGGACCCAGCTCACCCATCACACGCCCCAGGTACAGGTTTTTGGGCGAGTCCAGCTTGCTGTCCACAAACAGGGAGAACTGCTGCTCCATGACGGGAAGATAGTCCACCTGGGAGGCAGGCGCACGGCGTCAGCACCTGCTGAGCCTCCTCCTGCCACCCTGCCCATGACCTCTTCCCAGCCCGACCCCCAGCCCTGCAGCCCCCAGCGGGGAGGATGCCCCAGCCCCGTACCTGGGTGTACAGTGTGCGGTGCTGACGGGTGATGTTGACACGGTGGGGCCTCCCATCCGTCACCGGCTTGGTGGTGAGGGCGAAGACGTAGGGGCTGGTGCCCAGCTGGTAGCGCAGCTGCAGGCTCCCTGCGGGCAGAGCGGGGTCATTGGCGGCGCCTGGGCTCTCGGCAGGCCAGCCCACCCCCTCTGTAGGGCTGGGTCCCCGCAGGCTCTGGGTGAGCCCCGAGGTGGGGAGCCCTGCCCTCACCGTCATCCTTGATGAGCACAGCCATGTAGTCCTTGACGAAGGAGCTGACGTAGAGCAGCACAGCGGGTGCCGAGGTGGTGCTGAAGCTGAAGCTGACCTCCTCGCTGGTGAGGTTGTAGCCAGGCAGGGGCTCCCAGGGGCTGCTGATGATGCTGGCGAACTCGCGGGCGGCGTACAGTGACATGGGCAGGATGTTGTACCGCACCCAGGTGCCCTCCTCGAAGTACCCGCCGATGTCTGCGGGGGACCCACAGGGTGATGGGAGCGCCGGCTCCTCTCCCCTATCCAGGCCTGGGGAGAGCCCCCACCCTTGGTACAGGCAGCCGCAGCCGCTCACCGTGGTTGCAGAAGGGCCCGTCGAAGGCGGAGACGCTGCAGTTGCAGCTGTAGTGGCTGTAGCGCTCAACGCAGAGCCCGCTGTTCTGGCAGGGCACCGGTGGGTCCTGGCAGTGGCCAGTGCAGTTGACCCGCACACCCTCCGTCTCGTTGGCCTTGCCCTCCAGGTTGAGCGTCACCCCGTTCATCCGCAGGGCCCGCAGGCACCCCAGGAATGGGCGCATCTTGTGCTCCGCTGCGCCTGCAGCAGGGCTGAGACTCAGTGCCCTGCAGCACACGGGGACCTGGGGACGTGGGGACACGGCTGGGGGCTCTCACCAACGTAGAGGGGCCTGTCGAAGTCCAGGCGGACGAAGCTCTGCGGGGGGGCTGGCCGCACCACCCAGGGCAGCTTGTCCACCCGCAGCCGCGCCAGCTTGACGTTGAGCTCAGCCTTCACCTGGT
>VYXH01009140.1:191569-202053 GCA_013397275.1 Burhinus bistriatus | reverse complement strand
AGCGAGCCCCCGCCGTGCCGGCTCTGCTTCAAACCCTACGGCTTCCTGGACACGGACAACGTCCCGCGTGACAGCCTGGAGTTCGCCCTCCTCTTCGAGCAGGTGAGAGCTGCGCTGTGCCAGGGCGACCCTGCCATGCCAACATGGCCGTGCCGTGGTGGCCATGCTGTGCCGGCTCACCCTGCCCTCCCGCAGGCGCACGAGATGGTGCTGCGGGGCTACGTGCCCACGTCGGAGGAGACGCTGCAGACGCTGGCGGCACTGCGCCTGCAGAGCCTCAACAGCGACTTCTCCACCCATGCCCCCTTCCCGCGCCTGGAGGAGCTCTTCCCGCCCCACGTGCTGCACGCCCGCCTGCCAGCCCCGCGCCGCCGGACCCCCACCAAGTGCCGGGGGGCCCGGCTGCGCGCAGGGCTGCTGGTCGGTGGGCTCTGGGGGCAGGCGCTGGCCAAGCAGCGGGCAGAGCGGGACCAGCGCCTGCGGGGCCGCCTGCGGGAGGAGGGGGCCAGCACCATGGCCGCCATCGTGGAGAAGTGGAAGCTGCTGCAGGGCATGGGCCGGCCCGAGGCCATGGCCGCCTACGTGGCACTGGTGCGGGAGTGGCCCGGCTTTGGCTCCACGCTCTTCGACGTCGACCTGCGTGCGGTGAGGCCCCAGTGGGGCAAGGGTGGCGGGCAACCCTGGCAGCAGGCAGCCCTGACGCCCCTCTCCCCACAGAGCCCGGTGGGGGCCGGGCCCCAGCGGCTGTGGCTGGGCATCGGGGCCAAGGCTGTCTCGCTCTACAAGCCGGGGGAGCCCGAGCCCTTGGACAGCTTCTGCTATGGCCGCATCTCCTCCTTCGGCGCCTCCGACAGCAGCACCTTCCGCCTCTCTGTGGAGGACCGCGACCTGCTCTTCGAGACCTCCCAGGTATGGGGCAGCCATCCCTCCTTCCCTCCAGGGGCTGCAGGGTGCCCGGCGCCCTGGGCTGACCCAGCGTGTCCCCTCTGCCCTGCAGGTGGATGAGATCGCCCAGCTTCTAAACACGTACCTCGCCTCTGCAGGCGACCAGCGGTCATCCCAGCCCCAGGAGCCGGCCACCAGCCCCCCAGCCCCAGACCCCACTGCACCACCCCAGGGACTCTGCCCCACAGCGGGGCCCTGGCAGCACCGGCCACCCGTGGGCTCCTTCCGCAGTTAGCCCGGCGGCTGGCGCAGCCACGCAGGGTGCTCCTGACAGACGGCGTGGGGAGGGCGGCCGGCACGGCAGCGAGTGGCCGGTCTGTGCTGGTCCCCAGCCGCTCCCCTGAGCAGGGGGACAGGAGCTTGTGCTCCCTGCGCTACCGTTGCCTTTCTTGTTATTTAATTTATTTCGAGACGCCCACGCCCCCCACGTCTCCCAGCACTTTCCCTGGAGGGCAGCGGGGCCGCCGTGCTGCAGGCCGCCGTGCTGCGGTCTGCCGTGCTGCGGTCTACTGCGCTGCCCCCAGGCCTGTCCCCGTCCCCTGGTCCCCTGTAACCCGGTGCCTTCGCCTCCAGCACTCATGCTGCCTGGCAGCTCTGTCAGTGCCCCAGCTCTTGCTGTCCCAGGGGCTTTGCCCACGGTGGGGGGGCGCCGGGCAGCGGTGCTGTGCCATTGTCTGTCTGTCCGTCCACTGAACCCACACCTCCTGGAAAGCTGCAGGCGGCTTTTGGCCGAGCCGCCTCGGGGACCAGCGGGCTCCTCCTGGCCGAGCGGCCGGGCGCTGCTGCTTCGCGGTGGCCCCATGGCGGGGCTTGTGGCGCAGGGGTGGCCAGCGGGGTGGTGGCTGGTACGGCTGGGGCTTGGCCCCTCAATGTTGCCTCTGTAAAGTTTGTCAGTTCTGTCTTGGGAAGGGGTTGGGGGGGGTTGTTTGTTTTTCTAAATAAATGCACAAAGGAAAGGTTGGGCCTCCTGTCCCAGAGCTTGGGCTGTGGTGGGAGGCAGGGACAGTTTGATCCCCAGGGCGGCGAGTGCAGCAGGGCCTGGGACAGGCAGCAGCGGCGGGAGGAGCAGCACAGCGTGTCCTTGGGGGCAGGGACTGCTGTCCCTCCGGCCAGCGCCGGCAGCCGGGCTGCTCGCTGTGCCCTTTGGCGTTTCATCAACAGTGCAGGCCGTGCTCCGGCTCCGCTTCAGCTCCCCGGCACCCCCTGGCACTGGCCGCCCCAGCGGGGGGAACTGCCCCGACCGCGGGTGCCGCTGCGGGGCCGGTGCCAAAGAGGGCGTGGGAGCCCAGCGCTGCCATGGCGGGTGGGTATTTTTAGCCTGCTGCTCTGTGCTACAGGGTCAGAGGAAAAAGCTAATTCTCACCTTGGGCTGCCTGGGCTTGGGTCAGCGCCAGTGCTGCCCCACACCGTCCCTCGCAGCCTGACTCATGCGGGACCGGAGCTACCGTGTCCGTCTGTCTCCCCCTCCATCAAGACTGGCCGTTCCTGAGCCCTCATCCTTGCTGGCAGTGCCATCCCCTGCCACAGCTCCAGAGCAGTCAGGGCTCCCCAGCTCTCGGGGGCCTCCCTCCTGCACAGGGCCTCACCCCTGTGAAACATTAACACGGGCACCGCAGGCTCTGCGGGCAGGGCGGTGCCAGCTCCTGGCGCTGGTCAGCCATGCTGGCAGGTCCTGCCAGTATTTCTGGCTCTGCGCAGCTCCTGGCTGGGGCAGGGCCGGCCCTGCGCACCCCCGGGATGTGTAGGTGAGCGGTGGCCCCGGTTCAGCACTCCCACTGGGCCAGCTGGGCAAGGCGAGCACTGGCCTTGGCAGCGTCTGCAGGTGCTTCCCTGCTCGCTCTGGGAGCTGTGCAGGCAGCGTCAGTGCAGGAACAGCCTTTATTTAAAGCAAAATAACCTACAAAAATATAGATACAGCCTGTGCCCCAGGCCTGATCTGGCAAAGGAGGAACAAGGCTCCTGCCCAGGGCAAGGACTAGCTCAGCCACACAGAGCCTTCGGCCACAGGGGTTGCCTGCACCCAACTCTTTGGGCCAGGCCCATTCCAAGCCCCCGGGTTCGCTCTCATCCTCCTCTGAGCAAGCGTTGCTCTCACGGGCGGAGGTTCCCTACCAGCATAGCACACAGCTGCCCCAGTCCCGTCCTGGGCCAGGGCACGTGGTGGAGCAGAGGCTGTCCCCCCGCCAAGGGTCTTCAGGAGCAGCGCTGCTCCCTGCAGAGCTGCTTCTGCTGAGGAGCGCAGCGTGTGTGTGCAGCCAGTGTGACAACTCCACTGCAGCCAGGCAGTGCTGAGGGGTGCTAAACGTGGGCACGGCAGAGACAAGCCCTGCCAGCGTGCATGGAGGTGGCCGTGGGATCCTCCCGTCCCCTGGCAGGGCACTCACTGCTCCTGTGTGCCCCAGGAAATGTAGTCGGGGCGCGTGGCTGCGTGGTACTCGTCGATCAGCTGCTGTACGATCTCCCGGGAGTTGTCCAGCTCATCGAAGTTGTCCTTGAAGATGTCCTCCTTGCGGAACTGCTCCAGGAAGGCCTCCCGCTTGCGCAGCTTGTCATACTGCCGGCACGTCCGCTCAAACAGCTGGAGAGCAGCGCAGCAGTCAGACAGGCCAGAGCTCCCCAGGGATCCCGTGGGGCAGGGGGACCCACCGACCTCCTCAGGCTGCTGCCTGGGAGAAGGCAGGCACACAGGCAGGGCAGTGGCTGCTACCCTGCACCCAGCCAGCACTCGGGATCAGCTCGTGCTTCTGAGGCTGCCTTTGGCCAGGGAGAGGGAGCGCTCCTGGGAGAACGGCACCAGGGGTGCAGCAGGACTGACTGGATCCCAGACCATGCCTGAGCCCTGCTGTGCCCCAGCTGGGAGCTGCCTGTCCTCCCCTCATCTGCAAGCCCTGCCGTGGCTTTGTGAAAGCCCCAGAGAAGATAAATTTGGGACTGAAAGGACATCAGAGCTGCAGCTGTGGGGCCCCAGTGCTGCCCGCGGTGTAGAGGGAAGGTACTCACCGAGGAGATGTTGGTGTGGTTTGCCATCATGAGGCCGCTGACACGGTGTGCGGACGGCAGGTAGGGGGATTTGCGGGACAAAGCCACCTGGATGCTGGCAGGACCCCAAGGGATGAAGTTGGCCAGCTTCCTCTCCCGGATCCGCTGCAGACTCTTGTGAACCTGGTGCGATGAGAGCGGCAAGGGGCAGCACGGTGACAGACAAAGCAGCCTGGTCCCAGCAAACCCAGGAGCCACTCTTCACTGGACATACAGCCTCAGGAAGGTGGATTTCAGCAAAGGACAGGTAGAGAGGCTCCTCGCGGCAAGGGATTAGTGGCCTTTCCACGAGGCCAGGGCCCACACGGGAGCAACCTGGAGCCAGTTTTCAAGCACCGCTCAGTCTCACCCCAGGGCCCCCGCACAGGAAGATGGTGACCGTGCCTTTCCCTGGCAGGCCACGCCACTGCCATCAGCATCTGAAATGGCCCCACGAGCTCACCTGTGTAGGATCCACCTCCCCCTGGATGATGTTGAGGATGGCAATGTAGCAGTGGTTGGTCTGCCTATCTCGCCCTGTGGACACCATCACGTTTTTAGGCTGCAGCAACCTTCTCATCACATCCAGGACTGTGGTCTTCCTCACGCTGGCCACCTGCAAAAACCAGCTGGGGATCAGAAGGAGTGGGCATGCTGCTCCCTTGCCCTCCCGCTGCCCTGCACACACACACAAGAGTGGAGGGCAGCTGGATGGAGAAGCCCTCGCCCCGGGGATGAAGCCACATGCAGGACAGCAAAATCCCAAAGTCACACAACAGGCACAGCCAGGCTGAGAACGAGTGCGTTGACAGAGGCTCCGACACAAGGGTGCTGAGCTGCGCCCCCTACACCACAGTGGGGGCTGGGGCAAAGCTCAGCTGAGACTGGAGTGACAGGGACATGTTTCATGCTGTTGCTGTCAAAACTTCTGTCCTGTTCCACTGCCGAGGCAAGGAGCAGGGCTGGAGGACAGCAGGGGTCGTTCCCCACTGCCCACCCTCCCCACTTTGCCCTGCACTGAGCCCATGGGCAGAGGTGCCCCTGCAGTCCCCAAGGGCTGTCACGGGCTTTGCCCAGCCGCTGCCTGCTACAGGGGCCACAGCCAGGGCTGGCACCCAAAGAAGTGCCTGTAGCAAGGACAGCTTGGCGATGTGGCAGCCCCGCTCCAGGCATCATCTGAGCTGCTGGCTGAGCCCCCCCCACACTCCTCTCTGGGAGGACAGATCACACACTTGATACCCTTTTCAGAGCCAGCAGTTTTTCAGATTTGCTTCTCTGAGTAATATCCTGAGGAAATGCACACAACGAGAGGAGAACAGCAGCTGTTAGCTCCCAGCAGAACTGAGACGCGGCCAACGCAGGTAAGTGCCTCTCAAACCAGAACTGCCCTGTTCTCACCGGGTGGGGACAAGCTAAACCCAAGTGGTAGTGTTTGATGCAGCTGAGGGCTGGCAATCCCCTCCCAGAAAACAGATCAAGCCCCAGGAAGGGGCTGATGCCTGAAGCCCACGCTCAGTCTTGGCAGGACAACTATCGGCAGTGTTCTAACCCAAATAGCCTGGGCCGGTGGCCCACTGGGGTGGCAGGGCTAGCCCGACCATTTTGCTGAGCTCACTGATCATTTCTAAGGGTGGCTTCTTTCAGATCAGATCCTGTTGGCTCTCCCATAGCTGCCGCAGCCATGCAGCAGGTAGCCCAGCATAAGCACAATTGCCTGCTCACGTCTGATTCATAACACATGTGGCTGTCACGTGGTGTGGGCACACGGGCCTGGGATTTGGAACACGCAATTACAGCTCACACCAAGACCGTGGGACTGACGGATGCTACAAGGTAAACATGGCAGCTTCTCCTGCCCTCGGGGAAGGGGAGGAATGCCTGGCAGGCTGCCTTACCGACTGGTCAGTGGTGAGCGGTGTGTACCCTGTCATGAGGAAGTGCAGCCGGGGGGTGGGGATCAGCGAGGCAATCAGCCCAATGAGGTCATTGTTCATGTACCCCGGATACCTGAGCGTGGTGGTGCTGGCAGACATGATGGTGGAGACCTGGGGGAGAGCACGGAGTCAGCGTCTGCACCACCGCATGGCTGCGGAGCACGTTCAAAACCTGCTTCACACAGCCATGCCAGGGGAAGCTGGAGTGCCCGTGGTGGACGCCCCTGGGAAGGGCAGAGGACCCTCATTCATAGCTCCAGGCTGCCCACCACCGTGCCCAGCCCATGGAGCAGGTTCAGACCAAATGGAAGGCAATGGGGAAGCCCCGTGCCAGCTTCCCCAGAGGGAAGAGCCCTTCTCACCAGCTGGTTGATCTGAGAGAACGACGGGTTCTGAATGTGCAGCCGGTCTGTTGCGATGCGATTCAAGGCCGTGTTGTCCAGAACCACCTGCAAGAGAAACAGCAGCTCTGTGAAGAGCCTCGGAGGCAGCCTGAGGAAGCGCAGCCCTGGCCACGTGTCCAAGGGCACCAGATTGCCCAGCACAGGCTCCGAGCGCTGCAGCCTGGCGGAGCCCTCGGCGGCAGGTGGCAGACACTTGAAACCACAAGCTGACTCATCTGTGGAGCGTAACTGACACTGTCAATGGAAGCTCTTCCCTCCCGTCTTGGCTGTGCTCCCCAGCGCTCTCCCAAAGAGCACTGCCTCTGGGCCAGCACCTCACAGCAACCTTCGGGCCCAGCAGCTCTGCCGCAGCCGCTCTTGTCCTACCACGTGCAGAGCTAAGCTGGGAGGGACGAGCAGTGTCTCGGTTAGGACCTGACTGAAGGCCCCGGTGCAGGCTGAAGATGCTGCCTGGCTGGGTCTTGTGGGTGCTGAAAGCGACGCTGGAATCAAGTTCAAGTGGAAGGCTGCAGCACAGCTACACAGAGGAAGCACAGCCAGTCTTCGCTGCCATGGGAAGAATCTGCTGGATCCCAGAGGCAGAAATGCCAAGCCGGACAGCTCAGCAGGGGATGGCACAGAGCCCTTGTCCCTGGAGCCACCAGAGCTCAGCCCTTCTGGATGGGGGTCTACTCGTTGCTGTGCCTGGGGCTTCGCAGGTACATCGCACGCTGCTGCGGCACTCACCCCACACAGCTACGGCACTTGCCCCAGGAAAAGCTGTGTTCTTGAGTGGCTGGGGACAGGACTGCCAGCCAGGAGCTGGCTGCACTGCTGGCCTGACAGGCAGTGGGACTCTTACCACGCAGTCAGCGTTCTGAGTCAGCCTCTTCAGTGTCAGCAGAGAGTTATACGGCTGGACTACAACATCGCTCATCTCATCCTGGTTTGGGAAAACCGAGTAGGTCTCCACCAGCTTCTTGGGATACCTGGTGAGAAAGCCCAGCCACCTCAAGAGTTAATACCACCAAGCCAGCACTCTCTCCTCCCACAAGCTCCCTTTGCAGTCTCCAGGGCTCAGGACAGCAGTGAGTCACCAGGACTGCATGCCAGAGTCGGCTCCCAGGGAGGGAGGGAATTTGTCCCAGCAGTGCCTTCCCTAGCAGTACAGGAGCAGGCTGCCAGATTGAGCTACAGCCGAGGCTGAGCCATCCGCAGGCTGATTAAGTAGCTGCTTACAAGCCTTTTCAAGAGGCTGCAAGCTGAAACAGGCAGGGATGGCAGCTCAGAGCCCACAGCTAGAGCCTCCCACCCTCCCTTGCACAGTCAGGGTGTCAGGAGGCAGCTGCCTGATAAGAATGGCTGAGGGAAGGCAGAGTTTGGACAGCACTGAGTCAAGTTTCTGAGCCTCTGAAGTCCCCAGGCGTATCAGGAGCCATCCCTTCCCCGGGCAGTGTGCCAGGGATTGCACAAGACAGTGTTTGGGTGGGGGCGGTGGCTCTGAGTCAGCGCTCTCCATCTCTCTGCTTTGGCAGGGCGCCCAGGCTGGGCCAGACTCTGCCGTGAGGGAAGGGGACAAGGCTGAATGCTTACCTGTCATTCAGTCTCTCCAGGAGGTACGAGCCCAGCCCGGAGCCCGTTCCACCAGCAATGGAGTGGCAAAGCACAAAGCCCTGGAAGGAAGCAGAACGCAGGCAGCTCAAGGTCCAGCTCAGCCCCAGGGGCAGGGCAGAGCAAAGCACGCTGTGCCACCACCACCACCAGCTCCACCAGAGACTTGCCAGCCAGGGCAAGAACTCCCCCTGTGACAACTTGAGAGCACGGAGCTGACGCCTGCGGACAGAGCAGAGGCTAACCCTGTCTCCTGCAGACCACAGCTACAGCCACATGCTCGTCAGGCCACTTCTGCCAGCGTGGGTGGAATCCACGTCTCTGCACACACCACAAAGTGCAACTGCTGCTCAGGAGCCTCCTGGACTCCTCCCACCCCAGAAGAGACTTCAGATTAGCGCCAACGTCACCTTCAGGATACAGTCGGTCAGACAAAACGGAGGTACATGTTCTTAGCCCTCTCCCTGGGCCCCCCATGCTATTCCCCTCCTTCTAGAGTGCCCGAGGCCAAACTCCCTCTACCTGACTTCAGGGCAGTTCCCACCTGCTGCAGGTCCCACAACAGGCTCTTGGATCTCCTGCCAGCTTATTTTAAAATGACATTTTCCCTTCCCCTGTTGCCATGTGACAGCCTGACACAAACACCAGGGAACCCTGTATGCATGGGAAATGGGTTTACGTGGACGGTAGCCACGGTTGCGCCAGAAGCACACAGCAAAGCAGCTGAAGAGCTGTCAGTACCCCAGGTGACCCTTTAACCCGGCTGGAGAGAAGATGAATCTGTAGCTGCCTGTGCTCATTCTGTGGATTTCAAAGCACTCAGCAACTCTGGGTCTACACACCTTCCTGCTGGCAGCCCAAGGCCCCATCCTCTGCTGCAGATGCCTTGCTCCAGTGCAGCCTCCCCCACCCACAAGGGCCTTCGCTGGAGGACAACCAGCATGTGTCCTGCTTCAGCTGACACAGAGGAGAGCCATGGGAGGGAAGGGGAACAGGGAAAGGAAAAAGCACCATAATGCCTGGAACTCTTCCTGTGGACTGTATCCTGCAGGAAGTGCCCAGTGCAAGCAGTATTCGGGGCAGAAAAATGCCTTGCTGTGCATACAGTAAGAAGATTTCTGGGGAAGCTTGGCAGATGACATAGCGATGGGAAAGACCTCCTTTCCCTAGTTGTCCTCTCTACATGTTCTGTGCTGAGCACCCAGAAGCAAATTGAGCAAGTCTGCGTACACCGAGTGCTGAACTCAACCTTATAAAAGAGCAGCCTGGCTCTGAAAACAACAAGCAGGGCAACAGGATCCAAATCCACCGATCTACTTACTTCCAAACTGTCGCTCCCATCAGCCTCTCTGTCTATTATATCAAAAATATCTTCATGGATTTTTTCTCCCTGCAAGAGATCAGACCAGGATTTGTTCTTTTCCCACAGAAAATGGAGAAGAGCTGCTCAAGCCTGCTGTGAAGCCAAGTCAGATTGGCAATGTGATCCTGCACGCAGGGTGCCATCAAGTGTCAGGTGTAAGTCCCTGCTGAATGATGAGGTATTCTTCTGAAACCACGTACTGAGCCTGAAAAGGCCACAATACATCCTCAGGCCTAACGAGCTGGTCTGTGTTTGCACCCAGGAGCACTACAGCTGTTACCTGTGAGAAGCCACTGGCCCAGTTGTTCCCAGCTCCCCCTCCGTGCTCCGACAGGTAGATGTTTTCTGGGTTGTAGAGGTTGGCGTAAGGGGAGTTCAGGATGGAATGGATAACTCGGGGCTCCAGGTCCAGCAGCACAGCTCGCGGGATGTAGTGCTCATCATCTGCCTTTAACAAGGAGCAGTAACATCATGACGCAGTCACAGCTCAGTGCCGCTTCTTATGCAAGAGAAACTGCGTGTGCCACCCCCTGGCCATGGGAGAGCACGGCACAGCCGGCATCTGACAGGGACGAGGAGGAAGGGAAACCTGTTATGTACAGCTTGTCCATAATGCAGCATCTGTACGTGCCCCAGAGCATATTCTGAATGCTGGGCAGGCAGAGGGGGGCGTCTCTAATGGGCCTGCGCTGGTGGCAGTTACGTACGGTGCTATCTATGGCAGCCTCAGCCTCGCGCCTCTGCCTCCACAACACATCCATTTTCAGAAACCGGAGTGCAGACAGGAGCCCTGGCAGCATGCTGCCTAGCAGGAGCGCTCAGCTGAGGCTGCCACTCAAACCAGTCTGGGGTCAGCATCAGCCCACCAGTCCCTGAACAGGGCGAGGGGGCTGCTGGAGAGAGCTGAAGCAGTCACAGGCAGCCCTGCCTGCATCCACCCAGGCATGGATCGACCCGGTGACGAGGGCAGGCTGCACAGTGTGCCCGCTCCACGGCCCGGGGCAGGCAGGGGCTGGCAGTACCTGGTAGAAGAAAACGTCCTTGCGGTCGGTGCCCTCGGTGGCGAACTCCTCCACGATGCCCTCGGGGCTGATGCCGTGCTCGGCGCAAAGCTGCTTCCAGAACTCGAACCCGACTGCGGGGGGGCACGGTCAGCTGGGGCTGGGGCTGAGCCCGGTCCTGGTCCTGGTCCCGGTCCCGGTCTCGGTCCCCCGCGCTGGGCCGGCCAGG
>VYXH01009140.1:178950-191131 GCA_013397275.1 Burhinus bistriatus | reverse complement strand
GAGGCCCCGTACGGCGGCGGGGGGGCCGCGGGTGCGCGCAGCCCCGGGCCGGCTCCCCCCGGCAGCGGCGGAGCTGCCGCAACGCCGTGGGCTGTGGGAGGTTTTCCGCCGCGCTGCCCTGACGGGCATTCTCCCCGTGGAGGGGGGGGTCTCGGGTGGGCGCCACGGCAAAGGCCGGCGCTCGGAGGGCGGCAGCGGCCGGGCACCCCGGCTGCCGGCCCCCCTGCAGGCGCAGGGCACGTTCGTGGCTCCCCTGTAGCCCTCCTCCTAGGAGCTGGTGAGCGCGGCCTCCAGGGAGGAAGGCTCCCTCAGCTTGGTGCGGAACAGCCAGGGCCCCTGCGCTGGCTGGAACAGCTCACGGGCGGAGGTGGGACCCGCGGCCAGCTGAAGAGCTTGAGTCCACGGCCTGTTTCAGCAGACAGGAAGGAACCTGGGAGTGCTGATGTCTACTTCAGCTCTGTTCCTCTCAGCATGTTTTCCCTGTTACCAGAAAGCGTAAAACTAATCAGCAAAACCCAAACTATTCTGTGAACAGTGAAGGAAGGGCAGCAGGTTCTGCTTGGCTCTGAGAGGTGAGCTGTAAAGCAGGGCTCTCGTGCTAGAAATGACGCAAAAGGATAAGGGTCCCCAAAGAAGCCTGACAGCAGCTGCCTGATAAGCTCCTCACCAGGCAGCGCAGGCAGGCTGGATGCTGACTGATTAGCACTTTTTCACTTTGGCCATAATTGTTACTGAGTGACTGATTTGTTTTGAGGTAGCTAGTGTTACCCCTTTTGTGTGTGTCGCACAGATCTGGTCAGTACCGATTTGTTTGTTTCTTCCCTGTAGGTTTTTTGCTCTGACTTCTCTTCGCTTGCTGTTCCTGGTTGCATTAACCCTTATAGTAGTAGTTTGTGTAGATCAGTGGAAGAACAAAATCTGGCCTGAAATCGGAGGTAAGTTGCGACATTTGAGTCGATACCAGCAAATCAAGCACCGCTTTTAGCCCTAGAGGTATATAGACCCTGACCACCTGGAGTTAAATAGTTAAAATCCTGGAGCTTTTGCTTTGTGAGTCTAGAAGCAGGCAAGAACACTGTAGGCATGTTGTTCCTGGAGTTGGAAAATCCTAACCTATATAAACATAAAAAGAGCTTTTAATTCTTGTGACAATGGTATTTGTCTCATAATCTTGAAACGTCTAGTGTGCGTGAACTAGTGCAGGTTTTGAAGCAGTGATTCACCTGCCGCTCATTCAGTACAAGAGCAGGAAATTGAAGCATACATGGGATATGTCTGGATTTTTCCTCAGAATCTGTAATAAACCAGCTTCACGTTTTAGGATGAAGATGAGTCTCAGCTTTGCTGTTTAGTAGAGATTTCTTTGAAAGGAGAGGCATCTTAATGGCTGTTAATGAAGTTAATATGAAGCTTTCAGTAAACAAAGCAGTTCTGTCTATCATTTGTGATATTAACATACTCATGAATACTACTACCATTCTTAGCAGCTCAGGATTTCATTGGCTTTGCATGGACAGGTTGGTTTTGAAGCAGTGTGTATGGTTTGCATGCTCTCAGAGGTGGTTCCCTAACTAATGAGCAAGTACAACTCCCAGCTTTCTGCTTCAATCTACGTTCTCTGTAGTTCTTGGGAAGACATTAAAACTTTCCTCGGTTTCTAGCAGCAGCTTGGCTCAAGCTCTGTAGCGGAAGTGATGAGGAAGTGTCTGTCCAGCTCCCTCATAACGTTGATTTAAATCTGTCGGGATAACTCGTACATCCCTGGGTCACTTTTCAAATCCCAGCCTGGGTGAGAAAGTATCAAAAGACGTAAATTTCTGATGGCCCTCAGTAAGCAAGCTGTACTTCCTTCACCATCTGGGAGCGTGCAGGGGAAGGGAGGGAGATGAAAGCAGTATTTTTTGCTAATACCTGTAACTGTAACCAGAGCAGCCTTCCAGACAATGTCCAAAAAACACTGAGGAGCAACGAGGAGACTCTCTTGCAGTCTTGTACTGTCACACGTACATGTTCAAAATGTGTTATGGAGTGATGCATCTCCGGTTCTTAATTACAGTTAATGTCTTTTCCAGGTATTCCCCAGCTCATTAAAGCTTTACTTAAATCCCAAGAGCTAAGCATTCTCATGGCAAATTCCTGGCAACTAATGTAGTGTCTGTTCTTAATATTTTAGTGGCAAGACCTGACGAATTAGACAATGAGAGGTAGGAAACTAATTGAATCCTCTGCTGTTTGGTACTTTGCTGTGATACTGTGTAATTATCACCTTCACATGCTTGCAATCTTGGCTCCTTTGAGCAAGGAAGGAGGGGGAGAAGGGAGCTACTTAGTGGAGGGAAGATGGAGCCCTGGACTGTGTCAAGCCCTTGTGACAACTTTTTGACTTGCCTAAGCCATTATATTATACTTAATCTTTGCTTCATACTGACCTCCAATAATGCTTGCTTGAGTGTTGTAAAACTTCCCCTGCCACTTCCCCCCTGCACCCTTAAAAGCAATTCCTTTTGTATGGGCTTCCAGTAGCAGGAAAAAAACATTTTTTTGGAAGTAATGAAGTCTTTTGAGCCTCCATAGGAAATGTTTAACAGGCTTGTCCCAGAAGTTGTTAGTGCATAGTTATGGTCTGACTGCAGTAATAATAATGTGTTGAGAAATGTTGGGGTGTTGTCTTACTAATAACACCTTCCTCTCTCTGGGCACACCTTTCTGCCTGCTTGTGCTGCCGAGCCACACTGGATGCTAAGCTCAGCTGAGCTGTTGCCAAATAACAATTTTTTTTTTTTTTTTTTTTTTTTTGCAAGATGCCCAAGTACAAAAGGAATTGCTCTTTGTAGCCTTCAAGTAATTGTCACCAGCAGTTAAGAAGCACTAATAGAACTTGCCAAAGACAATGTCTCTGAAGTAACTGTATATATTAAGTAAGGTACAGCGCTGCTTGTAAACCTTGTGCTGAATTTTTGGGTGTTGCTGTTGACCAAATAAATGCAGAAAAAGCAAAGGGATTGGCTTGATTTGCTTCTGTACTCCCCTTTCCATCCAGTAGCATGGGAACTAGTCTAAGCCAAAAGACTGAATGGCTGAAATTACTGCTCCTTAGCTGCTATGGGAGAACTGGGACACCTGGAGAACGGCACGTAGAAGTGCTGCTTTTGGCAAGGTGGTGTTTTGAAAGACAGGCTGACCCTCATCTCTAGAGCCCAGCAGCAGTGGGAAAAGAGAACGTAGTATCGAGACAAGTGTTTGTAACAAGTGACTTCTTCACTGATGTTGATGCAGTAATGTCTGTTCCCGAATTCTTCCCTTCGCTGCAGCTGGGGATACGTTCACCCTCGGCTGCTCGGAGTGCCAGAACTCTGTCACCATTTGGCTGAAGGATGGGTGGCTGGGACCAGCTTCTTAAGTAACCTCTTCATTTTCAAGAGGCAAAACCCGGGAAAGGTAATGTTGTGGTCTGAGCCGAACTCGCTACTGAAGCGAAAGGCAGATGCCTTCCCCCACCTCTCTCTCCAAGGAGAGGAGGGAGAGAGAGAAAGAGACAAGTTTAGAAAAAAACCTAAACTACTTTAATGAAACGAATGTACAGACCTCAGCAAATAAAATGTTTGGTGTGGAGCCTCTGCTGACGGCTAGGATCCTTTTGTAGTGGCATCCAGTGGTGGCTGAATGCGTTCAGCCATGGGAGGTTACCACGGGAGGTCTCCCACAACAACATGGCTCTTAAGTGGTGGAGAGGAATAGAAAGCACAGGCAGAATAATCAGGTTGCGGAGGAGGGAGGAGAAAACGAGTGTCGGCATGTTGATTGCACTAGTGAAGTGAAAATGTAGCTGCTCCTTCTGGAGGTTTTTACCTTTTTAAAATGTCTGTCAAACTCATCTCCCTCATTGGATTTTAACAGTTTGAGAAAGTGTGTCAAGCTTTTTTTTTTTTCTTCTTCTTCTTCTTTTTGAGGCTTATGCAAAGAGGAACGTGTAACATGGTGGTACTTTCCTTGTCCTTTTCACTTTGAAGAGTTCTGTCGTCTTTAGCCTTTTCCTTGCTTTTAGTGTACCTGCTTTGGGAAGCACCTCGTATTCTGAGGCAGAGGCCTTGGTATGCTGCCTGTTGCTCTGAAGCCAGATACCTCCTGTGTAGAGCGGGGTAGTTGAACGTAGGAAGGCTTCGCTGTCATTAGAATTATGACTTGACCTAGAATCTGCAGAGAACAAGATGGTCAAGAACTGAGCGAATCCAGTGCTTAACCTTGGAAACTCACTGTCTCCATGTCTTCAGTTTTGCCTTCTAGTGTGTGGAGTCTTTACTTTCCTGGCTGTCCTGGGCCGGTATATCCCTGGACTCTTGCTCTCATACTTGCTGTGTAAGTAGATCTCTGTGCCAGTACAGACTTACTAGTGAAAAGGGATAGAGATGAGTGGGATCTGAATGTCTGAGGGATGGGGCTCTTCTGCTCAAAAGGAAAGCTTGTGTGAATGGCTTTAAAGTTTAAAATAATACATTCTGCCTGGAATGTGGTGGTTCTTGACCAAGACTCTAAGGTCTCTGGTCCAGAGAGAACATGTTTGAGTGCTTAGTAATTATAGATCTGAGCACTAATAGGTTGGCCTCTCAATTTTGTTAAATTGGCAGAGGTGATTGCACCAGTTCTAACTGCCTCCCACAGCATTGCCTTCAGTACTCAGATCTTGCATACCGTGTGTGTTACACTGCATCGCAAAATGGGCAAGATGTTTGCCAAGTAGCATCCTGAACAGACTTCTAATCAGCATTCCCACTTACCTCAGTGCTCTTCATCCTGCTGTGGCCCCTGGCTGTGTACCACAGACTGGGGCAGCGCATGTACATGAAGCTGGAGCCAGCTCTGCAGCGGCTGGATTTCAGCGTTCGAGGCTACATGATATCAAAGCAGCGGGAAAAGCAACGTAAGTTTCTGTACTGTGTTTCTGACCCTTGGTACCTGAAACAGCCTGTGAACCGAGCCCCTGGTCTTGGAGTGGGATAGGGCTGCACGTATGGCATGGCAGTCACTTCAGTGCCCTTGGCAAATGCTTGCAACTGCTTTGGGAAGGGAGCGAGGCAGCTCTGCCTCCGCAGACATCTCCCAGTTAGCAGTTGGCGTAAGCTCTTCATGGTGCTGAGCTGCTCCGTTTCTCAGCTGCCAGAACTGTGTGTTCCATGTTGCAGTTGCACTGAAAAAAAGAAGAGGGACTCAGTGCAAGGTAGCTGCTAAACATGTTCATCTCAGTAAAAGATCTGCAGCAGCCCAAGTCAGAAATGATCACATTCCTCTGCTGTGGAACAAAGCATGCTGTGTTATGTCCAAGCTTGCCAGTTTAGGGTTTTTGTGCTCGGCATAAGGCTGGTCCTGTACAGACCCCTGTCCTAGCAGCAATAATAAGCTTTGACTCTGGTTTCTGGCAGTGCGTCACCGATCCCTTAATCAGGAGGCTGTGGATGATGGGAGTGACAGTGAAGAAGAGCTTGCTGCATTCTGTCCCAAGGTAACGAAGCATCTCTGAAATAGAAGAGCTCAGCTGAATAGAACAAACTCGCTGCATTGTGTGGACACGCAGTGCGTGGTCCTGTATCTAGCACGTTGTAGCTGAGTTGTGATGGAAAATCAAATGAGGATAGCCTCCTTTTAGAGAGGTCTTTCCTATTCTGTCTCGCTCAAGTATGTCCAGTGCTGCTTGTACTAACTACAGTCTCCTAGGGTGGGCAGTAAAGTAAGAAATGAGCCTCAGATACCAGCCTCCCTTGAGGACTGGGTTTAAGTGGCAGCTGCTGGATCATATGTTTTGTCTTGAGGCACAGGAATAAGATTTCCAGTATTGATGCTTTATCTCCTATTTCAAAGCTGGATGACTCTGTGGTTGCCAAGGAACTAACCATCTCTGACTCGGAGCATTCGGATGCTGAGGTTTCCTACACAGAAAACGGGATGTTTAACCTTTCGAGGGGCCAGACTCCCCTGACAGAGGGATCAGAAGGTGAGAGGAAATGGGCACTTTCTAGAAGGTGTGGAATGCTGAGCAGGCACCGGTGTGATGGGTGGGAGAGAGGATGCATTCATTGCCTTCTGTCCTTGAGGTCTAGCTGTTTGATGCCTTTCTTGCTGGCCAAGATGAGATGCAACTACCTGTTTTTTCAGAACTGAAGTTCTTTCTTAATTTCTATGGTGCTTTAGTAGAGCAAAGACAGCTGCTCTTCAAAGGCAGATCCAGCTCTGCCAGTCTCTGGCTGTAGGGATACAGGTTGCAGTGCACAGCCTGGGAGGGGATGCTTTCCTCTGGCAGAAGGTGTCTGGTTCAGCATCTGCATTCCTTGCAAGTGAACTGGGAGGTCAGCAGGCATCCTGAATAGCTGTGTGAGGGGGAGATTAAAGAGCGTTTGGTCTGTGAGATGACAAGAGACAGTCTGTCTTGGGGAGGTAATGGCCCAGCTTGTGTGTGCTGTGCTGCCCTTGCCTGCAGGGTGTTTGGCACGTACTGTGTATTTAAAGCACTTTTTCCTCTTCTAGACCTGGACGGTCACAGTGACCCAGAAGAATCTTTTGCCAGGGATCTCCCCGACTTCCCTTCCATTAACCCAGAAGCAACTGGCATAGATGACGAAGATGACACCAGCATTGGGATCCCAAGTCTGGCTTACCGCCCACAAGTGGCAGAAGATCTGCATCTCCACTATGACCAGGAAGAATCTGGTGCACTGCCATCTGTACAGAATCTTACTAACAACATAGCTGGATTTGTCACCAGAGGGATGATACAGCTTGCGCTGTCAGGAGCCCCTCAGCCAGGCTCCTCACGCAGCGACAATCCCCAGAGAGGTGCAAAGACTTATTTTAGAACAGCCAGCTCGGATTTGGACACTGATGCGGAAGGGGATGACTTTGAACTGCTGGATCAGTCCGAGCTGAACCAGCTGGATCCTGCTGGCTCACGGGGCCAGTAAGCAATCCCATCGCTTCCTGATGGTTTTCTATTGTGCATCACGGAGGGGAATCCTGGAAGGAAAAGCCTTGCACAGTTATCTAGATCGTCTCCTGTGTGAGTATGAGTGACGTGGCGGCCAGTCCTAGCTGGGAACACCACTGTGACTTGTGACTCTGTAGCCTCGCTTGGATTTTAAAATAAACTACACTGGTAATTCATAGGGAAAAGACGTTGATGTGATAGCTCCACAATCACCCATGTGTTGCCCTGCACTGTCTGCCAGGATGCTGCTTGCTCCAAACTTCCTCACCTGAGACAATAAACCTGGTGTCTGCAGCTCTAGAGACCGACTTAGCATTGCCAAGGACAATCTTGAAGCTGACCTTCCGGGGCTGATGTGTAACCAGGTGAACAGGATTGGCTTCCCCTCAGACTTGGTGTCTGGGACTTACTGCTATTCTGTCTTTAAGTGTCGTGGTTTGGGCATTTGGGTTTGGGTCCTCAAACCAGGACATTAAGACAACCACTCCCCACCCCTAAAATGTGCACAGAATCCAAGTCTTCTTTCCCAGCAATATCCAGCTCTGGATAGAAACAAACCCCCTGCTCCTGTTGTGGACACGACGGTGTATGGCCACTATGTTTGTACTCGCAGTGACCACTCATCTGCAGTTCCAGCTTTCTAGTGATGCTATTTTGTAAGAGACATAATGGCAATAAGACATCTACTGTGATGACTAGCGTCCTGCAAAGAACACCTACGTGTGGCAGCTGCTCTTGTGTTGCTTTCCTAAAATAACAAACTAACACTTTGCTAAAAATCCCCTGTGCTCCTCCAGCACACGTTCGGCGTGGACTTGGCAGTGCTGCGCTTCCCCTGACGCTGCCTCCTGGGTTTTCTGGAGGAGGGAGGAGGTGGCACTGGTCTGCCCAGCCTTGTGCAGTGGGGAGCCCGCCGGCAGGGACCCAGCGGGGGACACCAGCCCAAGCCACCGGTGACCAGAGAGCTCGTGCCTGTTGCAGTCGCGTACACAAACCAGCAGCCTCCAGGGCAGAGCCCTTCTGTCGGCCCCCCGCCTCGCTGAGCTTTCCCATTGCTTTTTCTAAGCCATAGAACCCGATTCCGGTTTGTGCAGCAAAGAACGTACCTCTTCAGGGAAACCCTTATCTGCCGCTTTTTGTCTAAATCTGCCTGCCCCAGGGCGCTGGCCCTGCAGCTGCTCGCACCGTCCCGGGGCCGGGGGGCCGTTAACGGGTTATGTGATACGAGCAGCAGCCTCGCAGGGCCCAGCTGTCCCGGGGGGCGGGTGGGCAGGTGGGGAACGGTGCGCCCCCCGCCGGGTTTGGCGCTGAGTCCGCCCCGGGCCCTCCGCTCCCGCGGCCCCCCCGTCCCGTCCGGTCCCGTCCGTCTCCGCTCCCCTCCCCGGAGGGCGGGGCTGCCCTGGCCCCGCCCCCAGAGCACTTGCCGCTCCGCCTTCTCGGGGGCGTGGCTTCAGGGCCCTCGCCAATCGGAGCCCGCCTCTTTTCCTTCGTCCTGATTGGAGGGGAGTTGGCGGCGCGCCGGTAGTGCGTCAGCGCCTCTGGCCGGAAGCGGAGCGGAAGGAGCGGCGGCGGAGGATGAGCAAAGGCCGCGAGGGTGCCGCCGCGGGCGGTGAGCGAGGGCGGACCGGGGGGAGGGCGGGCTGGGCGGCGAGTGAGTGCCGGGCGAGTCAGCGCCGGGCGGCCGCCACCCTCCTGTCGCAGCCCGCGGTGACCGAGGGGGGCGGGTGTCCCGCAGGAGGCGCCGCCGCCGCCGCCGTCCTGCTGCGGTACCTGCGGGAGCAGAACCGGCCGTACAGCGCTCAGGACGCCTTCGGGAACCTGCAGCGGGAGCACGGGCTGGGCAAGGCGGTGAGCGGGGCCGGGCCGGGCCGGGGGGCTCGGGTCGGGGCGCGGGGCCCGGCTGACGGCGGCCGTCCCCGCAGGCCGTGGTAAAGGCGCTGGAGCAGCTGGCGCAGCAGGGCCGTATCCGCGAGAAGGCCTACGGGAAGCAGAAGATCTACTTCGCCGACCAGGTGAGTCCCGGCCCCGGGCACCGCCCCCGCTGGTAGCCGCCCCTGCTGACCCGCTGCCTCACCGCAGGAGCAGCTCCCGGCCGCCAGCGACGCGGAGCTCCGCGGCCTGGATGGGGAGATCACCGCGCTCTCCACCAAGGTGCAGGCGCTGCAGCAGAGCTGCCGGCAAATGGAGGCGGGTGAGCGTGCCCTGGGAGCGCCTGGGGGTCCGCAGGCATGGGCGGCTGTGCCCTGGCCACCAGGCTGTCAGCCCTGCTGGTGATCGGTGCCTCATTTCCAGAGCTGAAGGAGCTGAACAGCTCCATGACAACCCTTGAGATGGCCAAAGAGATTGAGGAGTTGAGGAAGGACTGCACGAGTTACGCAGAGAAACTGGAGAGGATTAAGTCTGCCACCAACCACGTGACTCCAGAAGAAAAAGAGAAGGTAAAGAGCTGCCAGGGGCTGAGCCGAGCACTGGCAGCAGAGCCCGGGCCAGGGCTGGGCCAAGTGTACCGCACCCTCTACTGTGTTACCCAGTCCAGTCCGACTGACACCAGTACGACAGAGGCAGAGGGTTGTGTGGGACCCAGGCTGCTCTGCAGAGCTCGTGCTGAGCCTCAGCTGTGTGCACGATGGTGACGACTTTCTGGGGCATCTCTAGGAAACAGCCTGAGCTGCCTCTTCCTTGCAGACTTTTGCTTCATGCAGTCACCAGCCACTTGATCAATTCATCTTTTCTTGTCTTGGGTGATCTGTTTCACAGAGGTTCACATCCCTGTGCGGCCTTTGTGAGCCGCTTGCGCGGTTAAATAACGCTCTGGCTGTGCCTGGGACATCTGGTGGGTCCTTGGCACCGGGCACCTGCCAGCCCCAGGCTTGCAGCAGCTGCTGCCTGGTTTGTTCTCACTTTGTCTTGCTGTTTGCAGGTCTGTAGCGAGCAGAAGCTGTACTGCAAGGAGTGGCGGAGGAGGAAGCGAATGGTAATGTTGGTACAGGGGTGGGTAGGCAGTGCCTTGGTGGTGGTGTATGGTGACAGTCCTGTGGTGATGTTGGTGCTCTGACAGGGACATGGGGTCTGCTGGGCAGCTCGGGGAGCAGCCCCTGTTCGAGCTGAGCGCCCTCCGGCCGCTGGCTGAGGAAACCTTAGGCGAACACTGTAGCTGTGGAGCAGGGAGTCCTGTGCTGGCCACGCTTGGTGCTGCCCCCAGGGCTGCACAGGTTTGGGGAAGACTCCACGGGTACAAGGTGATCCCCTGGGAAAAGACTGTGTCACTGCAGTGCCCAAATGTGCAAGTCCCCGCAGAGCTCTGCATGTCCCTGGGAAACGAACCAGACTCTCCAGAGAGCTGCTCCCACACTGTCACCTGAGCTGCACTGGCTTGTGACGCCCATATGGGGAACAATCCTTGAGAGCTGTAGTGGGTCTGCCTGGCACGGCCGCCCCACAGCCCTTACCATGCCCCTGTCTCACCAGGCGACCGAACTGCTGGAGGCCATCCTGGAGGGGTACCCCAAAAGCAAGAAGCAATTCTTTGTAAGTACCGAGGCCGGGGTCTGCCCTCTGGCCCTGCAGTGGCTCTTCGTATGCTGCCGGGCCAGATCAGCCACCCTGCTGAGACGCTTTGTGCTTCTACAGGAGGAGGTTGGGATAGAGACGGACGAGGACCATAACGTCACGCTGCCAGCAGCTGTGTGAGGCGCTGGGGGAGTCTTTGCCATGGGCAGAAGGAGCTGATGCTGAAACTCAGCTGTTGGATTGGGGTTTTGGTTTTTTGGTTTTTTTTTCCTCTTTTTTTTGCAGGGCTTGGGCTCGTCCTGCATATTTATATGCGTTTGTTTTAAAATGCTTTGCAGTTGGAAGGGTGGTTGGAGTGAATGACTCAGCACTGGGCTCTCCCTGTGTCTCGCTTGCAGAGGGAATGTTATTTCTTCCTGCCCTTCACTGCAGTAAGCTGCCCAGGTCGGGTGCCCTCATGGGGCTGGGGGGGGAAGGTGTAAGCACACTCTTGTAGAGTCCCTGGTGTTCCAATAAGCAAAAGAAGTGAGTGCCTCAGTGAGGCGAATGAACTAGTGACTGTTACTGCTGCAGAGCTCTACGTGTATTTCAGCCAGTTCCCGCAGCGTGACTGAGCAGTAGATGAGAATACGACCCATTAAACACCAGGCTTTTGCTTCAGCTGTGCTTTGCTGTGGCGTTTTCTCTGTTCAGAGGGTCACGGCTTGGGCACGGAGGGGTGGGGAAGGCAAGAGCCAGGAGAGGGTAACCTGAGCCACGATGGCTGGGCTGGGCTTCCAGAAACTACCAGTCCATCTCTGACCAGCTCTAGGGGAAGGCTACGTGAACGAGTAACAGAAATAAAAGCAGAAAAGTCATTGAAACATTCAGCAAAATTTATTTAATTACTTTTCACAATAGAAAAATATGTTGCTTTCACATGTGAGGTCTGTAAAACTTCATGTCCTCCTCACAAGG
This sequence comes from Burhinus bistriatus, assembly GCA_013397275.1. Lineage (NCBI taxonomy): Eukaryota > Metazoa > Chordata > Aves > Charadriiformes > Burhinidae > Burhinus > Burhinus bistriatus. Next base: position 179,691 of record VYXH01009140.1, on the reverse strand, counting down.
CAGGAGGCAGCTTCTGGCAGAGCATCTCCAGGGGCTCAGTCTGTGCCCCTTGTTCAGCCGCAGAGCCCTGCCCCCACCTGCTCACCCGCAAGAGGATTTTCTTCATCACACAGCAACATCTTTCAGGTGAGACAACAGCTGACCCTGTGCGTACTTTATCGGTGATGAGCATCACCACAGGGTTAGACTCTGGGGCTTCCATTGCATTGCACTGGACACCCAAATGCCAGGTTTGAAGAATAATTTTGTATAAAAATCAAGCCCCTGAATGGGTTTTTGTGCTACTAAATGTGGGCAGAAGCAGTAGCTTAAACATTCCCATGCTGCAGCATTCAAACGACATAACCTGGAGCCAAGTGCTACCTCAGCGACGGTGGAAAAACAGTGTAAAATAAATATCCACTACCCCTGGAGTGGGAGCACAAATCTGAGTAGGGAGAACAAATCCTGCTGTTGGTGTCACCGCGCTGGAGGCGCCCTGGTACAATCACTCCATGTGGTGACCAACCGTTGCTTGGGCAGCAGTGACACTGTGCTGCAAAGTGTTTGTGCTGACCAGAGCCATGACCCACACTGACAGCAGCAGTCTGTGACGGTAAAAAATGTTCCAGAGAGCATCTGTCTGCAAAACTGACACTGCTAATACTTTGGGATGATTTCAGTGATTTATAAAAAAAAAAAAAAAAATCCAAATCAAATCAAGGCGGGTTTAGTGGGGGGGTGTGTGTGGTTGTGGTGGTG
>VYXH01009140.1:106001-160808 GCA_013397275.1 Burhinus bistriatus | reverse complement strand
CGAGGGGCGGCTGGCCCCGGCCCCGCGGTCGCCCCCGGCAGCGGAGGCAGAGCCCTGCGGGCGGGGGGGGGCTCGCCCGGGATGTGCAGAAGGGAGGGACGAGCTCGGGGGCCCCCCGCCGCCCCGGCACAGCCCGCGGAGGGGGCCGGGGGCTCCGGCCCTGCCAAGCCAGCGGCAAGGGCCGCCCCGGTGGCCCCGGAGCCGTGACAGCGGCCAAGCAGACCCATGGCAACGGGCAGAAATACCGTGACCGCACCCGGGAGTGGTGCAAGAGAGCAGGGGAAGGGGTGAAAGGGGAAAGCATCCCCTGCACACAGCTGGCAGCAGCGGGGGTCCATCTCCTCATCCGAGGGGTGCGGGAGGACGAGGGACAGGCGTCCCCCGCTGCAGGGGCAGCGCAGACCTGCTCCTCGCCCCCCAGAGACGGGAAACACTCGGGGCTGCAACAACTTCAAAAACACAATCGCCAAACCCCCGCAGAAACCTCCCTTCCGCACATGTGGAAACCCCGTCAGACAGCTCCAGGCCCTGCAGGAAAGGCCTGAGTAAACATGTCCCCTGTCCCCCCCCGGACAGGGAGCGGGTCCCCACGGGGGACACCCTGGGGCTGGGGGGCCGGGAGCACGGCCGCAGGCAGAGCGTGTTTGCCCCAGTCCTCGTGAAAGGGCTCCACAACCCCCAGGTTTGATTAAGCCTTAGTTTTGCTTTCTGCAAAACCGCTCGCCCCACTCCGTTACTGGGTTTATCTGGGCGGGCAGGAGGGTCCAGCACAGCAGGGCCCCTGCTCAGGATGTCAGCCCGAGCCCGATAAGCGCAGAGGCGTTTCAGCCAAGGCACGGTCACGCCGGTCTCCATTGTACAACCCAGCTCTGCCCACCCCATCGTCCTGGCCACCAAGGTGATGGGATCCCAGGGCAGGAAAGCCAAATGTCCCAGCTGCCCCCCGGCGGCTTTTGGGGCTCTGCCCAGTGTGGGGCAGGGCAGGGCAGAGGCACTACCCGGGAGCTCCCTTCGGAGAGCGGGGAGGAAGCAGAAAAGAGGCCACACCACTCGTTGTGCAGTTAGTTTAATTTATACAGTGACCGTCAGCAATGCACTTCACCTGGGCGGCAGGACTGGAGTCACTGCTCCACCTGCAAACAACTTTTGATTTTGTCTTTCATTCTGCAAACACCATTGTAAACACAGAGCCACATCCACCTGTAAACACAGCGATTACCCAGAAGCTGCCCCAGGCGCAGCACAAGCATACCCGTGCTCCGTGCAGACACCCGTTGCAGCGTGCAGTGCATATGCACCTTTCTCATGTAATTTTAAACAGCCCTGCACCGCGAAGCATTTCCTCCGCAATTCCAGGTTACAATGATTCTCATTATCATTCTAATCTGTTCATACACAAATAGTTCACATCCACTGTGACAATTAAACACAACAGTTACACACACCACTAACACACACACACGCCCTGCTGCTCCTACAGCTACATCACCTTGAGGAGGGCAAGAAATTATTCACATCTTGCACAGGAGAAAAAGCAACAGCTACCGTGGGGAAACGCCACCGATACTCCACTGCCATGGGACTATTTTGGCAAGACTCGGCCTCTGTTCTCCCTTAAAGGGCTCCTTAGACCCCAAGCATACATGACAACGTATGTCACTGGTACCTCCACCTTTGCAAAAGCTGCCTCCACCGATGCCAAGTCTATACAGGCATTATCTGGATGTGCCTCTAGGACTCTGCAGCCTCAGGGCTTTGGTTTTAAACAAGAAACCCAAGAAGTTCCACTGCCAGTGGTCAGCATCTGAGATGACAGTTCGCACTGCAGCTCACCCCAGGCCACAGCAAGGCAGCCGAGGCCCCTGTTCTCACCGCTGCCTCCAGAAACAAAAGGTGGAAGGGGCCTTTGCCTGGGATATGAGCGTGCAGGTGCACGGTTACAAGAGCACCTCTTCTCCATGGAGGAAAGGAACAGCCTTTCTTGCAAGGACAAGGTGTTTCCCCATCGCTAGAGCAAACAGTCACCGTATGCTTAGCTTCATATTGGCTCCTCAAGCCCCAGCCAGAGTTCAAAGAGCTGAATTCCCTGCATGGGACGAGACGTTGTTTTTGCCAGATTAAAACATGGCACATGCGGAAGCCCTGGAGGTAGGAGAAGCACGCCCTGGATTGTCAACTGCCCACTGCTCATAATCTGTTTAATCAGAGGCAGAGACACACAGAATCCACATGTAAAACTTTCTTTAAAAAAATCTCTTCCTGAGCAGCGAGCTTTGTGCAAGCTGAAGTTGTTACGCCTTTTCTCCACGCACTTGTCTGCCCACTCAGCCAGAGCTGCGTTTCTCTCACGCTGCCCTGATAAGCCTGCCAGGGAATTCACAACACCAGAAGTACACTATTACACACCAAACTCAGACACTTCATGCACTTAGTATCTTCAGTGGTAAACTTAAGGAACGAAAAGTTTCTTTGATCCAGTGTCACTCATTACGCAAGAATGTCAAAGCCCTTGGCTTTGAAACACCATGGTAACACTTGAGAGTGCTGCAATAAGTTATTTTCACTATGAGAGGATTACATGCAACTCGGACACACGGGAGAGGGCTAGCCATAAACACACGACGTTTAACACTGCTTGCGTGGAGGGAGCTTTAATCATCAAACCTCCCCTCACGGATGGTATCAAATGAGAAAGGGAGAAACTTGAATCCAGTGCCAGTGTAGAACTTGTTCTGGAACTCAATCCTGCAAGAGAGGGAAGAGTAATTGTTCATTAAAAAGGCAGCTACCAGATATGAGTTAGCAATTAGGAAGAACTCCATTAAAATATGATTATTGACTATAAAAAAAATAAAGCTTTAAAAAGCAGTATTATAATGTAACATTTTTTGGCACAAACCCCGTATTTTTGTTTGATGTTTCTGTAGTACAGCAGAGGAGAACTGTCCAGGTACTTCAATCTCACCCCCACAGGCAGCGAAAGGACAACAAAAATAGGATGAACTCCCTAACTGCTATATCACTTCGAAGCACCTAGGAGCACAGAGCACTTCAAATAAATCTTATTATTAAAGTTCACATTTTAGTTAGAACAAACCTCAGTCGCATGATGCTCTGCTCAGGCTTCCGCCATCAGCTACTTCTGTTTATTTACTTAAGCATATTTGGTTTATCCCCACATGACTACTTCTGCTGAGCTAGAGATGTGCCTGCTGCCTCCAGCTGAACATTAACGTAGCCTTGTTTGCTTGCTTCCTCTAATAAACTCAGTTTAAAAAAAGAACTATTCTCAAGAACTGTCCAATGGTCAGCAACAGCCAAACAGGGAACGAAAAAAAAATAATCCCATGATTCACAGTAAAAACAAGCACAGTGTTTCATGAGCCTCATGAGAAACACTTTCCATTGTGTGATCCACTAAAAAAAACAAAGGCTGTGTAGGAATCAAGCAACAGCAAATTGTAGAGCAATTTAACCCAATTCAGGAGAAGTATTCTTATGAAGCACAAAAAGGCAAACTTGGATTATTTTTTTCCAAATCGGGAATCATGGCGAACTCCAAAGCTGCTGGCATTTCAGCTGGCAAAAACTGATTTCCCAACAGAGCTCAGGAGGGAAACGTTCAGAAAAACAGCTTTTTGCTCCTATCTTCTGCTGCCTGTCAATGCAGATAGGCAGACTTCCCTGCAGAGGAATCCCTAGGATGAGCAGGATTTTCTGCGTGGGAGGAAGGGCTCCTTGCCAACACGCTCCAGTTTTTCAGGAACCCTGATAATCTCCATAAGTATCCTGTGACTAAGTAACTATTCTGTAAGCAAAGGGAAGTAAGAGGCAGCGGGTTGGGTACATGAGTCACACAGAACCCACTGTAAATGAAATTTTAACCCTGATGATTAACTGTTCCAGCTGGCCCTGACATCTGAAAGCTCCTTTTGGACACGCTCAGTTACAACTGGCCACAACTGGATGCCTGAAGCTTGAGGAGAGGCTGTCGTAAGGTTGGTTAAATAAACTTTTTCAGTAGTTCCCCAAGTATCATGGCTTAAATGTTCTGTGTATTTTTTCTGCAATTGTCTACAGGAACACCCAGAACCCAAGGTCCTTTTTTTAGTATGAGACACTGCTGTTTCCAGGCTCACTCACTGTCACGTGTGCTAGCTCTATTGCTAAACCCTGCACTGGGTCTCTCTCATCAGTGATCAAGTTCTGCAAAAGAATTTACTAGACAGTTATCACTGCACTGTGAATAAACAGACTAGAAAGCTTTCTGGCAGTCAGCATTAAAGAAAACCCACTCTTCAGCATTTTTGTATTAATAATTAGCTTAAGTGTTGGACTGTAGTTATGCGGATTTTCCAACCAACAGAGCCGTAGAGTACCCACACCGTCTGGAAAACTAGGCGGCTCACAGTCCCGTGGGAAGCAACTGCAGAGACAGATGTTGAACAGGAACCCCAAATGTGCAAATTCCTACTTGGTATTTGTGTTCTTAAAGGTGTGTGCCAATGCCTGGGGTCAGCTGCGATTCAGAGCGCACCTCGAAGAGGGCAGCTACAGCGCACCTTACAGTCAGAAGGTGACTGGGGTGTTTGCGCAGAGACTGTTGCAGTTACTCTTTCCCAAAAAGGAGAGCAGTTTGGTATGCGGCACTGTGGGTCATTCCGTCCTGCGCTTACAGAAGACTGCCTTTTAGAGCAGTGGTGTGCTCTGAAGGTTGCACTAAAGACAAGCTCTGGCTCATGACCTTTACAACGAAAAATAAAATTTTGGCAAGCGGGTGGGGAGCTGGGCTTCACCACTCCCACTGCTGCTCACTGGATCGCGAGCGGGATGCAACTCCAGCACGCCCACGCCTCTCGGGAAGCAGCACTCCCCCTTGGGTGGCAGTGGGCCAGGAGCTCTGCCCAGGCAGAGCAGGGTCTGCCTGTCCAGTCTCAGTTTACAGCCCAGAACAGCCGTCCACGAAGTGCCGCATAATTGCTGCTTTTTATTTATTCTGCATGGTTGTTTGAGGTTGGCCACATTTGTTGTGTTTGAAATCTATTTCGGTGTCCCTGCACCGACCCGCAGCACTCTCCAACTTTGCCGTTCAGAACAAAACAGCGTGTGAGCTCCTTGCGTTCAGCTGCCCCTAACGCTGCATGGCTGAGAGCACTGCTTCGGCTCCGTTTCACTGCCTCCGAGGGGCTGAGCTCACTCGGGATGTTTATGGACTAGCGGCAAACAGCACGGGCAACCCATGATAAAGGAAAATCACATTGATGTCCGTCTCAAGTACGGCCCTGATGGAGTGCACGCACCATCCAGGGAGGCTGCTGATGCACACGGGAGGGAGAGACCAGACCGAAACCTTTAGCAGGAGCAGATAAATACCGAGCTGTGTGTTTGCCAAACCTACACTCACGTGTGGCCAGGACCCATGCTGTCCACACCGATGGACATGGACTGAGGGGTGGGAGGACTGGCTGAGAGAGACACCTGGGTAACCGGAGCCAGGTCTGAACAACGTGGTTTGACAGCTCCAAACTCTAGAGCTGAACCCCCTACATCATGATGCTCATTTAGCACCAACCTCCCTCCTACAGAGCAATACAAACCCCACTGTTCACTGCTCTGAATTAACCTTATTTGCTTTGTATGACACGTACTGCTATCCATTCTTTCTAGCTATGGTCTGGTCTTGAGACATACGCAAGGGAGAATAGCTTCCAGTTCCAAATCAGGCCTAAAACTGAGCCTAAAATTCTGCTTTACACAGGAAAACAGCTCCACTGAAATGATATTCCTGCATCAACCCACGATGTTGGGACCCTTTGAATCCAGTTGCAGACTTCTTTTGGGCAAAGTCTATGTTTGCTCACATTAGAACAGCTGACTAGCTTAAAAAAAGGCAAGCTACTTTAGTCTAAACATTCATGTCAAACTACATTACTGAAAAGCAAATACAAATGTAAAATATTTCAGAATAGTGTAATTGCAGTAAAAGGAGTTAACGGCATGATGTGGGGTATAGCTCAGACAGCTACTGCACTCCAGCAGACCTCTGGTACACACGCCTGCAATCTTGGCAGCACTCAGAGTGCTTCCTCCACCCTAGAATGCCCTAGAACAACCCAGCCTGCTGAAAGAATGCATACTTTCTGAAAAAGCACAAAATAAATCTTCCAAATTTGGGACTGATACGCAGAGCACATGGAACAATCTGTGCTCCCCCCCCTCAGTAAGACACATGCTAAATTCCTCCTCCTTTCCAGGAAGGCTGAACCACCCACACCTTCAGAATTCTTGATAGGTGATTCTTCTCCCACAGCCAGAAAATCCCATCTGCTCCTCCCAGGACAGCTGTATTTGACCCCCCCCTCCCTCCTTCTAAAAAGGGAACACCTACCATTGGAAACATCCTGATTTCACGTTCAAAAGCAAAAAGGAATGTTAACAGTATGTTCTTTTGAAAAACTGCAGGTGCCTTCCTCTCTACTGTGATAACATAAAATCCAACACACCCAAAATAATTTCAGCATATTACTTGCAGTCTGAAATATTGCCTTAAACCTGCTTTTGGGGCTCTAAGCTTGAACAGTTTTTCTTTTAGAGAATGTAAATTAAAGTTTTACAAGTTTGAAAAATACGTTTAGGGAAAACATGACTTTGTTAAGAGCTTCAATTCTGCAGCTCCCCAGCAAGTGGCCTGCACTGGTCTGCACAGCAGCAGCGATCCATGTGCTTATTGCTATTGCCCATCTGGGTTTCTCTGTCTGCCGTTTCAGTGACATGCATCTTCCCCTTGACACATTTCCAGACAATTTTTTAATCACCTTTTAGAGACAGCCTGGCAATGTGAAAAGCCACCTCTTGGCCGAACTGCAACTTGCAGTTCACACTTGTTCCAGGTGCTCTGCGAGTGGTATCCATAAGCACAGTTTGTGATTATTAACAGGCATCTCCAGAAAAACATGCTTTCTTATCTTAGCTCACCCTTCTGAGTAAAAAAGAAAACACAGAGCCTGCCAAGAAGAAAAGGTGTTCAGAACTGTTCATCTGCTATTGTTCAGAAACGTGCCACGCAGCACTGCAGTCCAGAGAAGCAAGACTTTGAAAAGCTACTAATTCACAAGCAATTGCAGAACAAAACCACCACGTATGGAGCTCGAGTACTGCTTATTCTCTGATCTTCTTGGACTGCTGGCAGTAACACCAGGCAGGGTTTGCAGAGCTCTTTCTTTCACACTAGGGCAATGGTGTAGTACAGTGACAGCAGGATGAGGTGAGGAAACACCAGCCAGTCAGCAAGAAGTTCTCAAGTGACTGGTATGAAGATTTCTAGGCTGGATGCCAGGAAAAACAGAAGCACCATCCTGCAGCCATTTTCAGCAGTGGCCCCCCCCGGGCTCCCTCGGCACAAGATGGCTACACCTCTGAATCCCTGGGTTGGTTTGGGGAGGTTTACAAAGACCCAGGCATTCTGGGACATTCCAGTCTACACCCCGCAGGCTGCCAATGGAAAGGGCAAAAGGACAGAGTTTTCCTTCCCCAGAAGTAGCTGATACGTGCAAAAAGGCTGATTTTTTTTTTTTTTTTTAAAGGCACTGGCTTCCTTTTTCACATACAGAACTACTTTTTTAAAGTGCTCACAACCTTTTCCTCCCATTTAAGCAGGACAGAATATTCCTTGTGAACTTCACGGGACTTCACTTTGTTCTCCTCACCTACCAGGAAAGAAGGTACCTTAAGAGGTGGCAGTGATCTGAACTCTACAGAGGCACAGACGTACTCTCCAACACTTTAGGCTGAAGAGAACCCTAGGCCAGCAAAGCTCATTCCCACGTTGCTCCTTTGATCCCACCAATGCACTAACCAGAGAATCTGAAGTGGAACAATGAGCACATTTAAATACAGATTAGAGAAAGCTCTTGAATACTTTCCATGCTTGGGTGCAGAGAAAGCGATGAGCATTCTAGACAGTAATTCCTTCTTGCTTACTGGCTGTCTGCATGCACAGAAGCTTAAGAATCACGGGAAAGGGGCTACAAAAGCATCTGCCAATAGACAAGACCAACAAGAAATAGCTACTATTCCACAGCACCCTAAAGGGCAGACAGGCAGAGCTGCCCCTGTTCAATGCACGGTCTTACCAAGACAAGCAAGACCACGTGAAGGAAACCGCAGTCAGTAGCTATTGCACACTAAGGAAAACGAACATTAGAACCAGGCAACAGACCAAAAGACTGAACAAAAAAGTCCTACTGAAAGGCCAGGAGCATGCTCATCCATCTAGCACAACCATCCCATCCCACTGTTCACAAAGCTTTAATCTAATTTACTTTTAAGCAGAGATCAGTTAGTTACTGCCCACAATTTCTGAGCAACGTTTCTGCATACAATCAGTGGCGTATCACTAGAAACAAGACTGAAATCTCTGACCCTTTTAAAGACCTCCTGCTGTCAGAGCACACCTGCTACGGGACATTTAGATGTTTAGGTGGATTTGTGGTACTCCAGCACTTCTGAACATTGCTGATCTTGGCGCAATATTACTCACTACTGCAATTTTTCAGCCTTAGCTTTCCTGTGTAAGGGTCAATACATCTTCTAGAAGATGGCATTTCTGCATAGTCCACGTGACACCAATTTTATTGCTATGAAGAACTCTGACGTTTCTGCATGTTCCAGTAACTCACCAGTGCAAGCGAAGAGCATGGAGAAAAGCAGAGAGCCCCTCCATGACCAGGAGAATTGCTACTGTCAGGGTAGCGAAAGCAGCAAATATGAAGAAGAGGCCAAAGCCTCCACCCAGACTCCTCACGCTGAGGCCAATGTGGATGACCATGGTCCAGAGCACCTCCGAGAGCTCTACCAGGAGAAAGGGGAGAACAGGGCTTGTTTCAGAGCATTCAGGAAGAATGGAGGGTTGTTACAGTTTACTTATAAAGCAAAAACTAGTCAAGCAAACTCCCACTACAATGAGGTGGGAAACCGAAGAGGGACAACAGCTTTTGCAGCCAAGTACGTCAGGACATTGCCTCCAACTGTCGCACGGGGAGCAGGGCAGAGTTCTTGCTCAGCACCTCTTTGCTTTATTCAGTGCTTTCAACTCCATCCCTCTCTTGTAGATCCAGACAGCTTTTAGCAGAGCGCTATGCCTGTAGACACTGGTGTTCAGATCTAATTAGTCTCAGCTAATGGACACACAGCTCAGTCCTTCTCCAACAGCGCTGGACAGCTGAGCTCCAGGGAGGCTACCTGCATTCCTGCCTTTCACCTACTGCCTGCCCAGGTTGATCAGGGACACGGATCCAAACCTCCATTCCCCGAGGAATACTCACGAGCATGGGCTAAGCTGAGAGCCCAGAGCCTCAGGTAGGATGCGGTGTTTGAAATGCAGCCCAGGCAATATTCAATGGTGTGGATAGCCTGGTACACCACAGTATCGCCAAAGTCGAACTGCAAAGAGAACACAGAAAATGAAGAGAGCTGCGAGCCTCGCAAGCAGCAAGGGCTGGCCGACCAGGGAAAACGAGCACGCTACCTGGTGCTATTACCAAGGACATCGTGTTTGAAGTTAGACACTGATACTGCCTTCTCCTGGTTTAGCATGTCAGTTTTATAAATGAAAAATTAATTCTCATCTTGCTAGGTTTTATAGAACAATAGTTCACTGCTGCATCTTGAATATTATTGTTTGCACATTCTAGCATATGAAAGTAAGATATTTCAAATTCAGCCATGGACTTTGCCAGGAAAAGACTGTTCAGCAACAAGACAGTATTCGTATGATTTCACCGGTAAATTGTATGTACTGCTACGGAAAAAGCAGACAGTATTCTAAGTCGATACTGTGTATGTACCTTTGCTACAGGATCAACAAGAGCATTTTGCAAGATACGAACTTGCCCTTTTCAAAGCAAAAATAACGCACAAAGTAATTTTGAAAAAGTCACATCTGTACACCATTCATTGGCAAAGTCTCTGTGTCTTGGTAATTTTCTGAAATAATAAAAGAAGCACTTATAAGGAAGTCTGCCGTGTAGGAGAGTTTCTTATTTTGCAGCTTGGGAAAGCATTCCCTACATTTTGGATTTAATCCATGCTTCAGAAACTGCTCATATTTAAGTCAAGTGAACATGATGTTTTAAATACATCAAGTGACTAATGCTCTAAGCATGCACAGAAAGCTATTTATATTCTTATTTCTCCCCTAGTATATCCAGGGCAATAAATATTTCAAACAATTAAGTTGTATTAGCTGTCAAAAGCCTAATTCTTTCTCCACAGAATGTGAACTGCAAAATTCTTTAATAAAGCCTGCCCCAGCGAACAGTACCACCTCCCAGCACACATGGCAAGTCAGTGTGCAGTAAATGGAATGTGATAAATATTCAAACAATGACAATTTACAGCCATGTGCAACTTCTGGAGAGAGCTACCGCTATGCTAGGGAGTGGGAGAATCAGCAGGATTGCTATGGCACAGCATTTGTAGTTTTACACATTTTTCACGGGTTTAGTGATACATAGAATTAACAGGTACACCAGCACACTGTTTCCGTGCTCCCCCTCAATCCTAGAGGGACCTATGCATAATAGATCTCTCAGCAAAATCACTTCCAGCACAATTTACGGCAGCAACACTGTTGTGAACCTACTCTAATTTCATAGCATTTATATTTTCTGTAATAAAATTGGTTACCTGATAGCACTGAAACCTACAATCAATCCTGCGAGTATTCCTAAAAAAACATTTCTTTTATACTCGGTATTTGTTACAAGTGTTTATCGATGATCAGTTTCTCAGAACACAGCTTCTTTTACAGAAAGATCCTAGTTAGTTAAGTTGTTGAACTGTATGAAACTGGACTGGTTTTTCTGTATTTGCTGACTGGCAACAACCAGTATCATCCTTAAAATGGCAGATACTTTGGGAAAAAAATATCTTTAAACAGTTTGTTGCAGTGCAGAATTACCAAAGACACAACATAAGGCAAAAGAGACTTCTTCAGAAGTTTAAAAGCAAAAACTTCTCAGTTTCAGACTTCCAGCTTAACAGCTTTCCAGGTAAACCAAGATAGATCTGCAGACAGGGGATAAGACAAACAAGCTGTACAGATGAAGTAATTAAAAGGTCTGTTAATGGGCATGTATGTATGAAGAATTAAAAATGGCCTGTAACATGTAAATAGCTAGATCTTTTGGAAAACGAGATGTCGTGACATAACATGTTTAATTCAGCATGTGCTTTACACCAATGGGAAATGGTCCAGATACACATGAATGCAAAGCTGGCTGTAAGTCTTACCACCTCGTCCTCTGTAGGCTTGAAAACATAAGTTTACATTTAGTGCGGTGTCTCGATCACAACATTAATCATGAACACATTCAATAATTCCCTCCTACACATGACACAGTAAAGCAGTAACACACATCACATGCACTACAGAGGCAAGATGCTGCTGGAGAATTGTTAAGAGGCATCAGAATACTCCCAAACCACCTGAGTTCGACTCCTTTTTCTTCTCTACCAGAGGTAAGGCAAAGCAATTAATACTACCCCCAACAGTCAAAATGAATATACAAACAAGATTTCACTGCTGCAGAAATACAGCCTTGGATTTTGGCTGACGCTGGAGAAGCAGGCAGCACAAACGCACTGCGCTTCAGCCACAGCATAAGCTGCGTGTGCCACCTGGGAGCACTGCGCAACTCTCACTGCGTGGCCCCTAAGGTGACGGTTCTTTGTAATGAGGACAGAGCCACATTTCCCTTTATATGCAAATGATACTGCTTTTTCTGGAGTCCTAGGAACGACCAAGAGATAGTCTGTATGAAAACTGCTAGGAAAACACTTCACTGAAAACGTTGCTGTTTAGTTTTAAACAGCTTGGAAGTCAGTAAATGCAGTCAGAAAGCTAGCGCGTTCTGCTACCAAGTGCGTTGCCTGAGAGGGAGGATGGTCAGGTGCTTACCTCTTCCCCCTCCTCGGAATGGGTGGATAACTGGTCATGTTGAATGATCTCAGCGTCCTCCTCAGTTGGTCCATTGCCCACCCGGATCCCACCAAAGTTGTGCGTTCCCTAACACATGCAGAAAAAGAAAGAGCAAAGCATTGTGTTTTACTGCAAGAGCGTGTGTTTTTTATGACTCCACGTGCAGCAGCAGCTCACAGAAGAAAACAAAGTATTAAGTATTAAGGCCCAGGTTAAGCCAGCTGTACAATTCTATTTCCCCGCTTGGGTGGGAAAGATGCTGATTCCTGCTAGGGCTAGGGAAAAAAAGTCTGTCTGAATGAATAATTGATACATTTCTACAAAGTAATTGCAACTCTAAGTAAAATAAAAGGCACATCTCTCAAGAGGACATTTGCTGGCACTGACGTGCAACAGACCAACGTTTTGCCCAGCGGCTGCTGGACGAGCACAGAAACACCACTGCTGTAGGAAACGAAACAACTCACACAGCGGCAACTCAAGGCAGAACAGGCTGACACCAATATACATACACACACGCGCTCCCCACCGGTCTCAGGCATACGAACACCACACACGGGAAAACCAGACTTTCCCTTACTTGGAAACTCTACGTTGTGCAAACAGTCCCTTTTATAGACACTTGCTCTGACATTCAGCATTTGACCCTCAGCCGTAACTCCACTGCACTCCAACTAGAAGAGAACAGTCTACAAACTGAGTTGAAACTTTGACAGAGTCAGGAGTTCCTCCCGCTTGACAACTGTAATCACTGCACAGCTAACATCTGATCTATGGCAGGCTTCCTCCTCCATACCGCCCTACCACCAAGAAAGGATGCACAAACCTGCTGATCATCCAAGAGTGCCCTCAAGCAGAGCTTTTATGCATCGTAAACACATATTGGACAATGAAAGCGTAACCGGCACATCATTGTCTTTGGATTTCTGTTCAGCAAGCCGCTCTGAGCGCTGTACAGCAGGATTTCTATCCCGCTCCAGCTGCCCCAAAGACAGAAAATGCTCATGACTGATCTAAGGGACTATAAATCGAGACCTGTGAGTCTGATCCTCCTAGAGAGGCAAACTGAAATGCCACAAATGGAAAGAGAAGCCCTGCATTCAGCTTTAGCACTGTACTGGGGTTCTCTGAGACACGGAATGTGAATGGGCTAACTCCACACATTAAGACTTTAGAAGTTTTGGGATAACTAGGCAAACCAAGGAGGCTTGAGAGCCCGTGACCTGTCACTTTCACAGCCCATTGCTCTGGCATACCAGCGGAACAGCTCCTCGATGTTCTTTTAACTGATTTGTTCTTAGACGCCCGCTTTTATTTGAGGCTGAACTATAGATTTGCCCAAAACACCAGATGTGAATTAAAGATTTTGTCAGGTTTTAAAAAACAAATTAGGTAGACGTTTATGCTCTGAAAATAGGTATAAAATGAAAAAGAAAAAATGTATATACAAGTAAGACAATGCCTTTATTAGGATTTTCAGCATCTTTGAAACATCCCAAGTTACTGATGACTAGTATCAGTACTCTAGCCTGCGTGAATTTGCACTTTTGCAGTTTTTCCCTCGCACTTGACTTGTATCCGTTCTCTGTAAACTATCCAATCTAAACATGGCTCCAAAAGCTCTAATTGTTTACTTTATACTTCTAACCAGACCTCATACAAAGACCTTCCCTCACAGCTTCTTGTATTGAGATGCACTTAATATGCTGGATGGATGATGGACAAAAGATCCATTTTCATTTCTGACATTTCTGTGAGGCTGTTTAAAATGTCATGACAGAAACACTGGCCAACAGCTACAAAGTGCCTCAGAGTGTGCACTCCACATGCCAAAGGCAATGGGCTTCACACAATTTGTGAGATTTACGCTTCCTAGCTGGACAGGCAGCATTCACAACTGAAAACAAGTTGAAATATGCAGTACTGGGGAAGGGACCAAGTTCTGGGAGCTGCTGCAATCTTCAGTCCGCCAGAAAGCTTTGGCAGTAAAGGGTTGTCTATAGGTTTAGACAGAAATAAGGAGAAACAACTGCTACTGAGAGGCTTATTTGTGCACAACCATTTTATAATAGTTTCAAGTCAAAGTGTCTACAAGGGCACAAGTGTCAGAAATCCAGTAATTACTGATATGAAATTGTTGGGAGGCCATCACATAAACATGATGTTTGGGAACACATAATGCAGACAGAGATGCTTCACTGAGAAGAATTCTAATCTATCTTAAACAAATATGCAAGAAAAGGAAAAAAGGGGAACTTAACCTGGGGGGATGCGGCAGCAAGGTATTCTTGTGCTGCTCTGCAGGTTTTGATTTCAGCAGCACTCCTGCAAAAAAGTGTCTCTGCATTCTGTGCACACATAACTATTATCCTTCAGCCTGGTAGTTCTTCCAGAATGTATCAATTTTGCTGAACTTTGCTCTTTCCAAGAGAGAGTGTTTTTCACCCTAAAGGTGCAGTTGCCATTCACTTATGAAATTCAGATACATTCCATGCTCTCTTGATAATTAGTTAGAAAGCCAACTCCCATCTTTAAATCCATCAGGTGATTTTTAAATCCACTCACTGTTGCAGCCGCTGCTGCCTCTAGTGCCTGCTCGTTCGGGACTGTGCTGACTTGGGCCTCCACGGGTTGCCCTTCCTGATAGTGAATGGAAGAAAAGAAAGGGAGGAGGAAGAAAACAAAAAGAGAAAGGGAGACGAATGGAGGGGACATGGGAGGATGAAAGATGGTCAGAGAAGGGAGAGGGAGTGTCTTTAACTGAACTGATCTTTGACTCACTTAACATCCTAAAAGCTGTCTGCCATACATGCAGGGAGAATTTTCAAGTATCCTCAGTGCACGTGTGCCAGGTTCCTGCATTTTACATAAAGATACTTTACAGTACAGTTGGAAACCTAGAGAGTACCCCAGAAGACAACCTCTCACATAATGACTGCATAAGTCTTTTTTTTTTTGCGCCTTTGTTATTTTTTACCATCTAAACTGCTTTAACAAAGACAGCTGCCAGCCAATTAAGCTTTACATCTCTGCTTTTACATTGTCAGTCTAGTGAAGGCACAGAAGTGCATCCAGCAACTAGTAAGACAGCGTTCCTAACAAAGCCCAAGCCAGATACATTGTTTTTATCATTACCAACAGAAAGGGTTTTTAAAAGCAGGTTTGATGCTGGATCCAGATCTGAGAAGCAGGCAGGCAATACTCTGTCTCCAGTAAAACCCACCTGCCTTTACGCCTAGGAATATGCAAAAACGTTTTACAGGTCACAGTGCAGTGTGAACCTACGTATCCAAGATCAAGATGGAGAACATAGCTTTTCAACCATAATTAGTTTTCATATTGAAAACATAAGAGGTAGTCACCCACCAAGTGCTTTCTCCTTAAATACTGATGGCGAAGGAGCAGGGGTTTAGCTACCAGCATCCATGGCACACACAGTAACGCCACCACCACAAGGAAACACTGGAGCCCTTTCTGTAAAAGAAACAAGTCTCAGGTGATTTAGTGGCAGTCCACGCTCAAGCAAACACACCAAGCCTAGCGAGAGGTCTCATGCAACACTGAATGACTGAATTCCCAGAGTACGTGGACGCTTCACTATCTCTCTCTCTCTCTCCTGGGAACAGCAAGGTGTGCTGTACTTAATGCCTGCTTGCAGCTGCCCCATGGGACTGCACACAGCACGTAATGCTGATGCTGGTTTAGATCAGGGAAAAATCCAAAAGATTCTGCAGGGAATGAGAATTTGGCAGATGCTGGGAGGAAATGGTGTTAGTGTCTTAGCTAAGCTTAGAGGCATCGCATTGCAGATGCAGGACAACATTCCTAATCACTTTCCACAATTAATCTGGATCCAAATGTTCTGGAGCTGCAACTGAACTGAACTATGTTCAGACTGATATAAATTCCTGGTATAAGGATTATTCCTGCTTTCTTCAACATCACATAGTATCAGCCTATGGAAACGATGCCACATTTCCTCTATCACACAGAAAAAATGTTTCACACTTGATTTCACAATTATTATAAGGTCAATGAAAAATCACGAAGCATCTCCGATCTTATTCTAGCAAGAGCACGCACCTGCCCTTTATAAAGCATCTTATTACTGGTATCACCATAGGAGAACAGAAACATGTTGATAAAATGTATTAAAAGGCTTGGTGCATCCTTTGACGTGTGAGCATCATAGGCTGTCCATTTGTAGAAAATGAGAATAACAAGGTATCCAAACAGTGATGACATGAAAATCATTTCTGGAATAAATCCAAGGTATATATTCAGTGGCTTCTTAAAATAGCTACAGGGGAAAAAAGGAAAGTTTAATATTACATTTGGTTAGCATTAGGCATGTGTAGGGCGAAAACTTTTAATGAGACCGTGGAGAACCGCAGGGGCTCAGCATTTCAGCAATAGCTGGGACTTAAACGCAGTAACTACTTGAGATCATAGTTCTACACACGCAGACAGAAACAACTGTAGGGCACCCTCCAATCAGAAGGTTAAAGTCTGACAGGCTGTTGTGTCTTAAACTCATAGACACATTACAGCCAAAGATGTTTCTCCCCACCATGAGAAAAACTGAGCAAAGCACTTACATATGGTTGAGAAGACTCAACGTGACACCAAAGAGCATGTGGATAATGCCAAGAATCACAGACATTTTCATCTTAAATGAATTGAGGAAGGCTAGCTTATTGCTGGCAATATTCCAAATCTGTGAAAAACAACACCGAGTCAGCCAAACACCGACTAAAAGAAAAACAGAGGAGAATGAAAATGTTCCCTTTAAGCTAAACAGAATTAACCATCCAGGAAGTATTAGGTTGTAAGAGCAGGGTTTTTTGAAGATGTGTTTGTCACACGGATATCTTTTGGGGAAATGAGCGGACAACCTTTTCTGTTAGGAACACTGTCTTACAGCAACTGATCTGATCCCACCATCACAGCAGGAATCAAACCTTGCTTGTTTTTATGGTAGGCAAAAGTTGCAGGAAAAAGGGGGCCATATCCTTGACAGAACAAAAATATGATTATCCATTTAAATGAACAATTACACCTAGTTCTGATTTTCTGCACTTCCTCTTTAGCGTGGAACACACGCAAGTTTTATATCAAATATTCTAGGCACTGTCAGAAGCAGTGTTATTGATGGAGGCAGATACAAAATGACAGGATTACCTGGAAACTTACATTGCCAGGACTGACTGAAATAAAAAGATAAAGAACGTTCCCCAAGGTAAAAAAGTCACTTCATAAAGCAATTTGCAAATCTAACCAGATTTGATTAAAACCCTGCAGGTTAGAAAGGGTGAGAAAGAAGCTTGTACTGGACCTGAGAACAAGCCTCTCTGTCCTGAATCTAGTATCTTATAGGAACTGAATTAATTTTATCGTTTCCAACATTGATAAAGAGTTTGCTAAGGGAATGGCTGGGCTGTGGAAATCTTTCACAGTGAACTGGACAGGCACTTTTCTTTCTGTTGACACATAGGACGTTCTTAACAGACAGGAAAGGAAGGAATAGCGCTTACCGGGTCAATGCCAAAGGGGTAGGGTCCACCGAACACCCCTGGGATAGCAGGGTTCAGCTGAAGCAGAGGAGTACTCTCAAGCAAGGCATCTCTGTTTCGGTATAAGCAGATTATACAAATATTAACAAAAGCAATGCTGTCCTCTTCCTGTAAAAACTAACAACTTTCTTTCCTTTTGAGAGCAAGGAGTATCTCAAATTGAAAGAACTGTGTGGTCCTAAAGATTTTCCCAAATGAATAATAAATCTGTTTCTCAGCGTCACAAGGAAGAAAGATGCAAGGGACAGGAATCTCACTATGTCTATGAGGAGAAAGATGCTAAACTGCATCTTTACAAGTTTTCTGGGAAAAAAAAAAAAAGCTGGTTTGAAACTTGGTATCACATTCATACCGCTCTTCCAATTCTACTTGAGACTGAGTTCAGAAGTTTTTGTTTTCCTTAGTTGGGAGGGCAATGGGGAAAGTTAAGTCACCTGCTTATCGCTGTCGCTCTTTATCTAGTTACCAACTATTTACTCACGACCAATTGCCTTTTGAGAACATTGGCCGGACGCTCCATGATGAACCAAACATATTAAGAGACTTGGAGAAGCAGTCGTTGTATATGAGGCCTGTGTAAGTGGAGAACAGTCCCATCAGTAGAATGATGTATCGACCACTAAAAACCATGTTGAACATCTAGTATAAAAAAAAAAAAAAACCAAAACCAAAACAAAACCAAAAAGGAACAAAGAAAGTCCATGAGAATAAGGAAAGTCTCTCATAAAGACGAAACAATAAAAATCAGTCAGTTGCAGGACAAACAATAATCAGCCATATGGAGTAAAAGCCCCAAGTCTCTGTTTCCCCGTGACAGGGATTACAGGTGCAAGAGGTAGCACTGCAGAACAGAATCAGAATACAGAGGATAAACAGGCAGCGTGACTCTCCACAGAGAATCGGGGATTAGCTGATAAATCGCACTCCACACACTGATGCGAGCCCCAGCTGGCAGCATTAGTTTGGAACTAGGCAGTGCAGACCCCGTTCAGCTTTCCCCACACTCTGTCAATGTATCTTAACTCCAGTTTACCTCCTGTCAACCTAAGCTCTGAGCAAGCAAAACCCACCTAGATCAGCAAATAGGAAGAAACTTGGAGATATGATACACACATACAGAAATCAGGAGTTTTGCAGTGACTGAACACCTTTATGATCCAACCAAGTTTTGAGTGATTTGTTTACAACAGCTTATCTACCACACTTGATAAACAATTTCCTTCAAATAACCAAAAGGAATGATTTCCTACAAATATCTGAAAGGAAAACCAAAGGATCTCACTACTATTGTGAAATTATGCTACTCAGTCTGTGGTCTACAGGCTTCCCAGTCTGTCTGTGCGCTTCACAAGTTTCAAATGTAAGGAGTGATGCGCACTGTCAGCTCAAGGGGGGAAGCCTGTGAGTAAACCAAGCTGCAACTCTGTTTTAAATGCAAAGCTCAGCACGACCTGCCACTTTACCTCATTGTCACTCTTCTGTGACAGAATACGACTTTCCCTCAACACCATCCAGACAGCGATCAGTGACATCAGGATTCCATGGCCAAAATCTCCAAACATCACAGCAAACAGAAACGGGAAGGTAATGATTGTATACGGTGCTGTAAGAGAAAAGATGACACCCCTAGCGCACTGCATTTGAGTAAGCCCAGATTTACTACAGTACAATTTATGCAATTTAGCAATATAATTCCCAAGCTTCCCCTCTGCTTCTGAAAGGTGTCATGTACTCTATTAGAAATTTTCACACAGGACAGACAATACAGAAAAACACCAGGACTAAAAACAGAGATAGGTGTCTGGGACTTTTACAGGTATGAATTTACCTGGATTTATTTCCCGGTATGTCCCAATGCCATAAGCATCGACAATGTTTTGAAAGCCAGAAGTAAACTTATTAGTTTTGTTGTATGTTGGTGGGGTCTGATTGGTTTGCATCCTGTTTAAAATAGACGGGACAGTGGATCCGCTGTGCTCCTGTTAATAAAACAAAACAAAAAAAAAACACAAAGGAAGATTAGAAAACCCATCCTGAGAACACTAGAGGACAGAGTAAAACACCACATTCTCGTTAGCATTTGGAAAACTACAAGCTTGCATTTTTTAGTGTGCTTGCACGATGAGAAATATACTTGAGCAGCTGAGGAAGGCTGCCAAGTTTCCACTGCTCTCCACTTTGTACTGCCGAAGAAGCACTTGTAGTAAGGATGAACATTGTCTGATTCAGACAAGAAAACTCATGCAAGAGGTTTGTTGGGGTTTTTTTTTGTTTGTTTGGTTTTTTTTAAAAAAAGCAGCAAATGAAAGGATTTCAAGACACCCAAGTCTATTATCCATCTGTCTGAGCAGAGGGCAAGCTTGCCAATCTCCTGGATAGCTCCTTTCAGGAAGTTCCACTATGTATCCAGATAGCAGGACTACAGAGCACAGCCAGGCGAACTAATGTACCAAAGGATGCAAACATAGGAAAATGCGTTACCATTACAGCGTTTTCCTGAACTTAAAGCTTTACACAATGTCACATATTTGTTACAAAGTTTATCTATAAGCCACGATTCCTGCATGTTAAATAACCTGTCCTCTGCGAGGACTGACTCACACAGCCCAAAGGGATGGATTTCAGAGACCCGCAAATCGGAAAAATCAATTAATCCATGCTGTGTTTGCCGAGAGTTGCTAGTCTGCCTGAACAGCAGCAGACGGGAGCAGTGCAGCCGTTACTTACAGTGCCTCTCCTGAGAGCAAACTGGATAGAATCGAGGTCAGCAACGGGACACCAGACTTCAGCAATCAAGCACTTCTGTGTCACATCGATATTGCACAGATTCAGGGTATGGTAGATGGCCTTCATCTTGCGTACTTTGATGAACCAGACACGGATATTTTTAGCAGCTGCCTGCAAAACCCTTTGGCGATGATCCTCTGTTTGGTTCAGCACCTTTCATAGAGAAGTAGGATAAAGATGAGGCAAAAACATTGGCCAAAACTCGCAGCACACAGCGTGCACAGTCAAATCGGGCTGATCAACAAGACAAGCCTTACCCACCAGAGCATGGATGAATGAGCCCTCTCCCCTACCCCATGCGTGAGACTGCAGGCACGTGGCAATATACGCTTTAGTCTCCATATTAACTAGTTCTGCTAAAAGCTTTTAAGGCTTCTTCCCAGGGGTACTTTTTGACTACTTCCCAACTCCAACTCCAAGGTCAGTAGGTATTTCAAACAATAAACTGTTCAGAGATCACAGAGAACATTTTTTCCTCCACCCAGGTTAAAAGAGCAGAGAAGAGTTGTAGAAGTGAGGTGTACATTGCCTTAGGAAAACACGCAAAGATTACAATGGAAGGGAAAAGGAGAAAGTGTTTTCCAACTGGAACATATCTAACTCATGCCAAGTCAGATTTCCAGACTGGAAGGTCTTAGACTCAAGGGAAAGGGAGGACACAGAGCACATGCAGCTTTGAATCCTACTAGTTAAATTGCTTTTGAGTTCTTGTCTACTTTAAAATTACTAAACAGCTGCGCTACACAACTCCCAGCTTGAGACAGCTTCTGTATTAGATAAGCAATCCAAATTCAACCATTTTTCCTTTTAGTTTCTGAATGTTGTCTTATTTTTTGTCTCAAATCCCTTAAATTTTTCTTCATTATAACATACTGCCTTTCTTCCTTGAAGCTAGTATCAAATATTTCAGAGCTGGCACCCAGTGGGTTTGTGTGCTGATTACTTTTTACCAACACTCAGGCTGCTGCACAAGAGATTAGTTGTAAAGTAGAAGCTCTTCAGGACAGCACAATGTGAAAATACGAAGACAGGCAGAAAAAAGAACAGCCAAGTTAAAGTTAGCATTGTTATCTCAACTTGGAAGTAAGTTTAAATGTTTTCAAAGTTCTTGCAGATGAAACAGGCAATTATACAAGCATGCTTTCAGAGTTGGAAAACGTGGTATCTCCTTACACATGCATATTCCTCTCTGCTCCCTGGCACGCAGTTCTCTGTCAATGCTGCACTTACATGTATATCATTAACTGCGCAGCCTCCAGAATGATCAAACCACCCCACCCCCCTAAACCCTGACAAAGAAAACAACGGGGCAGACAGTCTCCAAACATCTTTCTTGCACTGCTGAGCTGCAGGTCTCAAGCTACCTGGAGCTGAAAATATGGTCATCTAAGAGGGCCAAAAATTCTCCTGTTTTAATAGGATCCAAAGAAATTTTCAACTGTATTATTACAGAAAAAGGGGCATTGACTCCAGTTATTTTACCATCTGAAGATCATCAATTCTGGTGTTGACACCAGAAGCCATTTCCTTCCGCTCCTGTGGTGTTTCTGGGCATGGGTAGAGGGAGGCACGGAATCTGAAAGACATGCAAGCCACATTAGTAACAAAGACAGAAAGAAGATAAATCAGTCAGGGAAATAGATGGCTGAGCCTGAACACAGAAATAAAGCAGGAAGCACCTTAAGAGAAGTTTCTGATCAGCAAAGACTCCCAAGCAGAGTTTCAGTCTTTAAATCAAGTGGGTACAGAAGTTTGCTTTAGGCTAAACCAGAAGCTGAATGCTTAAGAAAATGGAAGTGGGAGGAAATCCTCTGTTCCCTGTACTGACAGTGTCCCACAGGCACTGTCACAAAATTGATTAGCCATCCCAGTTCAGGGTGCTGCTATCATGCCAATGCAGCTGCTGCTAGAAGCAGTCGCTGTTGGTTTGCCCTGTGAGAATATTGCCCGCTGACATCGCGCTAGGTCTGTTCGAGAGTTCAACACTTGAACTCCCTTGTGTTTAGGCATTCTCTAGCAAAGCAGTCATCTACTTTGAGCATTACAGGCTTAGGGAGTGGCTAGTTTGACTGTAAAATATGTTTCAACTACTTATGGTACGTTTTATTTGCTGTCAAAATATGTAATCCTACAGTCATTGTGAAATAATGAGTTGAAAAACATCGATATTAAGTCATGTCAATGTGTTTCAAATATTTGAGAGAGCTGCCCAGCTAAGGCTTTCATACCCTTCACATATCTTCTTGACTCTGTTCTTCAGCTGGTCGCCTTGGAAAAAGATGATGAACACAGACTTGTGCACATAATCCCCCTAGGACAGAAGAAAGGGTGCACTGTAATAGTTCAGCTATTTACAGAAATTAGCATTATAGCAAATTACAGCAGAGTTCTACTGTTCCTTCCTCTGAATCTGTACATACAGGCCTCATATCTGCACAGTGAGTCAAGAATGTACCTTAACAACACTGAAACAGTCACAAGGAAAGCAATTTTCTTACCTCAGCATGGAATACCCCTACCGTACTTGTGTTTACTGAAGCAAAGTGTTCTAGATTATCTATTATCTATTCTCTGTAATACAATAAACAGGAAAACCTGGGAAGATCTCCAAAAGAACAGAGATGCAATGAGATGTTTATCAGCACTTACTGCAGTCAGCTCACCTACAGAATCAAGCAGAAAGCTAGAGTGAATGAAAATAAGATGAA
The DNA here is from genome assembly GCA_013397275.1 of Burhinus bistriatus. NCBI lineage: Eukaryota > Metazoa > Chordata > Aves > Charadriiformes > Burhinidae > Burhinus > Burhinus bistriatus. The sequence goes on along the minus strand of VYXH01009140.1, from coordinate 137,760 downwards.
GTGGAGTCTAACAACTTTGATTCTCCAGGGAGGCCAACAGCACATTCTTTGTACAGCTGTTTTCATGTTGGCAGCCAGGTCCCCTTTCCTGCATTTGTTGACAAGTTATTGTTCTACCTTACTTAGGAAATTTTAACATCATGTTTCAAGAATAATTACATTAGGTGTAACCTCAATTTAAGGAAGTGTTGCACAATAAGAACAAAGTCTCTCCTAGTAGACAGATAATTCAACAGGTCAACTACCAGCAGCCCGTGGGACAAGAGAACCAGTCAGCCTTACGTGGGAAACAAAGGGGCAGTTACTGAGCTTCAACTCTTCTGTCTTTGTCCCAGTGCAGCTCACACACAGCCTTTCTTTTTACTGGCTAAAAGCAAAGAGTTCTCCAAGTTTGGGTATTATCAGTTGATTTGAGCAAAGAGGACACTGAATGTAAAAACAGGCCCAATCACAACATTTACTATTTATATTTATAATAAAGCCAACAATTCTCAGGTGGATGCTTAAATTACTAGTTAGTAAATTAAGAAAAATGAAAGGTCCAAGTTCAGCATGAATGAGCTACAGATGTTACACTGCTAACGTCCAGAAAAGTCTCTTTCAAGGAGGATTACTACTTATTCAGAACTGCATACAGGAGTTGCACTCATCGCTTGTGTCAGAGAAGCAACTACGCCCTGCTGCAGTCCAAATTTTGAGTTGCTTTTTCCCCCCCTTTCAACAGCATTCACCATCCACCCTGTTATTTTTGTTTTAACTAAACGGGAAAACATTTGTCACTAAAGCCTCAGCGGCTGCAAGTTGGTACTGTGAAGGGACGCAACACAAACGTTTGACTGCACGGAGCTCATTGAGGCATAAAGGCTTAGATCGATAAGAAAATCTTTTTGCACATCTGAGACTTTTGCTGCTGTAAACAATAGTTCCTTTTACCGTTACAGGATCCTCCAGGGGGTTTTCAATTTCTGCTTGACGCAGGAATACATTCCCTCGGCACACTCGCCACAGCATGCGCTCAAACATAGGGATTCGCTCACGGTTGATCACACCAGCCACAAACCTGTAAAGGGGACAGCATAAACATCAGTTCTGAAGCTAAAGGAATGCATAGCCTAACACCCAAAACACTGATGGCAACTGGAGTTTAGCATCAGATTGAAAGCTATAAAAATCTTATTTTGAAATTAGTTCTTTAAACAAAATGGAAAGTCCTCTAAATACATAGAGATAAAAACACAACAAAAACAACTGCACGACAGCAAAAGCTATGCCTTTTACCAGAATGAAATAATCTATAACAAAAAAAGCAAATCACTGGTTAAACAAATGCACTTAGACATACAGTTTCTATGCCTGCTAGTCTTCATTTCAATAAGTTCAATAAGTTTCAATAAGTGGCAAGGATTATAGCAGTCACGGCTACCATTGACTATGTTCTAGGCATGTGCTTCAGAAGATCTCACCGGTTCAAACCCCTACGTCCAGATAAAGAATTACACACATACAAAGACAGCCTGGAAGCAGCTAATGAAGAGGATATAGAACTATACAGATTTTTTCAGAGTATTATGTGCCCACAGCAGTTACTAGTTTCAACAAAGCTGTGAGAGCTCTGGATATCTGAAAAAGCAACCAGAACAGATTTATAAAGAACAAACTAGTAAAAATTTTTTTGTGCAGAGAGAAATGTGCAAAGCACAAAAATGGACTGGGAAGTTAATGTACACAGGACAAAACCAGAGCACAACAGCTAGTTTTAGATCAGCCTGCATCGGCTTGATGTGCCAGTCTGGAAAGTTCCACAACTGCGCTTAAATCGTTGTGGATGCCACAGGACGAACGTAAGCCAGCAACCCTAACACAGCACAGAAGAAAGCAAATTGCCATTACCCAAGTCGTAGCGGGGCACCTCTTCCCATCTCGCTTGGTTCCAGGAGTGAAGAGGATTCCTCCAACAGGTCTGGATCCGCCATCTGCTGATGATGCAATTCAGCCTGAATTCACAAATCAATTAATATCTAATGAAACTAGTTAGTGGCATGCAGGGAACGAGGAACCAGGAGATAGTTTGTGGAGACAAAGAAAAAAAGAAAAAAAAAGGAAAAGGAAAAGAAAAAGAAAGAACGAACATAAGATAGCAGAAAGAGGAACTAGATGGTAGAAAAGACAGCAAGAATCACACAAGGAAGGAGAAAAACAAGAGGAAAAGTGGAATGGCCCAGCAAAGCTTCCATACAAGAAAGGTCTGAAGATTGTTGCAAGAGAACAAAGGGGCTGTGGGATATATAAGTCTGAAGAAAGGCAGAATTCAAAAAAATTTACTAGGTTTTAAATACAAGTGATGTTCCCAAGAACCATTTTCAATGGCACAAAACAGAGTGACACACCTTATTCTCATCTTTCCCTAGATCTTAAGTGGGGAGAAAAAAAGTAAAGATAGATGCTGATTCCCTCTTGCACTACTTGTGCATTTTCTGCATATTAAAGATGCAAAAGGCATTTCTAAGAGGTGCCTGGGAAATTGTACTTGCATGTAAACTAGCCTGGGAGCCTTGTTCCAGGCAATAGGAAGATTGATGCTCAGGCAAGTCTTCCACTGACAGTTTGACTGACCTTACTGCAGCTTGCAATTTCACAAGGCTGTACCCCTACAACCAGTCATGCAAGACCTGCATACCCTATACGAGTCGGCCTTCTGCCGTACTCTAACGCAAAAAAATTCATTTCGGAATTACGTGATGACAGTTTGATTGATTCCACGTTACTTGCCACATCAGCATAGATACAGGGTCAGAACCAGTAACAAAACCTGGAAGTACTGGATAGTAATTTTCTTTACTGGCTTTACAAAGCTTTCCCTCCAGGAAAAACACACAATACTTCCAGCTTAAAAACATGCTTCCTGATTAAATCTTTTCACTCTTCAAGATGTTTATCCTTATTCACTATATGTATTATTGCCAGACACACAAGATGCATTGCTTAGGGCAGTCTGATGCTGCTGCTCATTTTTTGACTAGCCAGACATTAAAATAGAACGCAGTTTTATACTGTCCTTCATTGCAACTGATTTGCAGGCTAAAATTCTTGGGAATATAGCTTGTATGTGTCAGCAGTTCAAGTCAGGAAGGATGCTCAAATCACATCCTCTTGCGCACCATCTTCATACTTCATTCAACCCCATGTCACAGTTATTTCTACCTCTGCAGCTTACATAGTGAAATGACGAAAATTAGTTCCTCAGCACAAACAGAGGGCCAAATTCTACCCTCTGTGGTATACAGGAGGTCTTCCCCACAGACCTATCAAGGGAACTTGCTAAAACACACTTGAAGGTAGAGTTTGACCCTAGAACACATAAAATGCATGCACACATACAGCGCAGCCTTGTAAAAGCGTATAGCAAGTTTCTTGCCACAGTTTCTTTATTTGTGCAATTGTTGTGCCATAATTTTAGTGAAAAACTCTACAGCATTTTACTTGCATAACAAATAAAAGTGCCATATACAAAAAGAGTTTTTGCAAGGCTGACATCAAATGCAGCTCAACTGCTTGTACACACACTTGCTTTAGCTTACAGATGTTACAAAAGTAAGGGAGCCCTTAATTTAGTTTGGAAAGCCAACACGAAGAATTGCTGATCCTTTCAAGGCAACTTGTTGCAACATCAAAAACGGAATGAAAATTTTGCTTCATAGAGAACACAACCAAAATAAGAAAGTTTGATACCCCAAAACAAAACATACAGACCAAACACACCAGTGATTATTTGATAGCTAGATTTCAGGATGTTGAAAAACATTAAGTTACAATTTTAAGAGGCTTGTATTGTATTTATCAGTAATCAAGATACTCTGTGATAATTTTTGTGAGGTGCACCACATTTTAGCATATGAAACATAAAAAAAGAAGGGTAACACAAGTGAAAACTTTGGATGCACCTCACTTGAGAGAGTAATTCTTATAGATGTTTAGTATTACCTCTGACCCTTTTGGACTATGTGTCCTTTACTCAGGACACTGTATAAAACAAAGACAAGTCCTGCTTAAGGGGTTGAAATTACAAAACAAAGCAGCTTAGACTAAAGTTGGGTTAGACTAGTTTTACTAAACAAGAACTTTCTTACACAAGGATTACTTACATAACAAAACCCTATGTTCTTTAATTCATTTCTCAACTACTTTGATTTGATGACCACGCCCTTTCTAGAAAGGAAACGGCATAGTGACATCAGCTCCGATTCTCGTGGGATAACTAAAGCAGCGCTATAAGATTTAACAGAAATAAGAAATTGAGAGACTACATGGAAATGAAAGAGCTATCCAGCTACGACGCAGAAAAACAAGACTCTAGGAAATTTACTCTGAATAAGAGTTTTCACCAGCAGCGAGCGAAACATCATAGTTATTGTGAAGCATTTTTCACTACGTCAGGTCATTCAGGATTGGAAAAACCCAAGCATCTGCATGCCAGTAATTAGAATGCAGACCTTTCATTATTAAACATTTTTAAATTGCTTATTGTTCACCCAGATCAGCAATCTCAAGGCCTGAAAAAACAGTTCATTTTCCCTACTCTTGATCATAGCTCTGCTCTGTAACGGCTCTGGATCGCTACGCACAATGCCATACAATTCAAGCCCCTTCCAGTTCACCAACAGAACAAAAATCAATTTTCACAAGAACTAAAAAGGATTCATTTCACCATCTAACTTATTAACCCAGCACCCAGACAGGAATGACAGATGCAAAACAAACAGAAAAAAGCAGATGGCGAGAAGAGTTAGAGGAAAGAGAGACAGGGGACTGCATGCCATTAACCATTACTTTTCCAGTCTTCTCTTACGCTCACACTCTAGGCAAAACTTTCTGAGAAATCTCTCCAGCTCATACTGTTCTTCATAAGCAAAGACAAGAAGACTGAGAAAAGGAGCATAATCATCAACATGGTATGTTGAAACAAGAAATGGCTACTTTGACTGGAAGGGTCATAAGAAGAACAAGTGAAACAATTTTGCCATCCTCCCTCCCCCAGAGCAGAGCAAATGCCAAGTGTAAAGTACTTAGGATAGTAAGCCATTTCTTGTGCAACTTATTACTATGAATAACACAATCTTAATTACAAGTTATTGAAGTCTTCAAGTGTTGAAGGTACTGTGCAAACGACAGCCCAAAGAAGTGAAGCATTCCCCACTTTGGGATAATAAGCAGACTGCACAAGGCTCAAAGTCCTGGAGTAGTCGCGATCTCTCACACACAGCTGTTTGCTGTTTACAGCACGAACTGAAACATTTTACATTTTCAACACTTACACTTCACACGTGAGCTGTTCAGTTTGCTTTTACATACAGCAGAACATTTTATTTATTGTATTGTTTTATTATTACAGAAAACAGTTAAACAGGAGCAGGAACATACCTAAACTTTCTGTGGCCAGTTTGTTTAAGGCTGACATGAGTTTCTTTTTGTGGGTGACCTGACGTAGACTGTTTTGAAAATTGGTTTTGATCTTTGAATTTAGTATGATCATACTGTACTTGAAGAAATGCAGTCAGCAGCTCTCACCAGAGAGGACAGTAATTAATAAAAAAGCACAGAGCACTAGCTGTATGTGGTTTTACTCAATACTCAGTTAGAACAGGCGGGCAGGGGCACCTTAATGCAGCAAAGTAATAGATTATCAGGTTAACGCTGTTTGTCCAAGGAGACACTTGTAAGTGAACATTCAACACTCGAAGACAAGGTTTTTTTTGTACTGAAACCAACCCCACGACCAATCAACCGATCACACTAGCGGCAGTATCTGTCAGCAGTGACTAAGACTTGTGTTGGCACAGGAACAACCTTAATGCCTGAACAGGCAGCATCCTGTGCCAGAAAACCAAAAAACAAACTGTTAGATAAATGGTCTGAAGTTTGCAGGAGCCCAGCTCTACTTGATCTCAGCCTCTGTAAAGGCCAGAAGCCGTATCCGTCAAGAACTCTTTGATCAAATCCTTGGATTAGAGGAAACAGGACATGTACTCAGCAAAAACTTGTCCTTACAGTTCTAAAACGCGTACAGGAGCTCTTTGAGAAAACTCCCTAGACTCTGAGATACTGAAGCTTTACAACGAAGGATTACTTCCTCTTCCATGCAGGCTTTATGTCGGTATCATGAACGACATCAGAGAAGCTCTTATCGGGTCCAGTGAAAGAGCTGCCAGTTCCTGGCCTAGCTGCTATTTGCCAAAAACTTGAAGATTTTAAACGGCAGCTTCGCTCCAGAACTTACCTCTGAAAACTTTAGGATTTGATCAAAGGCTCAAATAAATAAATAATCTGTTCCTTCAGTGGACTTTGTATTATGACCCTAATGAGTAATCTCCATATAACATTTCAAAGGCTGAAGAGAAATTAAGCTTGATTTTAATACCTCTGTGTAAGCGAGGCATGACTGTTTATCTGCATACGTACCAAAGAAACTCTTACCCAGTGAAGAAAGCGCTCACTGTACCACCAAATTTTTAGTCTTTTGATGTGCTTTAAAACTACTACCATCTTAATTATTTCACACAATTTTTAGACAAACCACTGCTTAACTAAAACAAACCCAAAACAATATTGTAAGAGGTAAATCATGGGTAGCTATGTGCACTGCATGAAAAATGGAAAATAATTTTAGAAGCTTTCTTAAACAAAGCATAAAAATGACCCTGCTGTCTGGAACAGCAACTAAAAATATATTTGAGAATAAAAATGGCAATTTGTGGGAGAAGAACCAGCTGCCCAAGTGTTAACCCACCCCCGGTATTCTGACCTCATCAAAAAATTGCTGAGTTTTACGCAGTATAAATTTCAATTCTGTCAGCTCCAAAAAGTTTCTCTTCAGAGCTTCCTGGTTTGTGTTGATTTCTTTAAGCTCATTTTCAATTTTCTCAAAGTTTGCCTGCAAGATTGGAACAGAAGACAGAAAAAGAACTTAAGGCAATTCCATGAATAAGTGCTGTTAAGTCTCTTAAAACAAAAAAGTAGGCAAGATGCTTTACATTCCCATATGATTTGCATAGAATTACAGACGCGTCGCCAGTCTGCTATGGCACACAGATCCAGATTTGTGACATTCTCTTCAGGCAACTTGAAACTTCTCATACTCAGCCAGTCTTTTATAGGTTGGATTTTAGCCTTTTATAGGCTGAAATTTCTGTGAAGTACTTTCACTTCTAACTGTATTTGGATAAATGCACAAGCAGCACAGTGCTTGTGAATCAAAATCAACCTGATGTGAGCTAGCAGAGCTAGCATTTCAGGTGACAGCTGGGGACTATGGCACTTTTGCCACTAAATTCAATGGGTATCTACCAACAGAGATAATTTCACAGAATCGTCTAGGTTGGAAGGGACCTTTAACATTAACTTAATGCTGCCAAAGCCGCCACTGACCCATGTCCCTCAGCACCACATCTACCTGTCTTTTAAATACCTCCAGGGACGGCGATTCCACCGCTTCCCTGGGCAGCCTGTTCCAATGCTTGATAGCCCTTTCAGTGAAGGAATTTTTCCTAATATCCAATCTAAAACTCCCCTGGCGCAACTTGAGGCCATTTCCTCTTGTCCTATTGCCTGTTACTCGGGCAAACAAACCTACTTCCATCTAGAGTCAAATACTGCTTGAGCCTTAACACCCATCATTACCTCCAAGTCAATCATGTCACGTGGAAAAGGCACCTCCGGGTTTTCACCAGTGTCCATGATAGGAATATTTGCTTTTTTAATCTCCTTCTCAACAAACCCTGGAGAGACAGCATCGTTAAACAAAAAGATACTTCAATGTCAAACTGTCACCGTAACGCCACCTAGCCCGACTAGCAGCTGTGAATTCTTTCACCTCCCATTCCAAGGGCCTCTTATTTGGTCAAAGCTATCTGCAAAGCAGGAAGGGAATCCCTGCAGGCAGTCTGACTGGCTGACGCACAGAGGGAAGGCCGCCTTCGCTCCTCCTCGGCACTGTTTCCTAACGCTGCCTCGCAGGTTTAGCCCGCGTTAATTATTTTCCCTGTAAAAGCGACGGAGCCAGAGCCACATCAAACCNGGTCAGCCGCACCTGCTGCCGCCGCGCCCCCGCCCTGCCCGCTCCTCCAGAGGGGCTGCTGACGCCACCTGCCCGCCCCTGACGCCATTGGTGGCGCCGTGACGCAGGCAGTGACGCCGGTGGCAGCNACTGACCCATGTCCCTCAGCACCACATCTACCTGTCTTTTAAATACCTCCAGGGACGGCGATTCCACCGCTTCCCTGGGCAGCCTGTTCCAATGCTTGATAGCCCTTTCAGTGAAGGAATTTTTCCTAATATCCAATCTAAAACTCCCCTGGCGCAACTTGAGGCCATTTCCTCTTGTCCTATTGCCTGTTACTCGGGCAAACAAACCTACTTCCATCTAGAGTCAAATACTGCTTGAGCCTTAACACCCATCATTACCTCCAAGTCAATCATGTCACGTGGAAAAGGCACCTCCGGGTTTTCACCAGTGTCCATGATAGGAATATTTGCTTTTTTAATCTCCTTCTCAACAAACCCTGGAGAGACAGCATCGTTAAACAAAAAGATACTTCAATGTCAAACTGTCACCGTAACGCCACCTAGCCCGACTAGCAGCTGTGAATTCTTTCACCTCCCATTCCAAGGGCCTCTTATTTGGTCAAAGCTATCTGCAAAGCAGGAAGGGAATCCCTGCAGGCAGTCTGACTGGCTGACGCACAGAGGGAAGGCCGCCTTCGCTCCTCCTCGGCACTGTTTCCTAACGCTGCCTCGCAGGTTTAGCCCGCGTTAATTATTTTCCCTGTAAAAGCGACGGAGCCAGAGCCACATCAAACCCCAGAGAGAAACGTACGGAGCTTTCGGTCCATTTCTTCGCACCTCCTGACTTCATTCACGAATTTACGCTGGAACACGTTCACGTCTGGGTTCAGCTGCAGAGGGAGAGAGAGACGGTTCCAGCACGGCCTGGGCCGAGGGCGGCGGGGCCCGAGCCCCCGGCAGCGAGGGTCGGGGGTGCCGGGCGTCCCCGCGAGGGGCGGCGGGCACTCACGTCGCGGAACTGGACCTTCCCCAGCTCGCCCAGCTCGCTGACACAGCAGTAGGCGGCCTCAGACTGGAGGAAGAGCTGGGCCAGGGTCATCTCNTGCTGAGGAGCCTGGGGCCGCTGGCGCCGGCGGCTTCCCCCGACCTCGGGGCTGAGGGGGGCGGCCCCGGGTCCTCCCCTCCGTGCCCGGGCCCTTCCGCCGGCTCCCGCAGCCCGGGGCTGGGCGCTCCAGCCTCCGCCTCGCCGCCCACTCGCTCTGTCTGGCCCAAAAAAAGCGTTTCCTTGTTGAAGTCAGTAGAAATATGGGAATGAAAGAGGAAAAAAATAGCTCTTCGGGGTTAAATCCAAGTGGTGTACAAGCACATGTCAATGGAGGCAATTCCCTCCAGCAGTCCGAAGGCTAACCCGAGGGTGTAGTACTTCATAACACAGAAATCCCATTAAATACAAGAGACCTCACTGCCTATCAGGGGTTTTCTGCACTAGACTGTTAATGGAAACATGGTTCATTGGGAAGGAAGCAAAAAATCGCAGACATTTACGTTAAAATACGGTAAACTTGCCAGTACTTCTACTTACTGATCGTGTCTTTGAGTAAATGCTTGGTCTTGATTTTATTAAAAGAGGAGCTTTTGCAATAGCAAAAATACGATTGAACTACCGATCCCTTTGCACGTGGTTGTCTTTGTTTTGAAAGCCCCTCATGGTGCACAGCAAAGCAGAGGTGCGATGCCGCTTCGGGACTTGGGCAGGCATTTGCCTCCTTTGGAGCGGAGTTATTACTGTGTGCTCGTTTGTAGTGCTCTGACAGAGGGGCACCGATGGGGGTGTGGGTGCTGCTCAAGCTCAGGAGAACAAATCCCAAGCACTGCTCCTAAGAGTTGCTGCGAGACAAAAGACCACCTTGCAGATATGTAGGAAAATAATGACATCGCACGGGTCAGCGCGGTGGGCTGCAGTCATGGCAAAGGACGCCCTATGCCAGCAGGCTCAGGCCATGTTAGCGAGGCTAGTGGTGCTGCGTGGTGGAAACGGCAGTGGTAGGGCTGCTAACACTCAGTTTTTGCTTTTATTCCAATATTTGACATCTCTCGATTATGAAAAAGTGAGCAAGTTAAAAGGTTAAATAACATATACCTTAATTTGTTAAATTAGTTTGGTGATTGAGAAATGCATTGCACTGGCAGTGGCCTACGAAACTGAATTCTCCTCGTCTGTGCGATGCATGTAACAGTACCAAAAGTTGTTGCATGCATACCGCACGTTTCCTCCCCCGTTCTTATCCCCAGGTCCTTGGAAAACACAGAGGATAATTTTCTTTCTTTTCCTTTGTGCAGTCCATGTCCTCTGTACTGAAGCTACAGGTGAAGGGACAAATTGTGTCAACTGCAGTTGGTGAAGTTTAACAGGGAGCCTGTCCACTGCAAGCCAAGGCCATTCCTTATTTCTGACAGGCCCTAAGGAGCTGTGTCTTGGTATTTAAGAAGTTAGTGAGCTGAGTGGTTTCCTTCAGTCACAGAAACTTCCGCGGACTGATGTGGAAGCAGATGCTGCACATTGCATTCCTTTGTTGTCCTACATAGGTCTGACCGAGTTTTTCTTTGAAGCTGAAATACACTTGTTTGTTTGGATTGTCTGTTCCGCGTCCATGTAAAGAATTCACTAGTGGTGCTATAAAATTGCTGGGATATTGGAATGATCAGTAATATCTAAGGCATAGTGCCGGCGTGGAAGAGCCAAAGATCAAACTATGTCTACTATGCAATGAGAGCAGCCAGAAATGTTGACACGACAAGAGACTGAGACAGATTTCACTGTCCTGTGTGCTCAAGTCAGTGAAGGCTCCAAAGGGGAGGCTGAGGTTTGCCACCTATTGGCTTTTCCGGGTATGTCTCCATGGCAGAAAATGGCTGAAACGAAGTTAGTCCTAACATAGAAAATTACTCATCGCATTTTAGCTTAGGGTGTGATTGCTGCGTGCACAGCAAGCACTGAGCGTGGCCCTTCATATCGTCTACTGAGTATTAAGAACAAATATAAATTCCTGTTCTCTTGTTTTATCTGATTCTATCTAGATTGACCCATTCAGTCTGATTTTTTTTAATTATTCCCAAATGGGGGAACGAAAGCAGAGATTGCATTGAAGGCATACACGTAATAAATGGCAGACCTAGAAGGAGAGCACTGCTCTGCTTGCATCCTGTCCTATACATGAAAATTCACAGGAGATATCTGTGGAAATCCACTCTGAAGCAGATATCCCCAGTGAGAAACAACTGCAGAGCCTCAACGCTATCTGGCTGGAGTCATGATTTTTTTCATGGAACTGACTCATCAGCAGCAAACACTGGAAATAAATCCTCAGGAAAAAGGTCCCTCCAGGAAAAAACAGGGTATAGAAAAGCAACCTATTTTTAATACATGACATAATACCTATTGTGGAAGCCGCACAGTACGATTTACTGATGCACAGTGAAACCAAATCTAGATCAATGGTGCAGTGTGGGTACAACAGCAGTGAAAAGCGAGCTGTCACATGGTAGAGAACACAGGGGCCCGGAAAGTGCTGACTGTCGCGAGCATTCATTGTTAAACAATGTTCCTGTACGTCTGTTTGTGCGTCGTGGGTTTCCCAGCTTCTATGCTCGGAATTAAGCATTTCTCCCAGCACTGTCTCGAGGTAGGCTGTGAGCCTGGAGAAACCGAGTGGTGCAGAACATTCATTTTATTTGCCAGCCTGTTGCAAATTGCAAGGGCGGGCTTGACCCCGGCAGGAGGCAGGATGTGCTGAGTATGAATTGCTTGTTGTCAAGGCTACAGCACGAGAGGGAAGCTGCAGCCTTCCCAGTCTGCCCATGGCCCTGCAGCTGAGCCTGGGAGGGCTTTCTGCTGCCCAAGCCAGTGGAGGCTTCACAGCAGTTCTGCCCATGGGAGCTTGATTTCCTTTGGCTGAGCCACCACCAGTGGCAGTGAAGAGGGCCTCACCCAGGGTCACTCTCAAGATCCGAACTTTCCTTCTTGACGTTCTGTGCTTGTTCCTGCTGGGTTGTTGTAGACAGCCTTTGGTAGCACCTCCCGCCTGTCTTCTAAGGCAATAAGCTGATGATGGTTCCGCAAGGCATACACTTCTGCCAACCCTAAATACGAGACTATGAATTGCTTTGTGTCAATACTGAGGTTATAAGTTAGCAAAATAAGGATTATTTCTTCCCCATGTTTTCCAAAGCAGTATGTACCCTATTAAGTTCTGAGACAATTAGGTTTTTTGTTTTTTTTTTTTACCAATAAAGCCTTATGTAACACAATGTATTTGGGCATTGCTTAGAAGTACGGTTTTGCATGGCATATGCAGAAGCTGGTCCGGCATTTAGAAGTCAAGTGGCTAGATTTGTCGATGGATGGAGGGTTGCAGAGCTGAGATAGCTGCTTTTAGGTGGGAGTGGCCAGCTGCTTCACTTCAGGAGTGAATTATATTTATTCTTGCTGTGTTAAGTCTGCGTAGAGACATGGTGCACGCTGTATATATCATGTGTGCGCCTGATGTGTACATTCAAACACATGGGAGTGTGCATTTTTATGATACAGAAGTTACGTGCTGTAACTACTAAATCCAAATTGTCGCCTTTCTTGAAAGTATTGAAAATCGGGCTGAGTATTGGCAAAAGATCTGGATTTTCCAGCTGCACTTTAACGTGTGCAGTTGTTTAAACCAGCCTTCCTTTAATGTATACAGCTGTGCCCAGATGGGGTTGCTTTCTTTCCAGCAGCTTCCCGAGCTCTGGGTTTTTTTGTTTTTTTCCTCTCATTACTTATAATGCCTTTAGACTTATGGTAAAGAAGAGGCAGTTGTAGTTTCAGAGCTTTGCATTCCTCGCTGAGCTGTGCCTGTGTTTGCATGCAAAGCCATCGCCTCCCCTCCAACTATTTTAATCATTTCAGAAAGGGTGGGTCATCAGGCATTTGGCAGCGGGCTCCTTTTATATAGCTGAGGTGGAGTCAGCCAATGACCTGCAAGCCTGGAAAATTTTGCAGGGCAGTTTCACTGGACAGCTTTGCAGAGCTGTGCCATTTGAATTTCAGCACAGACATCCACACACTGTGCTCTCCATTTCTGGCGTGTCTCCCAGCGCAGAGTTTAGCTGAGGCTCGGGTTTAGTCTTCCCTCCTCTCTCTCCCCGCAGTGACAGCTTCTCCGGGCTCTGCTAGCCAGGACTCCCAGGCGATCATGGAGGATACTACTTTGCAAATTATCGAACCACCAACTGCTTCTGAGGCCTCTGAGGAGCAAGTGCCTGAAGAACCCATCAAATCAGACCAGATCAATGGTGTGATGGTGCTGACCCTTCTGGACAAGATCATTGGAGCAGTGGATCAGATCCAGCTGACCCAAACACAGCTGGAGGAGAGACAGCAAGAGATGGATAGCGCAGTGACCAGCATCCAGGGAGAATTAACCAAGCTGACAAAGGCACACACCACCACCAGCAACACCGTGAACAAGATGCTGGAAAAGGTGCGCAAGGTGAGCGTCAATGTGAAAACCGTTCGGCAGAACCTGGAAAAGCAAGCTGGGCAGATAAAGAAGCTAGAGGCGAATGAAGCGGAGCTCCTGAAACGCAGAAACTTCAAAGTCATGATCTACCAGGTAAGGAGCTGTTTCACAACTTCTTTATGTCCTCTTAGTGGGTGTTTTGTTTGCTAAGAGTTCCGTCACACTGCATGGTCGGTCCATTACTCTCCCAAACTCCCTGACTGTCTGGTGGTCCAAATTGAGGCAAGTTTGAAGTAGGTCTCCCATTCATGGTTTAACATTCTGTATGTGATCTAAGACAAGGTTTGATAGAGTTGCTACGTTTAACAGGAATTTTAACAAAGATAGTGAGAACGGCCCTAAGCACTCATTGCAATGGACCAGAAGTATCAAAATAACCCGATTTTACTGCTTAGCTAAAAAAAAGAATAAGAATGCACTGGGTCTGGAAGGGAGTATTGTAAACCTGTCTGCCAACGTCTTTTCTACTGAGAGGCAACATGTGTATTGCTACGTGGAGAGCGATAATATTTCAGATTTGTGACATGCATCCGATAACAACAAGAGACAGTAACCCCAGCATCAGGGTTATTCTCACTGACTAGGACAGACAAAGACATTAGAGAAAATACAGAACAGCTCCTTGAGCTCATTAGTACTTGGGTCTGTCTTTGCCGTTGTGCTTGTACAGATTTCCACATTCTTTTTTTTGGCGACTTGTGAGTCTTGAATCTTCTAGTTGTCTGGTTTCAGTAACAGCTTCGGTGTGCTTGATGTTCAACCCCTGTGCTAAGCATTGATATTTTTCTTTCAATATTAAGCAAGAAGAAACAGAGGGATATGTTTCTGTCAGTTTTCCTGTCTGGAGTTAGTCTTTCTTACCAGAGCAAACTCTTATGTTGGGCCACGGAAGAAGAGTGAGTGAAATAGTTAATGATTCAGTTACAAGCCTCTGGGTTAATAATAGACAGCATCAGGGACAAATAAAGAAGCATCCAGTGCTGGTCACAGGAAGACAGAGAAGAAAAACAGAAAAAAAGGGAAAACACTTCTTACTATGGTATTTGAAGGGAGAGCTGATCATAATAGGTTCAGGAATCTAACAAGTACGGGGCCTGTGTAACTGATTCAGAGGTTAAGCATTTGTGGTTTTGTCATGCCTGAAAGGCTGAAATACTCGAGCCTATTCAGATCATACAGGCAACCCAACCAGTTATATATATATTTATTACAAGCTCTTTGTATCAGGCTTTTGGGGGAGGATAGATCTATCCATGGAAAAAGAAAATAGAACTCTAAATGTACTGCAGAAACAACAAACATTGCAAAATGAGAAGAGTGAAGGGAATTGTTTAAACATCACGTTCCTTGTGGGTTACGGAAATAGGTAGGAAGTTGGCAAGCTTCTAGGTCCTTTGGAAGCATCCTAAACATTGGCAGATTGTCATTTTGTGAGCTGTTCATTTTGGTTTGCTGTTGCTTATGAATATTGAGTAGAGTTTCTCTTTGAATATAAAAAGGCAATCATGCTTCTGAAGGAAACGAGGGACAATACTCTTGCTGACGTAATCAGGTCAGAAAAACCTCTAGGTGAATCAGTTGACAAGGGACTACAGCAGGGATTTTGTGAATTGTGACAATATTAGGGGGAAAAAAAAAAAAAAAAAAAAAGAATGATTTGTAATTCAGAACAATTTCCTAGCATGGAATTTAGTGTGATTTGACTGGGAGGCCACAGAGCACAAGTGAGAAATTCTCCAGGTTTGCTTCATGTGAAATGGGACCTTTTGCACCCTCACGGAAATCCTCGCACTTCTGCAGGGAGCCTAAGTAGCCCTTGCCATAAAGGGTAAGGACCCAGTTCTGGGGAGACCGAAGGTGTGGCAGCAAGCTTCCAGGCTTGTGACGGTCACTGCTAAGGCAAATGAAGGTCTCTCTCGGAGGAGAAACTCTTGATTATCTCTTAATTTGGTGCTTAAAATGAAAAGCAAAATCCATGATGGGCTTTTGATGTTTGAATACTAGAAAGAAATAGGCAATAATAATATTAATGTGCCTGAGTAACAAATACTTTTATTGATAGTGCTCTTGTGCTGCATTACTGTGGCAAAGACAGACCCATACAATGAGAACTGGATTACCAGACATGAACCGCAGGGAATCCCCTGGAAGAATGGGGTATATTTTTGCAGTCCTCTGCAATACCCCTCTTTCCTGCATACGATGGAAACACAGATTTTTGGTCAACAGAGAACGTTTCTAAATTATAACAATCTACAGTCTGTCTCAGAGCTACATTAGTTATTATTTCTCATATAGAAAATAGGGTTGCTTAATAGTTGCATTATGCTGTAGATTGCAGTCCATAAAAATGTCATCATGAATTTTCAATGCACAGAAACCTGAATTATATGGCTTGGTGTAAGGAAAAAAAAATCTGTTGTATATAGAAGTCTCTCTTATTTGTGGAGACCTTTTATTCTGAAGAAGTCAAACATTTGGGGGGATCTTGGAAGTTTTGCTTTTGGCTTTGGGGGTTTTTATTCTGCTTTGTTTTTTTCCTGGGAGGGGCAGGATTTTTAGAGTTTGTGTCTTACTTTAATAATGGAGATGTCATTCTTTAGAAATTCCTAACACGGGCTGACTGTGGGAATTGCACAGCAGATTTGCAAAAACATCAGGTTACAATTTTGTGTTCTGATTTATTCATATGAATACTTTATCACAGTCAGTAATTCTAGGCACATCAGTGACAAGAGTGGTATTTCGTCTGGGATTATGCAAGAGAGATAATGCTAATGCATTTAAAGAATAAAACTCTATACAGAAAAAACTGATATTTTTGTGTGTACATTTAAAGGCATTTATCAAACCGAGGATGATGTTCAGCTGCTTTACTGATACTGAACAATGCTGTTTGTTGCAAGAAGCCTTGTTGATTCCCGCTGGGTTACCTGTTTACTAATATCCTTCTGTGTTTCAGTATTAATAATAATGAAATTTAAAAAAAAAATGTTTCAAGAGTCTATAAACCAAAACTTTATGATGAGCTCCACCCTAGGAGTTAAATGAGGAAAATTCACCGTGTGTTCCTAACTGTGTCTATCATTAAAAAAACCAAAAAATAACAAAATAACTCTTTTCTAATTCAGTGTTTCACTTCTCAAGACCCACCAGGTATTGAAGTTTGTGTTAGATACCTTCTCGATAATGTAATTAATTCTGTGATGGTGAGCAACATTATTATTACTACTTTCTAACTCAGAAAAAGCTGCCTTTGGAAAGCTGTGATTAACTTTCCTGTGCAATTGCATTTTCAGTTGCTATGGCTAAAAATGCGAAGATTTATTAGTCTTTTCTTTTGGAGAACAAGAGATAAACTCATCTTAAGAGACATGAAGTATTACATAAAACCAGCAGTGGTTATTTTCAAGCAAGATAGCTGAGTGAAACAGCAGTCATGCTCTATAGGGATTTAATACTGCATAATTCTACAGTATGAAGAAATAAAAGAAGGTAAAGATAAATCAGTTCTTTACTGGTTATAGATGTTTGATTATTCTCTCAGCGTTGAATTCTGAGTCTCCAGCAGTTACGGAGGGACTATTTCAGGAGTGCAAATAAGATCTTTTGGCACCTTGGGAGAAGAGGACAAACTGCATGTGAGAGCTGGATTTTGCTAGCTCTTAGATTAGGAGGAAATGAAAATCAAATTTTATTAGGGGAAAGCTTGACCTGTCGAGAGGAGCCTAAAGCACATCTGCCTGCGTAGTTTCAAATTTTGAGGGAGAAAGTGCAGAACTGAAAATCACTTCCACTGGGGCCGGCTAAGGGCGAGGCATTAAGCAGAATGTTTACGGGCCGTTACTCGCAGTCACCTATAGACACGCGGGTGCTTTCTTACTTGCTCGCTCTCTCAGATACACTTTTTTTTGCCAGGAGCTGGTCTGATTTCTATCAAGATAAGAGTTTTTGTATCGACTTAATGTAGGGAATTAGATCGATTCTTGAGAATAAAATTTGAAAAAAACAACCCCCCTCCAAATTACCACATTTTTGTTTTGGAAATGAGCTTACCAAAAGCAAAGGTGCCAGACTTTTGACAAGCTGCTGTGTAAACACAAGTTCAGTATCCTTACCATAAACAGGACTTGCCTTCCTAAAACATCTGATGTCAAATGACTACGTGCAGTTATTAGCAGCGCATGGGAACAGAGCTCCTCAGTGTTTCCTTTGTGCCGCCTGTCCTGGGCTCGGGTCTTTCAGAGAAATTAGGACACCAAAATTTGGTTAGAGAGGTTGCTCATAAAAACAAACTACAGTGAGTTCTTCCCAAATCTCCTGGTATTAGGATACAAGAATCTGGAGCTGGTTACTACAGTTCATGATTAAATTATGGATGTCCCATGCAAACAGCTACTGCTCTAAAACCAGACAGCGTGCCACGTTCATCTGAAGAGCGGCACGTGTCACTACTTACGTAAGCATGGCATTTTTCCTCCAAACATTTTTCAACAATTTAACTTATTTGTGCAAATGTCAAAGGCCTGATTTTCTTACAGGCAGACATCTGAATGCTTGCAGCATGCAGCACACATATTGAATGTTGAATTTCTAAAATGTACTGGTCCTTTATTTTGAGGCTCATGTGGGCGCCGAGCTCGAGGGAAGGCTGGCTCGTGATGTGCGGCATTGTCTGTTGGAAAGAGAGCCGCCGTTGTTGACAGTGTGCAGGCAGGCTGCTCCCCACACGGTCAGATTCGGGGGCTCCCACGGGGCTCCTCTGCTCTTCAGGTGACTCCAGCAGCCGCTCAGAACCTCGGGAGGAGTGAGGTTTCTCTGGGAAGGGCTGGGCAGTTACGAGAGCTGGGTAGATCATGAATCTCAGCCGTACAACGTGTGGGGTAGGTAAGGCTGGACGAGGACATATAAATAGCACAGCTTGGCTTTTGTGCCTTGAGTGGGCCTTATACGGACGAGAGCAACAAGATTGTCGGTCGTGGGGAGGAGGGATGAATTTCAAACCCACGCATTAATGCGACAGATTCCGAGGCCAGACCTGAAGTGCCTCATTTTTAGGTCTGTGGTTGTCAAAAGAGAGTGTTGAAAAAAACATGAGCTCGGGGGTCTGATGAGAGGCACGGGGCAGGGAGCACAGGGTGTGCAAAGCCGCATACCGCAGCTGCCGCACCCACCGCCCCTGGGCTGCAGCCTCTCTCCATCTCCTAAACAGCATGTCAGCTGCCCCGAGCTATGGTTTTGTTTCAAATTAATCATTCTGAAACAAAAACTTCATGAGTCTAATGACAGCAGAGGGTTCATGACAGTCAGCATGATCTGTAGTCCCAAAGAACATCCTGTGTGGGTTACATACCTTGGATTCAGTGGAGCTTGCCCAACTACAAGTGTTAAAAAATAAACAGAAATTTCAGATAAAATTTCAGTGACAATACTGGGGATAGGCATGGGCACTAAGCATGCATGTTACGCTTTTCCTGCAAGACCAGTTGGCTCCACGTGCTTAGGAGTGCTCTGTGCTTAAACTTGAGTCCCTCTTGGGATCTGGAGCCGCAGTGTGTGTAGCATCAGTTTTTCCCAGTGGTTCACTGCAGAGATTTGTATTGCAGCAGCCAGTGGTTTTTGTATTTATTTTCTGATAATACTTAAAAGGCTGGTTTCATTTTGCCGTGAATCCACTCAAAAGCAGCTCCCTGCAAGGCACAACATTTCTTAACCCGGGTTCAGCAGAGAATTATTGTGAGCTTCTCGCTGGTGAGTTTGTGTATTAGCAACCTGCCAAGTCCCAAGAAATGCCCCATCCAGTGACAGTTCTGGTGTGGTCGATGGGGACAGAATATTCCTCTGGTGCTGGATTTGCTTTTGCTTTATTTTATTCTGTTCTTAAAAGAAGTACCAAAGAGAATTCATCATTAAGCCTTTGTTAAAAAACACAAAAAATCTGAATCATACAAACCAATACTCATTAATTAAGAGTTGATACTGTTTGTCTCTGATCCTTTGTCTTTTTTGCTGGAACAGAGTGGTCCTAGCCCAGAAAGCTATTGTATCTTCTGTTCTCTTGCTTTTGGTCACAGAAGTAGCAAAATTAGAGGTGAAAAAATGCCATCCCAAGGGAAGGAGAGAAATACCATTCAACTCAATTCCTTCGAGCTGCAGCACTGAATTCTCCATCCATTGTAAGGGGCACCATGTTAACATCCTTATGTGCAAAGAATCCTTCATATTCTCTGCACATTACTCAATTATAACAGTCTCAAGATAATAATTCACAGGAGGCTGAACCTTAAAAATATTTCAGGATGTTAATAACTCTCACTTCCAGGACTTTTCTTAGTGTAGATTAACAGTCTTTCTACCAAAAGGCAGCTCTGGAGCATGGAATCAACTGCATTAATATTTCATTGCTCAGGTATTATTTATAAGCAGTTAGTGCCAGGACTGTTTGCTTTTCTGAAATCCTTTCAGCGTTATGGTTACATACTGAGCTGTGCAGCAATAAATTGTTTCAGAGCAAAGGGCCAGAGGCTGCTCAGCCAGTTGGGATGAGGTTAGATCATATGATTAATGGCTTGCAAAAGTAAACCAAAGGTAATATTCCTTCTGATCACATATGCCTCTCTCAGGCCTCTCTTGTGCCTACCAACAGTGGATCTAAGCATCCGTCATGATGTCTGTGTGATGCCAGTGGGGCTGCTGCACACGGGAATATAATGAAGTGCAGAACTTGCCGGCCATGCTCACTGGGCTAGGTGGCTCGAGTGCTCTAGTTTCCAGTGAGATTGTGGCTCATTTTCCCATTCTTAAGCTAGATATGAGCCCTCCGCAAAAATAAATTAACCAATCATGGACACACAGCAGGAGAAACTCTCCAAGGCTGCGTGTAACCAAGTTTGCAGGTCTGGGATTAGAAATCAAAGAGTTCAAGAAGCCAGTCAGTGCTCAGACCATGCCTCTCTCTGGAAAGACACAGTCCCGTTACTCTCCGGTATACCCTGGGTGGGAATTTGACTGGTAGATGGTAAAAGCTGCTTAGTGTCACAGGCTTTGCAGAACACTGGAAGGGTGTCAGCATCGTGGGAGAAGTGGTACTCCTGGATATTATCTCCATTTCCCCCATTTTATGTAAATGCGAACGCTCTGTAGTTGGCGTGTGTCCCTCTGTGCCCTTCAGCATTGCTCACAAGGCTGGCACTGAGTGTGCTGTGGGTGACTCACCACGCGCTGTCACCCCATCCCAGCTCCAGACAAGGCACGCAGTTTCTGCTGGGCTGGCGGGCAGGAGGAGTGAGCAGCCATGCTCGGTCTAATGCAGCCATTTTTCTGGAGAACGTACTGCTTGACCTAGGCAGACTTGGTGAAACTGAGGGCTGTTCCTGTGTCTTCGCTGAAGCTGCTTCTTGCTACACTACCCAGAAGTGTGATGTGCTGTCCCTGTCCAAGTAATGAGTAGAGAGCTGTGCAGTCTCCATGTGAAGCATGGCAATGACTCATAAGCTTTTTGGCAGCATGCTTAGCCCTCTTTTATCCTGTTTGGGATAATGTTGTCCTCTTGATTCTGCAAGATCTTCTACAACTTACAAAGTACCTGAAGAATTGTGCGTCCACTGTCCGGCTGCAAGATAAGACAAAGACCAGAAACAAAGATCCGTAGTGTCAGTGAGGGAAAATCAAATATTTAGAATAAAAATTATCAGGATGTTTAGTCTATAGCTTTATGTAAGGATGCAAATGTCAGTATCAGCACAGACCTATCTGCATATCATCTGTAATGCAAACTCCACCTTTACTGGTTTGCTGCTCAGAAATAGCTCTGGAGTTATTAATCAGTTGAGACAGGTTTATCCGGGAGGAGCGGTTCTGAGAGTAAAGCCAGTTGTACAAACAGACTGATAGTATGATCAAAACTTTTTTCTGCTGTCAGAGGGAAAAGAAAAAAAAAAGCCTTTTCACTCTGCAATCTGTTTACTTCTCTGTTTCCTACAGCCCTGCCTTTCTTCTGACTCACTGTGAGGCAAAACCACTTTTCCAAAGACAGCCTCCTCCTCTCCCCGCGCCGTTCCTCCCTTGCTTTTCACCAGCAGGTTTGAACTAGCTCCAGTGCCTGTACCATGCTGCCCATTCTCACCAGCTGATGAGGAAGATACAGCCTTTTAGGACATAGCTTCCAGGACACAGAGTAACTAGACACACCTGATAGAAAAAAGTGCGAAGAAGATTGCACAATACACAAAATTACAGAGGGGAGAAGGACGTCTCCTAGTCAGGGAGATACTACTTGACAATGAACTAGCTTATCCCTTTAACATTTACCTAATCCCAACCTATTTTGCTTTTCCCCCTCATATCTTAGATTTTTTCCTTTGTCTCAGGAGTGTACTTCGGTGACTTCTTACTGCAGTATTCAGTGGTCTTCTGTCTAAGGACTCGAGGCTTCTCATTTTATGGACCTCTTGGCACTATTGGAGACAAAATCTGTCCAACCTTTGGAACGTAAGAGTCGAGGCCACGCCTATTGCGTATGGAGGGGTTAATTTTATATGCCAGCTGCTGCTAGGGATGCTGAGTAGCCACCCCCTGTCCTCAGCATGTGTTTAGCAGAAGAGAGAGGGTTTGATTTTGTGGTGAGCATGTTTGCTGTGTCACTGGGTAGAGACGTCTGTAAGCTGCTGGGTATTGTCCAGTGTTGGTTTAGGATATGGTCAGTACGCCGACAAAAGCAGCGGATGGAGGTCTGGAATCACACCCAGCTGTTTTGATCTCTCCAGCTTGTGTATTTGAATTAATAAGCATAGGGCTTTAAAATCACTATCTTTTCATAATCTTACACATACAAGCAAACTCAACTTTCAGCTACACCACAGAAATAGGAGGTGTCTCCAGAACAGCTGACATCAAATCGCTCTGGGAACAGCACTGTGAAAAGAGAGCAGAATGTGGCCCTATGGCAGTGTTCAGTGTAAACATGCCTCAAACCATAGAAGGGATTCTGCATCTCCTAGGACCTGACATAAATTGGAGAAGAACAGTCTTCTTTCTAATAAATCTTTGCTGACTCTCTTTTCTGTCAGATTTTGCTACCTGGCTTCTCCCTTTACTAAATCATACCCCTGTGCCTTTTTTCTCTGCCTGTTCTCATGCTAATCAGGATTACTTTGTTGGCGATGTTCCTGATCAGATTCCCGGCGAGGACAGGTAAGTTTTTCCATTGTGCTTCCTTTCTGCCGGCCATTGAAACACAGTTTTCCTCATCTTAGCCCGAGAAGATCCAGAGTGTGCGCTTTGAGTCTTCACCAGGGACTGCCCTCTGAGCCGTCTCCAGGAACGGTTCCCTCTGCCCACGCTGCGGAAAGTGCCATGGCCCAAATCAGCAGAAGACATGCGAGGAGGCAGCAGTTTAGGGCCTCAGCAGGAGTACCCCCCTGAAGATCGCTTTGAACCTCTTCTGAAACTCTGAAAGCTGCTGATTCCAGAGCCTTTGCCTCTCTGCCTGCTTGTGGCTGCTGCAAGCCTTCAGAGCTGCCAGGCTGATCTTTCAGTTGGCAGAAATACCTCCGCTTGTTGACTAATCTGCTTACTGCTTGCTGCATGCTCTGCCCTAGTTATAATGGATGGTGAGGAGCTATGGTTTTCTCTCAGGCATTACGGGACTTGTCGTGCTCTGCCTCTGTGATCTGGGATGGAGGAATTGCTGTATGGCTTGCATGAAAGGCTAGCAGCCGAGAACAGTTGGCTCTGATGGTGTCTGCTGTCACTGGGCAAATCCTACCTGTTTTCTGAGCCTCAGTTTCTCCCTCTGAAATACAGACCTGAGTAATACTTACCTCCTCAGGCTTCTTGTAAGGTTTAGTTTATAGGAGTTTGTGAAATGATTTGAAGTTGTTGTTTTAAATAGATAAAAGGCAGGCAGAGAGCACAAACTGTGACGTAAAACTGCAGTTGACTCAGGTAGGCACTGCAGTGTCCATTTCTGTTCAGTGGCAGCCCCCAGCACTGTTCAGTAGGAGCTCCTGCACACAGACTGGAGCCGGTACTGACTTTAACTGCTGTTTATCTAATGCTTATCTCATGCCACAAGGGCTGCTGGTAACAGCATAGTGCCTTGTTAGCCTTCCTCTTATTGTGTGGCTACTGGAGAAAATACTCTAAGCTCCTGTCGCCTGCACTTTGGGTGTGTGCAGCACTGTGCGGTGGGAACGGCCATGTCGGTCGGTGGACAGGACTGCTCTGGGAGCCGGGCGAAGGTGAACTCAGCCCGGGAATTGAGGTCTCTGAGAGAAGCTGCCAGGGAAAACTTTTTCTTTTCAAGGAGAGTGACAAGATTTTTAAAAAAGGCAGTTTTTTGTGATATAGCAAGAGAGTCTGACAGCAATTATAATCTCCACAGAAAAAGTTTGTTCCAACAAGGTGCTGGAGAAGAAAGCGCAGCCCTCCTCTTTGCTGCGCAGGGTGTCCTTACATCCCTGAGCTCTGCTAGGCTGTGGGTGCTTATCAGGTATGCTGCCGTTCCTCAGGAATAACTGAGTCGTCCTTCCTGTGACAGTGATGGAAGGTCAGCACAGGAAGCATCCTCTAAGGACTGGCAGAGCAAAACAGCTATTGTGGCAATGGGAGTGCAGAACTTTTTCTTCTCTGGCAGGGCTCGATCTGACCTAGAAGGCTGTCTTCTGCCCAGATGCTTTTAATCCTCCCTCAGCCTCCCCCCAGGCCAGAGCTTGTCTGACCTGCCCTGGGTGGGCAGGGGAAGGGCTGGCAGGGTGCAGGAGGTGCAGCAAGCTCCTGCTCACCCAGCAGCAGCTGGGATCAGCCCTTTTTGGTCATAGCAAAGCCTGGGGATGTGAGCTGGTCATATTCTGCATGTTACAGCTGCATGTCAACCAAACTCAACTGTTCGTGCTGTTGCAATTGTGTAAAAATAACTGAACAAAATGAATTACAGATGTGATTAGCATGTGCATGTGAAAAATCCTCCATTAAACCTTCAAACTGGAGATCGGAGTGGCTGGGAGTTCTGGGACTCCGTTTTTTACGCACTAAGAGCCTCTTCAAGAGCAATCCAGGAGCCCTTCTTGCCTTTTGGGAATGTTCCCCAGATTTGCTGGTGATTCTGCAGTGCTCAAAGAGCTCTACGAGGCTGGGAATGCAGCTCAGCTTTGTGTCTCATTGCCCTTTTATATGGCAGGGGAAGTGTTTACATGTGTTGTAGCAACCAGGAGGTGCGTACATGACCATATGGGGCTGCCTGGGTGACTCACTGGAAGGGAACTCGGGCTTGAAAAACACGTCGGATAAAAAGCCCACTTAGTGGATCAAGGCAGAGGCCGGTCTGCCCGGCAGATCTAACAGCTCTGAATTGTTTGAAGTTGGAAGAATACAGAGCAGCCCAGCACCCTGTCAGCTGGCAGCCAGCTGCCTTCAATGCTGAGTACGGGCACCCACAAGGTCTGCAGACGGATGGGCTGCCACTCCCATCGGCTCTGCCAGCAGGAGGGAGCTTCCTGGGGGAGCACTGTGCCGAAGGGAGAGCACAGCTGTATGTGTCAGATTGTGAAATGGGCTGGGGGCTGGCAAGCTGTAAATGGGTAAAAGAAACGTAGAGCTTGAATCGGAGCTGAACCTTTACGTGAAGTGCATCAGATGGCAGCGAGCTCAGTCCCAGCACGCACACACACTGCCTGTCCTTCTGCTGGGTGTAGCTCTGCTTGGTGCACAGAGCAGGGCAAGGTTTTTCTGCTGCTAGTATAAAAATCTTCTGAGAAATCTTGTTTACTTGCTGTCTTTATGCCAGCTGGATTCAGGCTGTCTTAGAGAACAGAACTGGTCTATGCCTGCTGATTGGGAGCCAAGGTTTGAACACCCCAACAGGCAGGGATGCCAAGACCCACGATTTTGGACTTGCCCACTTCAAGGGTCAGTGTTTTCCCAGTAAAAATAGAGTAGTTGGAATGCCTGGTGTTAAAAATGTGGCTCATCTGGATGAGTCATGAGTAAAATAAAGTGTACAGACCATAGTGCCTTGCCCAGAGCCAGGATTTGTGTAGCAGCCACCCCTAGACCCGGGATGGTTCTTGATTGTTCCAGCGAGGTCCCATTGTCCTCCACTGCAGGCAGATGCAGCTGTGTCTGCAGGCACATTCTGCTCACACCAGGCAGCTTGCCTTCCCCATGACAGAAACACCTCTCAAGCAGGGAGGAGGAGACCCTTGGTGGCATTTGGGCAGTGCCTGGGCACGGGTGGGGAGCTACATGTGAGGGATGCTCAGCAGCAATGTACTCATCCGCATTAAGACGTGCCGGAGCTGGTGGTTGTTCTCACACCAGCTGTCCTGTGCATCAGCCAGAGCCCGCTAAACCAGCAGCAATGCTCCCTAGATGCAGGTGGGCTTTGTGTCAGGAAAGTGACCCACAGCACAGTGCTGAAATTCCACCAGCTGTCCTCCAGCTGGTTATCTATGGCTCAGATAAGCAATCAGATTGAAGAAGAGTCAGGGGGAAAAAATGCAGGAATTATACCCGGCATAGGAAAGAGAGACGCACTATCTGGTGGCCCTCGGCCAGCCTGACAGCCCTGCAGCAGGCACGCTACCCTGTCACCCTGGCCCTTCGGGAAAGGGGCCGGGTGAAGGTTGCAAAGGGTTTCCCAAGCGCAGCTGGAGAAAAGCTCTGGGAAACAATCTCAAAGGGGGAGGCTGGGGTTGTAGGCTTCCTTGCTTATGGGAATAGCTGTGCTCCATCTCTGCCTCTGCGTTTGAGCAATGAGAGTGCCTCCTGAAAGAGGCGTGAGCAGAATCTCAAGTCCGTGAGCAATGCTGGGCTGGGGCTAGAGCAAACTGCCTGCGGGGATGGTGCATGGGACAGCAGAAGCATGGGTCTGTCCATGAGTGCAGTCTGTGGGAGTTAGGATCAAACAGGCAGGCAATTGCTATTCTCAGGATTAAGTGGAAGGGATTAGAGAGAGATACACCATCAGCCTAACAGGGTTGCTCCAGCTGTCCCGTGTACGGGGAGCTGCTGCTGGCCATGTCTTCACAGTTGTGAGGAAAGAGTTGCAGGATGCTGCTGAGTTCGGATGGGTGCGTTGCTGGTGCAGCCCATTCAGCCACATCAGAAAATTCAGTCTGAAGATGGATTTGCTGGTGTAATACGTGGAAAGGAGGTTATTTATTGTGGCAGACATAGAGTTTTTGAGGTGGTGTTTCTTTCTGCACACGCATATTCTGGAGCTAACAAGGGGCTGATAAGTATCTGAGTTTGCAGGATATGGCCTGTTTCCAGTGACAGTCATGCCAGGCGAGAGGGGGATGCCTTTGTTCTGGCTCATTGTGTTGACTTGGAGGGAAGGAAGTGGCTGGAGTTCCTGATGTTCTTGGCGGGGCAGGGTCCCCGGGAGTCCCTGGGATTGCTCCAGCAGGTGTTGTTGTGGAGAACAGGATCCCTGCCTTCCCAGTGATGTGGATTTTTCTGGACTGACCTGACCCTCTGGAGAGCATGTGTATTGTTTTCTCCTGAAGTGGCTAATCAAATGAAGAAAACATATGTTGGCCACTTCACCTTAATTTCCAGAAAGTATTTGGGACCTGAGCTGTGATCCAGAGGGTGAAGAGCTTTGCCTAGCACAGCTCTCTGCTCTGAATAAAACCCAGAATGAAACCCCAGCCGTGGCAGACTCTGTGTTTTGACCACAGACACTGCAGCCTGTGTCACCTTCACTGAGCCCAGCGGTCTGCAGAGCTGACTTTTCATTGTTCACAAAGTTTTCCCAGGTGAAGCTGTGCTGGAGTCACATATTCAATAAGCTTGTATCAGTTCTCAAGTGGTGTAAGGGAAGGAAGAGCTGAGGACAGTGTATCTGGTCAAGCTGAGCAGCCCTGTCTGCAGAGGGACTGTCCTGTCCTGCCTCTGGCCAAGGGCTCAGGCCACAGCAGCAGCATGGCAGTGACCTTGGTCAGCCAGAGCAGCAGTGTGCCAGT
Source organism: Burhinus bistriatus (assembly GCA_013397275.1). Taxonomy (NCBI): domain Eukaryota; kingdom Metazoa; phylum Chordata; class Aves; order Charadriiformes; family Burhinidae; genus Burhinus; species Burhinus bistriatus. Next base: position 110,180 of record VYXH01009140.1, on the reverse strand, counting down.
GCGTGGTGGGAGAGCGCTTGGGGCATGGGGGTGCGGAAACACCGTCCTTTCTAGTGCTGCACAAGGAACTGGGATATCCTCTGCCACGGCAGCACCAGAGCAACCTGCAGAGAAGTGTGACTGGAGTCGGTGTGGCTCTTTGAGGCCAGGCATCAGCAGCTGGTTTGGTGGTTTGACCATCACGAGTGTCCTGGCTCTTGATATCTGCGTAGCTCGCTAGCTCACAGCTGTGTTGGTGCAGTGACTACTGCTGTGCAAGTGTGACACGCAGAGCGTGCAGCCTTGCATGAGAGGTGCCACAGCAAATTCACCCTCCTGGGACACAGCACAGCTCTGCTTCGGGCAACCCTGAACTAGGGGAAGGCGAGTTGCTGCCGGCATTTTCCATGTGCTTCAAGCACTCGGGCCTGGGGTACCCCAGGGTCTGTGCCTTGATTTCACTGGGCCCTGCTCCTGCCAGCATTGGACTGGGATCCCCCATCCTTGCTCTGCTCAGCTCCTGTCTGCCCCAGGGCTGGGAATGACACCCAGCCACCCTTTTCTCCAAACCTCAGCCCAGCAGCCCTGCTCTCTGCGTGCCCGTTCCACATGCTGCCTTTCGGCTGCTGCTGGCTTTCTGACAGTACTCATCTCAGCAGGTCCACGCCTCTCCCACCCAGCTCCATAGATTAAAACCATTTGGGCAATAAATTTCTGAGCCGTGGGCTGCAGCCCCACAGCTGTGACGCTTCGTACAGTGATGGGCTATTTCCAGCCTGTCCTGGGAACAGAGAGGTGATTCATTGCAGCAGGGATGCACGCTATGTGCTGCTCAGATGAAAACCAATCCCACTCCAGACCTGTGCCCCTCTCCTGGGCACATGCTTGTTCCTCTGCCACTGGGATCAGAAACTTGGCTGACCCAGGAGAGTGGAGAAGCTGAATGAATTCACCTCCTGTCCCGAGGGCAGACAGCGTAACCTTGCAGACCTAGCTGTGCGAGTTGGGGCTGCCCTCTCTGCTGCCTTCAGATACGGGCTCAGACAAATTCTCTAACTCATTCCCCACTGGAGAAATGGAAAAAACAGGGTGGCCTGCTGCATCCCAAGAGATGTCCCAGCCCCACATCTGGATCCTGCAAGGCCTTGGGAAAGTCCGAGCGCAGACCGGGGTCAGCCAGGCCAGCATGTGCAGTGGCCGGACTCCCGGCTCCGGACTGTGCTGCCATCTGCAGCCCAGCGTTGCACTGTGCCCAGGGCCACCACTGGCCGGACCCTGGCCAGACCAGAGACCTGGAGGCAGCCAGCGGTCTTACCAAGAGAAGATCACCTTTGGGAAGGAACCTGAAATGCCATGGGCTGGCAGGGACAGGAAGGGCTCTGGGCAGGCACTGGGGAGCAAAGGGGCACCACATTGCTCAAGTGGGTTCCCTGCGCCCCTCCACAGCAGGATGTGGGGCCAGGAGCAGGGGCATGCGATGGCCAGGCCCTGGGATGAAGATGAAACTGGAGGGGATGGGACTGTGACAGGGGCACAGGAGGAAGGGAAAAGTCTCCAGTTTCAGTGCTGGCCTGCCTCTTCCTGCACTGCTGGAGTCACAGATGGGTTTGGAACCAGCCCAGAGTGAGCAGAGCTGGTATACCTGAGCTTAAATACAGCAGAGCCCTAAGCTGCTGCAGGTAGAGCAGATCCTATTTACAGTAATTTATCAGGTGCAATAAGGGAGGATGAGCCCAGGCCTAACATCGCCCGGGTGTGTTTTGCCATGAATCGTAGGAATTGTAGCTGTGCTGCTCTGCGGCACTGCTGGGCTGGGGGGGCTGGCTCCTGAGGCTGGGTGTGTGTGTCTCACTGGCTCCGCTCTGTGTCTTGCAGGATGAAGTGAAGCTCCCGTCTAAACTGAGCATCAGCAAGTCTCTGAAGGAAGGCGAAAAGCTAGAGAAGGAAGGTGAGGGCGAGGAGGTGCCTGTGGGTGAGGACCATGCAGAGGAGGACCACATCCAGCTCTCCTCAGATGAAGAGGTGGAGATTGAAGAGATTATCGAAGAATCACGGGCAGAGCGCATCAAAAGGAGCGGCATGAAAAGAGTGGATGACTTTAAGAAGGCATTCTCAAAGGAGAAGATGGAGAAGACTAAGCTAAAGACCAAGGAAAACCTGGAGAAGACCCGCCACAACTTGGAGAAGACCCGCCACAACCTGGAGAAGAGGATGAACAAACTGGGCACCAAGATTGTGACTAACGAAAGGAGAGAGAAGATGAAGACCTCTCGGGACAAGCTGAGGAAGTCTTTCACCCCTGACCACACCATCTATGCCAGGTCCAAGACAGCCGTCTACAAAGTGCCACCCTTTACTTTCCATGTCAAGAAAATAAGAGAGGGCGAGGTGGAAGTGAAAGCTACAGAGCTAGTGGAGGTTGGTGGAGAAGAGGGAGAAAACTCGGATCTGCTGCGTGGGGAGAGCCCCGAGATGCACACGCTGCTGGAGATCACGGAGGAATCTGATGCGGTACTGGTGGACAAGAGTGACAGCGAGTAGGACAGGCTGCAGCGCCGAAGGGTTGTGGACGACGGCTGAACACGTAATCATTCACATTTCAAGATCTCTTTCTGCCCTGGTGCCCCAGGGGAAGCGTACACAATGCATCTTTACTACCCTGCAGAGCCGACGCCAATCCCCTGCCTGCTTGGACAAGGTGTATTTTATATTTTAGTTTTAGCACACAGAAACGTTAGGAACACGGGACTCTTTTTCTTACACTGTTAAATCACCCTTGGAGACCATTCCTGCCGCAGGCTGCGTGAGAGCCTTCTAGCACCAGACCTGAAGATGGGGACCCGGCCCAGCTGGAGAGTGCTAAAACCAAGATAATGGCTGTACACCTGGAAAGCTCAAGTGTCCTCCATAAGCAGAGACCTGGTGTCAAGAAAGCTTCCAGCCAAGCAGCCCACCAGCCCATGCCACCCCAACTCCCTGTGCCAGGCTGCGTGGCCACCCCCACAGGCAGGAAGACTCCCAGCACCCTTCAAGGGAGCAGAGGAGCTGTGATGTACCCAGCATGCCGGAGGGAAGAGCTGAGCAAGTCCTCTTGATGGGCAGAGTATGGGCGAAGCTGAGCCAGCAGCGTGGCAGGCAGGCAGGTCTGCTCCTCTCTGCCCTCCCGAGGACTGGATTACGTGCCACTGCCTAGGACGGCTTCGCCACAAAGCCGCCCTGCTGTCGGCACTGCTGTGGGTGCCCGTGTGCGCATCATGCAGCCAGGCCCGCTGCTCCTCCCCGCTGCGCTGGGGCTGTCGATGTGACCGCCCCAGGGCTGCGGCAGGAGCAGCATGGGCTGCATGCTCCCCTGCCCAGGCTACTGCTCCGTCTGCCGGAGGCCCAGCAGCTGTGGGCACATCCTTGCCTGGCCAGGGAGCACCATGGAGGTGGGGTGCTGGATTTGGTCCCTCCACCCTGCAGGGGCGGCAGCAGCAGGCAGCGAGGTACCACTCCTTGCCCAGGGAGAGGGGACACGCAGGCAGCGGTGCCGGAGCAGCCACCACCGGCTGCAGCTTGTTTCCAGAGGGATGTGGGATGCGCTGAGGCCACGTGAGGCTCCTGACTGTCAGAGAGCGGCCTTGACACCGGTCCAGCACCGGACCTCGAGTATTTCTGAGCATCTGCTTCCTCCAGGGGTCTCGGCACGGCTCAGGCTCCTGCCCACGTCCTGCGCTTTCCTCCCCGTTTCCCGCTTTCCGCAGCTTCGCTCCCTGTCCCCCCGCAGCGAGGCAGCGCTCGGGCAGCACACCACAGCCGGGGCGCCCGACCCGGCCCCGGCTCTCCCGCCGGCAGCCACCGCCGCAGCACGGCCCGGCCCTGCGGGAGGTTGATCCCGGCAGGCGGGCGAGGGAGGGAGGGACCGGGCCGGGCTCATCCCGCTCCGCTTGCCGGGCCCGGCCCTTCCCGCGGGCTCAGCCGCTTCCCCCCGGCAGCGGGAGGGCCGCTCTCGCTGACATAACCCAGTATATAAACACGCTTTTCCTCTAAGAATTATTTTTCCTTCTTATCGGCTAGTGCAGCCAGCCTGTCCCCGGTCCCGGGGCCCGCACTGCCGGGGCCTCCCCCGGGCAGCGCCGTCGCCAGCCCCGTGTGCCGGCCAGGCTGGGGGCGGCTGCAGGCAGCCCCGCCACACCGGCGGCCCCCGGGGCCCCCGGCGGG
>VYXH01009140.1:90734-105316 GCA_013397275.1 Burhinus bistriatus | reverse complement strand
TCGGGAGGCGGCAGCGCGCTCCCGCTGCGGCCTGTGCCGGCGGCGGGGCCGAGCCCGGTGCCGCCGTGAGCGGGGCGCCCAGCAGCCGGTGAGGGCAGCACCCTGCGCTTCCCCGGAGTCGTAATTAGGGAGGTACTAATTAACCTAATCCTCTGGTCTTACAGCGAATGGGCTTTCTTTCCTTCCTGCAGCTCCCGGCAGGCACGGAGCGGGGCCGGGCAGGGGCAGCTCCTGGACGCTGCTGAGACTCGGAGCTCCCGGGGTGCTGCTGTCGTCGTGTCCCACACGCGGGGTCCCCACTCCCTGAGCACCGGGGCAGAGCTGGGGCTGTCGGTGAAGCTGCTTCCACCACACAAACCCCGACAGAGTGTTCAAAGCCTAAATGGGGTTCTCGGAGAGGCAAAAGGGTCCGGATCAGCAGGGCAGGGCCAGAGGAGCTGCCGCCTGGTTTTGTTGCCTTGAGGCCGGGCAGTGGGCTCCCATGGGGTCTGTGTGCTTTGGGGGGGTTTAACTGTGGGACAGCCCTTGGGCCACAAACTCGAGATTGCCTGAGCGAGGGTTTAGGACTGATGCTGATGCAGCCTGTCCCAGTGGTGGAATTTTCATGCTGATGAAATGACTCGTAACTGAAAGTCTAACTGAGGGTCCTGTGCCTGGGCAGACCAAGGCTTGAAGACCTGGTTGTTGTCTCTAGGACAGCTGTGAGCTCAGAGCTGCAGCTTCACCCACCCCTTGAACGGAACTGCTCGGCAATGTCTTACTTAGGATCTTCTGCCTGGACCAGGCTTTGGTTTGATAGCTGGCCTTGCTGGTGGTGGGTGCGATGCCGAGGAGTGGGTGTGGAGCAGAGCTGTTGGGTTGTGCATCTCAGGTGAATATTTAAGCGGTGTGGCTAAGCCGCACAAGTGCTCTGCGGGGCCTGACAGTGCTGCCCACCGCTCCTGCCTGATGCTGGCCTCTGCTCTGCCCAGCAGCTTCTCACCGCTTGGCACAATGCTGTCCCATGATGTGCGTGACCTGTGTTCCACAGGCTGCCTGCGCACCCGTGTGTGTCTGCTGGAGGGGCACAGCCAGAAGGAGCGCAGGGGTGGTGTCCCCACAGGGAGGGTGGGCTGCCATGAGCCCGCTCTGGAGAAGGTCCCTTCTGCATCTGCAGAGCGCTGACCCTGCCTGTGTGTGCACGTGGGGGCAGTTGACCCCATTTTCACCCTGAAAGTGATGACTGTCACTGTCACTCCCCAGTGCAGCTTCTTCTGCTGTTTCCTGTGGATCTGGTGGAGCTGCTGGCGCAGTGGTGGCAGAGGACAGGAGGAGTGTGCAGCTGGGTATCCTCTGCCCCAGGGGGACAGTGACCACGTTACAGCTTCCACAGCAGGAGTTACATGTTGGGATGGGTGGACTCTGGAGATCTGCTGGGCTGCGATGAGGAACAGCCAGCTGTGGCATGTGGGTTGATCAGGGAACTCTGCTGTGGCTGCGAGGTCGCCCAGAGCCCCCTCTGCCCTGCGCTGTCACCCTCTTCTCCTTTTGCAAATCTCTGCATAGCTGCTCTGGTTTTCTGCCTCCAGGGCTGGCTTTGAAAACGCTCCAGAGGAGCGGAGCCAAGTTCTCCTAATAGCCTTTTCAAAACTTGCTCTTTTGTTTGCCTGGAGCAATTAGCTGCTTTGTTGGAGAAGAACAGTTTGTCATCAGCCTGTTGGTAGTTGCGTGGAAGCAGGGGCATCTGTCATGAGTCCCTGACACTCCCGCCGGTGATAGCTCTGTTAATGTGACCTATGCAACGCTACCTGTTGCTGAGCTTCCTCCTGCTTGTGGCACTGCAGAGGACGAGGAGTGCCACAGTCCTTTCAAGGGCCTCTCCAGTGATTCCCCCTATACCATTGCCCCGAGAATCGTTGGTTGTTGTGGTGGCGCTGGCAAGGGCTCTTAGGTGCATCCCAGAAGCAAGAAAGCAGATGGAAGGCAGTTACAGGATTGCTTCCAGGGCAGGAGCCCTGTTTCAAATAAGGCTGTTGGAGCCTGCAGAGCTGTCCTGAGCTGCCAGTGACACCACACACATTGGGCCCAGCTCTCGTGCTCTGCCCTTGCAGGGGAGCTAAAGAAAGATGAACTTTAGCTCTTGAGCTACTTTTAGCAGCTTCACTCTGAGCTCTGGACAGCACGTTTACCCCTGCGCTTGCATCATGCTGTGCTTGGATCTGGCCGCATCGGCTGCTCCCTGGCTCCGTTCCAGAGATGGGAGGAGAGGCTAACCGCAGAGACGGGCAAGCCCAGCGGAATCGGAAAGGTTCAACCCTCAGATCTCTAAACTCAGTCAAGGGAGGCTTCCTGGTGGCAGGGCTGGCTGGGGAGAGGCTCCTGCGTGGGGTTTCAGGGCTGACGAGATCAGAGCTTCCCTGACACTGGTGACTGCGACAGTAAGGAGTGTCACAGGGACCCTTTCCCTCCGTGGTGGTCAGTGCTTCAGGCTGCCTGGCTGCTTTCTGTTGATTCTGGAGGAGCTGGAGCTTGGTGCTGGGCCAAAGGAGGCAATGTCTCCCCTCAGCCCTTTGGGAGGGAGCAGAGGCTGCTTCCTGACTGCTTCCTGCTCCCCGTCAATCCAGCTTCCCGCATCCCCCCTCTCCTCCACCCAATGATGGACCGGGAGGCCTCCGTTGCAGAGCCCCCTCCCCAGGGCTGCATGTCCTCCTGTCGCCCGCTGCAGCAGAGCTGCCTGTTGGCGTAAGCCCATGTTCTAGCAAAGTACATCTCAGGGCTCTTCCTGGCCCACTGCTCTTGCGGCAGTGTGTGGAGGATTTGCCAGGTCAGGCTCCGGTTGAACTGCGACTGTAAAAACCTCAGTGTGATCTGCTGCTTCTGCTGAGAGATCCCTCGAGGTGAGAACTGGCTGCAGCAGAGCCCCCAGGGACAGCAAGCAGCGACCATGTCCTGTCCTGGGCTGGCCACAGGCACAGCGAGCAGACAGCGGCTGTCCCTGCAGGCTGCTGCTCTGCTCCCACGTGGGGTGAGCCTGCTGTGGTTCTTCTGCACTTGTGCATGTGGTCTGCAGTGGCTTCCTTTGCTTCCTCGGCTGCTCTCCTTGTGAGATGCCTGCAGTGGGAAGAGGCAGAGCAGCTCATGTTTCGCCGTGTGCTAGTTCTGTTTTTCAGGGATCGTCACGACGGCGTGCGGTGCTGGGGCCCTGGTGGGGCACCAGCTTCCTGCAGCCACGGAGCATGCGCTGCAGCAGGGAGGATCTCGCGCTTGAGCAGGAGCCCGGGCTGCCATGGTGGCTCGTCCTGCAGCTGTTTGTGGCAGTGAAAAGTGGCTGATTCCCATCCAAATGCTGCTGCCACGTGGCAGCCTGGGAGCTTTGCCTTCAGCCTTTCAGTGCTCTGCAGGTTGGGGCTCCAGTACTGCCCTCAAATACCAAGGTTGTGGCTTTCTTGTGGAAGATCTGCTTGGATCAAGGGTTCAGTGAAGCGGCATCTGGTTCAGCTGCTGCAGCCTGATATGGGAAAGTCCGTCCACAAGCCACTCCGCACCGGGCACTGCCCGGGAAGCTGGCTGCCGTGTGGTGGTGATACTGCACCCATCGGCACAGGGCTGGGGACACTGCTCTGGCAGGAGACAGGCTGGGGCAGCGGCGGCTGTTTCCGGACAGGCTGGTGAAGCACCCCCCGTGTGTGGGGGTCTGTGGCCATGGTGCAATAGGAAATGAGGTGGCTGAGCTCACCGGCAGGCAGGGAACTCTGGTGGCTTGCAGGTTTTCAGCTTTTGCCTGGCCCGTGTATTTGTTGGGGTTTTTACCCCCAGAAGCACCACATGGTTCACGCTGTAGTAGCAGCAGCCTCCAGGACCAAGTTAAAATGGCTGTGAATGCACCACAGCCACCTGCATGGAAGGAGTGTTCCCCGTGCTGCTGCAGGCAGACAAACGGCCAGCAAAGTGCTGAATCCACTGCAAAATGGGGGCTTTGATGCAATGCCCAGTACGCAGCTCTGAACCGCGGCTGATGGCCCAGCCTTTCTTGGCCTACAGCTGCAGAAGGCAAAAGCTCTGGGGTCGCAATGGCCCTGTCACGTCAAGCCAGGTCTTACTCCGAGGCTGAAGGAGCAGGCCTGCGTGGGCCTGTGTTTCTCTCCTCTCTTTCGCTTATTGCTCCATTGAAAACAGCTTTGGTTCACGTGGTGTTCTCTGAGGATTGCGCCAGAGGGTGATTGTCCAAGGTTAACGTCCTGTGGATGTGGCTCCTGTCCCTGGGGCTATTCGATGCTGTGAAGTTCTAAAAACTTCTTTAACTCCATGTCAAGTGCCAGTGTCTGTCTTCTCCCTGTGTCTCAGTCCACAACAGGATGTTCCCCCTTTCTCTCTTCTTACAAAAAGCACGCAGAAAAATGGGGAAAGTGTCACGTGCAGCAAAGATCAGAAGAGCACGACATACGGTGATGCTGAAAGCGTCAGGTGGCAGTGATCTGATACATGGCTCCATCTTGGAGGAGCTGCTAGCGAAACCCAGCTCTCCATGCTGTACAGCCCCTCCTGGGCAAGCGGGGACTCGGGGTGGAGGAGCTGCGGGTGGGAGCTGCAGGGGGTGGCAGGGTGCCTGTGGACCCTTCTTGGCTGCTAGAAATCTGGACAAGCGCCCAGCTCCCAGGCAAGGTTCAAAACTCCTGATGCTGCTTTGTGCCCAGGGGAGTCTTGCTTGCCATTAAGACTTCATAAATTTCTTGCCTAAGGAAAGTCTGCCTGATTCCTGTGTGGAGCAGCTGCTCTCACTCTGGGCCTGGGTCTGGTCGTCTTGTCTTTGCCTGCTTCCAGCCCATCCTGGGGCCCAGGACAGAGCAGCCTGGTTTGCTGGAGGGGAATAAATCCCATCTTGAGGAGTGGCACGGTCTTCCTCCTGTCTGCCTTCTCGCTGAGCAAAGATCTGCTTGCCAGGCGCTGCTCTGTGCCTCCCGGCACCCCTCCTGCTGCCAGCCCCTTCCCAGACCTTCACACCTCCTGGCGTGTTTGCTGGGTTTTCCTTTGTGCCAGCTCTTTGGGGCTGCCCCACCACGGTGGTTTGCTCCTGCGCCGGTGCTGCCATGGGATGGAGTGCGGTGCCCTAGCCCATGCTGAGCCCAGGGCCAGCCTGGGACTTGTGGCTGGTGCCGGCCCCCTCGCCTGCTCCTGCAGCACTGGGTGTGCTGGCTGCTGGTGTGCCAGCTGCCTGAGCGTCCCCAAGCCCCAGCTGGCGTGTTGCTGGCTGCAGTGACCTTTGGGAAAAGCAAAGAGCTTTCTGCGGGGAAGTGACTCTCTGCTGGTGTCAAGCAGAGCTCTGTGCCTTCGCCCCCTGAACACAGCTTGCCATCCCCTCGTTAGTGTTAGTTTGATTTCTATCGATAGACAAGTCGCTAACTCGAAAATTGCTCCTTCCTTGTTTCTGTTGTTTCCTGGCAGTCTCCGCCTTCTGCACTTACTGTAAGCTCTGCAGCTCCTTCCCTGCCTCCCGGAGCAGAGGCAGGCATGCGCGCTGTCTGGGCCTGAGGGTGCCTGGAAGACATTGGCACCAGATTAAAGCCTTGTACCTGTCGCTAGTGACCTCCATGCCCAAGACCCCTCCCTCCCCCCTGGGAAAGAAGGTAGGAAAGACTTGGGAAGTGGTGCCTCTCTCTAGGAGAAAGCTTTGCTGAAGGCAGGCACTTGGGAAGAGTGCTCTTGTGCGGGGAAGCTCGGTGCTCACCAGGCTGAAGCCAGACAGGTAGAAGCTGAACTCCTGAAGCTGAGCCCGGAGCCACGTTCCCTGTGCTCACAGAGCTCCTGCGCAGCTCAGCGCAGCTCCGAGGGGTTTGGTGGTGTTAGGAGCTGCCTGCGACGTAACTTTTAACTCTGATCCCGACCCTGCGGTGTGAGGAGCAGCGTGAAGCGAGGCTTCCTACCTCTCTGGGTTAGTAAGAGCGGCTGCGTCTGGTCTGACCTGCTTGGGGCTGTGCCCAGCCCTGCAGGGTTGTGCCTCCCCGAGCCCTCGGGGTTTGTGGACCCTGAGATCCTGCACAGGGGTGGGAGGATGAGGCTCAGTTCGGCAGTGAGGGCCTGCCTGCTCTGCTCCTGTAATCTAGTGCAAATGGCCACCGGCTGCCAGTGCCAGGGTGAGCTCTGCTCTTCTGATCTCAGATGTTTCTGATTCATTTCAGGACATGTGGTAAAAAGAGAATGAGTCAGAATCTGGGCTTTATTGAGCTTCACAGCTGGGGCAGCTGGAGCGAAACCTCTCTGCTGCCACTCTTCTCGGGAAGCTACCCGGGCAGATACAGGAAGGCTACCTTCGGCGCTCGCCTTCAGCTGGATTTTGTGTTGAGCTCTTGGGGTGGCTGCTGGGCCCTCGCTTTTTGCTGCTCTGGCTGCTTTGCTGCTTACCCTGCAGGCAGGCAAGGCTGTGTTGCCACATCCTGCACTGCTGGGGGCTCCAGAGCTGGGTGCTGGGGCACAGATGTCGGAGGGTGTGAAAAGGGCTTTTCCTCTGGCAGCCAGGCCGGTTCCTTCCCTGCCCTCCCCCAGGCGTCTGTGCCATTATCCCCGCACTAGCGATGCGGTTTCGGTCTGCAATTCCACCTTCCCTTGACCCAGACCTGCCCGTGGGTGACGGCAGCGGCACTTCCCTGCCAGCCGGAGCTATAGCGGCCGCTCTTGCCTTGCCAGAGCCGAGCCTGGAGGCACAAACTGGTGCTGGTCCCAGGGCTCCTTGAACTGGTCCCATGGCTGCCAGCTCAGGGTGGGTTTTGCTGAAGAGGAATCAGCTCCTGGATACGCGAGCCGCTCCGTGGGGACACGGGGCCTGGGCTCATCCCTCGGGGTGAGTTGGAGCTCTGCAGTGTCGTGGGCCCAGAGCTGCACACACAGCATCTGACCCAGCCCTGTGCTGCCCTCGGACGGATGGGCACTGCCCGGCCCTTGCCCGCACCAGCCCTCCCAGAGCTGCGTGCCCCAGGCTTGCTGTGCCCTGACTGTCTGCAGTTCTGGCCCCATCAGCCCTCCCCAAAGGGGAGCAGCGGTTGTGCCTGGGTCCTGCCAAACGGCTGGCAGGAGGGAGCCTGGAGGCTACGGTGTGCCAGCTCTGAGCAGCATGTGTGCCCATCCCGGCAGGTCTCCGGAGCTGGCCAGGATGGCGCAGTGGAACCAGCTGCAGCAGCTCGACACGCGGTACCTGGAGCAGCTCCACCAGCTCTACAGCGACAGCTTTCCCATGGAGCTCCGGCAGTTCCTGGCCCCCTGGATTGAGAGCCAGGACTGGTAAGGCCTTGTGAAATGCTGACATGGGGACTTTGCTCTGGACACCCACCCTCGGGTAGCAGCAGGCACCGAGGTGGTCTGGAGGAACTCTGCCACTTTCCCTAGGCTCTTGAGCTCTTGATGTGGCAGGACTGGTCTTCCTCCCTGAGGCTTGTGTGCTGTGAAGGGTTGCAGGACTCTGTGCATGTGGTGTCAGACCCTGGACCAGGAGAAGGGGAAACTCCAAAGCGGAGGTGTCCCCATCCAGGGCGGTCTTGCGTTGGCCTCTATTGTAAACAAGGTTGTCACAGAGCACCAGTTCCTGGATCCCATCCAGAGAGCACGTGGGACTGGCGAGGTGCTCACGTGTGCCGTCTGCCTGGCTTAAGGCCAGACTTTAAGCCCAAGTCCAAAACCCCTCTGTTGCCCTGCCCTTGCAGGCACAGTCTGAGGGCTCAGTTTATTGGCGTGAAGCAAGTCAGGCCTGCTCTGACCCTTGCTGTCATGCAGGTTAGGGAGGTGGCTGGGGTGTTACGTTGCACGAGGGACAGCGGGCATGAGCAGAGCCGTGCTGCCTTGCCCCTTCCACTGTGCCGGGCACCCAGGACTCTGCCCTCCCTCGCGCAGGGCTTATGCTGCCAGCAAGGAGTCGCACGCCACGCTGGTGTTCCACAACCTGCTGGGGGAGATCGACCAGCAGTACAGCCGCTTCCTGCAGGAGTCCAACGTCTTGTACCAGCACAACCTGCGGCGCATCAAGCAGTTCCTGCAGGTGAGGCGGGAAGCGCTGGTTTGGTGGGGCTGCAAGGGGAGCCTGTGGAAGTCCAACAGCTTCCTCAGCACAGCTCCCAACCCGCAGCCCTAAAGGATGCGGAGATCCTGGAAGTTACATTGTGCATGCTAACCTTAGGGGTTTGAACCTTTTACAGAGCAGATACTTGGAGAAGCCGATGGAAATAGCCCGCATCGTGGCTCGCTGCCTGTGGGAAGAGTCCCGGCTCCTCCAGACGGCTGCCACCGCAGCCCAGGTCAGTGACTGGGGTGTCCTGGGGCTGCTGTCCCGTCGCCTGCCCGGCAGCACTGTGTGGGTACTCAGTGCTGTAGGGAAGCTGCAGTCTGAAGCTCCCCACTTGCTTCCCTCAGTAATGATAGTTTCTTTGTGCTGAGGGAATGTCCAGCTGTGGTGGCTGATAACTTCTGCCCTCTGGGCAGCAGCTGCTTCCCACCAGGATGCAGCTTGGGTCCTCTCTGCCTGGGGTGGCTGTTAGCTTTGGTGTGCATCCGTCTCTCCTCTCGCCCCTGCACCACGTGCCTTGCTGTGCAGTCCTGGAGCTAATGCTGCAAGCAAGCAGCCAGCCACACTGGCCTTTGTTAGGGAGTGAGGACCCTTCCTGCAAAACCTCCTCAGACTGGGAGGGGAGCATCCCTGGGTCATGGCCCTGATCTAATGTCCTCCTTGTCCCCTCTGCAGCAAGGGGGACAGGCAACACATCCAACAGCAGCTGTAGTGACAGAAAAGCAGCAGATGCTGGAGCAGCACCTGCAGGATGTGAGGAAGAGAGTGCAGGTATGTGTGCTGCCTAGGCACCTTCTCCTTTCCCCACTGTGTTGATTTAGTGCTTTAAATAAATCCACATCTCTTGCCTTGCAGGATCTGGAGCAGAAGATGAAAGTGGTGGAGAATCTACAGGATGACTTTGATTTTAACTACAAGACTTTGAAAAGCCAAGGAGGTAATGGAAGCTCATTAGCATCTGGCAAACCAAAGTGTGTTCCTGCAAGGAAACTTGCTGGAGGGCATGTTCCAGCCCTCCCAGTGTTCTCCAAGTGAGAAGGGTGGCTTAGACTCAGGGCATTTGCATGGCAATTGGAGGAACCTTGTCTTTTCTTTCTGCCACTGACGCTGCCTCCAGGCAGGTTGAACTAGAGCTCTGCCTGTGAGTGGAGAAATGGCATGTGGATGTGATAGCACTGCCGTGCCTGCAGGAAAGCCAGCACGGGGCTTACGGGCTGTGTGAGATTGCTGCTTAACTAGTAACAGCTTTCTAGGGTGCCTGCTCCTTTGCAGTGGAAGTCTCTCATTTGTGTGATGCTTGGGAGGATAGGAGGAGTCCATGTGCTTGGCTGAAGCTTTCTCATCTCTCTGTACAGACATGCAGGATCTGAATGGAAACAATCAGTCGGTGACCCGGCAGAAAATGCAGCAGCTGGAACAGATGCTTACGGCGCTGGACCAAATGCGAAGGGTACGTCGTGCAGCTGGCCCTTCAGATCTGCCTGGGGTGCAGTGGTGCCTTTTCTTCTGGGGTATGAATTTGGTGTTTCTGCGTGGCCAGAACTGAAACTGGAAACTAAGCCCTGGGCAACTTCTTTCTTGTCTGTGAATGTGAAACTTGCAGATCTCAGAGGGAGTCAGAGGGTGTTGAAGGTTCTGCTTTCTTTTTTGACAGGGTATTGTGAGTGAGCTGGCCGGACTGCTGTCAGCCATGGAGTATGTGCAGAAGATGCTGGCAGATGAGGAATTGGCAGACTGGAAGAGACGGCAGCAGATCGCCTGCATTGGTGGCCCACCGAATATCTGCTTAGACCGGCTTGAGAACTGGTAGGAGCTGGCTGGGGGTTGCATCAGTCCCTAGAGAGGTGGCATTCAAATACCTGCAGTGGAAATGAGCTCTTTGCCTCTGGAAATATCCTTGCAAAACGGCTTCTGATGCCTGCAAGTATAAATGTAATCCACTAGTCGGACTGGTCCTCAACGGTGGGTGCTAGTGCTGGAATGATTAGCCCCAGACCTGTGTGATTTTTAAGGCTGCTGTGAGAAGTTTCTGGTCCTGGTGTGTCTCTGCAGAACTTGGAGTGCAGGTTTCTTTTGTAATACATGGCCTGGAAAAATGCACTGGGTTGGGAGACATGTTCTGTTCCCTGCTGGTTTGGTACGGAGTGTCCTGTCTCACACAAGCGAGGGAAGAGGAGGGCTCTGCCGGCTGGTACCGTGCAGGGCTTGGCAGCCAGAGCTAACACTGGTTCTTCCTGCTCCCCCAGGATAACCTCTCTTGCCGAATCACAGCTACAGACCCGGCAGCAGATCAAGAAGTTGGAAGAACTGCAGCAGAAAGTGTCCTACAAGGGTGACCCAATTGTCCAACACCGGCCCATGCTGGAGGAGCGGATTGTGGAGCTGTTTAGGAACCTGATGAAAAGGTGCCAAGGGCTGAGGGGGAGCTGTGGGCAGTCCCCTGGTCACTGGCAGTGGGCGGAGGGGTGGGTAGCGAATGTGCTGTGCCAGGCCTGAGGTTTGACTGTGGTTCTTGTGCCTTCCCCTGCAGCGCTTTTGTTGTGGAGAGACAGCCCTGCATGCCCATGCACCCTGACCGGCCCCTGGTCATCAAAACTGGCGTGCAGTTCACCACCAAAGTCAGGTGGGTGTCGCTGGCCCCTGCAATCCTGCTGCACTACAGGCGAAGGAAAGGAGCTGTGTGGGGGAAAGCAAAGCAGGATCTCTCTCCAAAGGAGATGCTGCTGCAGATGCAGCCTCCAGCTTGCCTAGGGAGCCCTGGTGCTGGGAGGGAAGGAATCCCAGCAGGCTGCATGACTCAGTGCAGGAATGGCGGCTGTTGGCTGGGGCTCTGCCACGTTCCTGGAGGCAGCTGGGATTCTGGTAAATCCCGCTGTGGGGGCGGGCAGCAGGAAGCGTCAGTGCATCCCTGGCCAGCTGTCTCTCAGCTGGCCTGCGTTCCCTGCCAGCCTCCACAGAGAGCGGCTGCTTCGACAGCAGGGTCTGCCTGGAGCTTGTTCACCCTCTCCCAGCTGTGCCCCTGTTGCCCCCTTGGCATGTGGCAGCATCTGGCCACAGAGCAGTGTGAAGGGTGTTTGGTCAGAGCAGATTCTTGCCTGGTGTGGGCAGTCAGCAGCCAAAACGAGCTCTCCTTGAGGGGCTCAGGGAAGCATCAGCACCTCCGTGGTTCTGGGGACAGGCGTCAGGGCTGACATGTCACAGGCCTGCATGCAGATGGGCTCGGGGATGCCAGAGGAGCTCGGTAATGCCACATCCCCGTGAACTTTGTGGTGTCAACCGTGGTGCTGCCTGCTGGGGGGATGCAGACAGTGCTGCTCTCCATCCAGCTGTTCTGCAGTTTGTGCCAGCTGCTCTGTTGAACTGGAGTTGTTTGTGTGCGCAGGATGTTCATGCTCACACTCTGCATCTGCTGACTCTGCAGGTTGTTGGTCAAGTTTCCAGAGCTGAACTATCAGCTGAAAATTAAAGTCTGCATTGACAAGTGAGTCCCATGCTCTGATCCTGGTGGCATTGGGTGAAGTTACTGGAGTGGGACTTGTTCCTGCTCCTGCTGGAGGGTGTGGGGGGGTTCTGGGTCCCAAGGGTTCATTCCCACAGAGGGGAGGCAGCCTGGGGGGCTTGTGGGACTTGATATTGTGATGCAGCCAGCCCCACACACCAGCATGTCTGCGTCAGGGTGGGAAGGCCATGGCTGTGACCGGGTGTCTCTCTTCCCTTTCCTAGGGACTCTGGGGATGTTGCAGCACTTCGAGGGTAAGTGCAATGGTGGTTTTTTTGTTTGGTTGTTTGGGGTTTTTTTGTTTTTGTTTTTTTTATCTTGCTTCTGCTTTTAATCCTGGCAAATGTCCTACTGCACGTCTGCTCTGAGAGGGCCCTGTCAGCCACGTTCTGTCTTTCCTCTTTCGAGGTCCCGGAAGTTTAACATTCTGGGGACAAACACCAAGGTCATGAACATGGAGGAGTCGAACAATGGCAGCCTCTCAGCAGAGTTCAAGCACCTGGTAGGTACCACGAGCTCTCAGGCTGCTCTTGTTGAGGCCATGTGCCATTGTGGTGTTGCTTCAGCCTGTTCCTTCTCTCCACAGACCCTGCGGGAGCAGCGGTGCGGTAACGGAGGCAGAGCCAACTGCGATGTAAGTGCTGTGGGACCCTGGTGTAAGAGCCCTTTGCTGGCAGCTCTGCTCCATGTCTCGCTCCCTGTCTTGCAGCTGAGCCACGAGGAGAAGCGGGAGCCCTGCCCCAAGAGTGGCTGTCCATAAGCACCCTCTGGCACATTGGCAGCTGCCAGACCAGTCCTGTCCATCTGGACCCGAGCAGTGGTGTTGGGCTTGATGGTTGTATGTCAGGCTGAGGGCAGGCATCTCCTGTGTGCTCATTGTGTCCTCTTCCACCCTAGGCCTCGCTGATAGTCACTGAGGAGCTGCACCTCATCACCTTTGAGACAGAGGTATATCACCAGGGGCTGAAGATTGACCTGGAGGTGAGCTGTGGGTTACTGCCTCTTGCTGCCATGGGCCTGGGTGCAGAGGAGCCCTGGGACATGTCCCAGCCTGTGGTGACTTCCTATCTTTGCAGACCCACTCGCTGCCTGTGGTGGTCATCTCCAACATCTGCCAGATGCCCAATGCCTGGGCGTCCATCCTGTGGTACAACATGCTGACCAACAACCCCAAGGTAGGGGATTGGGACCAGAGTGTCCCAGCAGGCAGGCTGTAGGCAGGGAGAGGGAAGCTGCGACCTGGGAGCAGGGCTGAGGCAGGACCTGGCTCTGCTTCTGTCCCGTATCTTGCTCAGGGCTGTGTTTTCCCTGGTACAGAACGTGAACTTCTTCACCAAGCCCCCCATTGGGACCTGGGACCAGGTGGCAGAGGTGCTGAGCTGGCAGTTCTCCTCCACCACAAAGCGCGGCCTCAGCATCGAGCAGCTGACAACGCTGGCAGAAAAACTTCTAGGTAACCCGGTCTGGGTGTCCTGCCCATCCCTGCTGTCCCTCAGGTTGCTCCCTGGAAATGGTGTCTTTGGAAGAACAGCTCAATCTAAATGTTGATGCTCCTGTTCTCTGCCAGGGCCAGGTGTGAATTACTCCGGCTGTCAGATCACCTGGGCCAAGTTCTGCAAGGTATAACTCCCTCTCTTGCCTGAGTCCCTTCCCTTGGCTGTTCCCATCCTCTGAGCCATGCTCACAGCCTCTCTGCCCTCTTTTTCAGGAGAACATGGCTGGCAAAGGCTTCTCTTTTTGGGTCTGGCTGGACAACATCATTGACTTGGTGAAAAAGTACATCCTGGCACTGTGGAATGAAGGGTGAGCCTTGGCCAGCGTCAGTCTGGAGGCCCTTGGTTGGGCTGGGCCTTGGGAGGGGTCCCACAAGTCCTGTCCTGATGGGGTGGAGTGCCTTGTCCAGGTGCAGGTGGGCTCTCCCGGGATGCTTTTTCTGTCCAGGCCCTGTTGCCTGGTTCAGAGTGAAAACCCACCTGGGAATCCTTGAAATGCTGGTGGCTGTGCTGATGGCCAGGCCAGGTCCTGCTGCTGCCTGATGCTGTGCAGAGAGCTGGAAGGGTTCACATCCTGGAATAGCTGCCGCGGTATCCTGACCCACCCTTGCTCTCCTCGCTTTGTGACGCCCAGGTACATCATGGGGTTCATCAGCAAGGAGCGGGAGCGAGCCATCCTGAGCACCAAGCCTCCAGGAACCTTCCTGCTGCGGTTCAGCGAGAGCAGCAAGGAAGGGGGCATCACCTTCACATGGGTGGAGAAGGACATCAGCGGTACGTTGCTCTCCCCCTCGCCACCCTGGGTGTGGCATCTTGCTCAGCCAGCGTTCCTGGCTCTGAAGGGGGCTTGGACCATGGCAATGTCCCCTGATAAGACATTTGTCCTTTGTCATTGTCCTGACAAAGCCCTCTCCTTAGGTTAAGTCTTTGAGCCTGGGTACTCTTTGCTGGTCTCTGCACCCTGGGTGCCCCTGCCCGTGTGCTGCCAATGTGGCGCAGTCTTCTGCAGCGCTGAAACCCCCTGGCAGGTCCCCATCCTGCCCTGTGGTCTATTGGGTGCCTCGTGAGGCTGAGCACAGCCCCAGGCCAACCTTGTCCCTGCTGCTCCTGGGGTGTTTGAGGAAGGCCATGCCTTTGCCCAAGGACTGCAGGTGTCTCGCCGTGTGTCAAAAGTCTCCTTGTACAGGGAAGACCCAGATCCAGTCTGTGGAGCCTTACACCAAGCAGCAGCTCAACAACATGTCATTTGCGGAGATCATCATGGGCTACAAAATCATGGATGCCACCAACATCCTGGTGTCCCCCCTGGTGTACCTGTACCCAGACATCCCCAAAGAGGAGGCGTTTGGGAAGTACTGCCGCTCAGAGAGCCAGGAGCACTCTGAAGCTACTGACTCAGGTAGTCGTTGACTTTCCACGCTCCAGCACAGCTCCTGTGTTGTGAGGTGGCTCCAGGGACAGCGCTGGTGGAAGAGCTGACACCAGCTCTGCATCCCGTGCCAGTCCCCGGAGGGCATAGCCGCAGCGTGGGACTAGCGGCGGGTCCCTGTGGGGTGTGGGCAGT
>VYXH01009140.1:27614-38152 GCA_013397275.1 Burhinus bistriatus | reverse complement strand
GGCGGCAGCGGCCGCGCGGGCACCGGGGCCCAGCCCCGGCCGGGCGCAGGGGGGTCCCCGGGGAGGGGGCTCGGCCGGGCTCACCCCGCCCAGGCCGCCCCGGGAGCCCCCGTGGGCCCGGCTTTGCCTCGTCCCATGCCCCAGCGGTGGCCGGTCCCGGGGGGACCTCTGGGCGGTGACATGCAGGGGTCGTGGTGCTGGCCCAAGGAGCCCCCCCTCCCGGACTCGGGGTCTCCCGGAGCCAGGGGGCGGCCGTGGGGCGCCCCTGTGCCTGCCACCTCCGCGGCACATGGCGCTGCTGTGATGGACATCGCGGGAAGCCCTGGTGCTGCGCAGGGCAGCCCACCCTGGACCTCTGGTTAGCCACGTGCCCACTCCCTCGGGGTTAGACCCTGGCAAGGTGGATACCCCTAGCAGTGTGTTTTGGCAGGGGCGGGGAGCAGGGCCTGTGCTGTCCCAGCGCCGTCCATCTGGGGCCGCTTCTTGTGGCTGGAGATGCTGGCATGTCTCCGGGAGCTGGGCTCCCCTCCATGTCCGTGTGCTGGGGTCAGGATGGATTAAGGCCTTGGTGTGTTGGGGAGGGGATCATGCCGGGGTGCCACGTGCCAGCTCCTAGCACCACTGGCACCATGCAGCCACCCGGGGACAGATCGTGTTTGGGGCTGACCCCAGGCACCCCCAAATCACCCAGAGCAGGGTCCTCTCTGGCCAGCTGCCTGCAGGGCTGGATGTCTCACCTTGTTGGGAGGGAGCAGCATGAAGATGGCACCGGGAGCCTGCAGCCACCTCCCATGGCATCATCGGGGCACCAGGAGCACCTCTGGGTCATGTGCTGGCTGCAATGCTGGGCTGGCTCATGGCCTGGTGTGATGCGGAGCATCCCAGATGACACAGGGTGTCCTTTGCCCATAGGAGCTCTCATTTGGGATGTTACCTTTGAGACTGCAATGCGTACGGAAGCAGCCAGCCCCCTGAGCCCTCCCCAGCTCGGGCCAAGCTACACTCGGGAGGTGCCGGGGCAGAGCCACATGTGTCTCACACTGGTGATCCTATGACTGTCCCTCCACAGGGGCAGAGGCCAAGCATGGCCCCTCATGATCCACATGCCCCTGGCCCCTCTGCTGAGCTGAGGGGAGTTCCCCCAGCTCTGCTGTGGCATTTGCAAAGCCCCCGAAGGCAGCAGGGACTGGTGTCCCCGGCTTTACTGGCCCTGAGGTCCCCAGGCTGGATCTGGGTCTCCTAGGAGGACGGTGCCCACAGGAGCTGCCTGAAATGACCCGACACAAAGCCCTGGGAATTTGCCCTGGGGGGACGGGATTTGCCCCACAGCACCCTGGCAGCATCCTGCCTGCAGCTGTGACAACCGCCTCCCAGGCACTTTTAAACAGTGTCCGGCTTTGTGGGTTTGATGTGTCTCTTATCGGCTTTATCTGCCATGGAGAGGGGCTTTAGCCGCAGTGATACGCCATGCGAGTTAACCCTGCCTCCCCCGGGCAGCCACTGCCCACTGGGCCCGAGGGTGCCTGTCCAGTCAAGCTGGCCCCTGTGGCAGGGGTCTGCGAAGCCCCCAGAGCTGCTTCACCCTTCTTGGCAGAGCTGCTCCCAAATGCAAGCCCTTTTTTTCTTTTCTAATAACACATCCTGGACAACGCCGTAATCCTGGCTCCCCAGAGCCAAAATCTGGCCTTAGTCACAGCTTCAAGCTATTTTTGCTTCTCCAAGCTAATCCTGGGTTGAGCTGTGCTGTGGCGGCCCCGCTGCACCCCCATCACACCAGAGCTGCCTGTGGCCTCCCGCAACCTCCTCTGCCCTTGCCCTGCCTGCGCTACCCTGGCACAGCTCTGCCGTCGGTGCACGGGTGCTGTAACCTGCTGCGGGCTCCCCTCCTTCGCTGTGAGAGGGGGCAGAGCACGGCTGCCTGCTCCCGGTGCCTGGGCTGTGGGGGCGCAGGGGTGCTGGGGACCCACGGGCTGAAGCCTGCGTCAGGGCTGGGGACACCGTGGTCTGCACCGCAGCCCAGCACCTCTGGGCTGGCAGTGCCCGGCCGGGTTTGCCGCTGGTCCAGCTAAGCTGCCTGAGCCACAGTGGGAGGTGGGCGCAGCAGATGGCGAGGGGGAGGCATGAACGGCCTCGCTTGGGATCGCGGCTCTGGCGATGGGAGCTGGAAGCTGGGTCTGGGCTCCTTCCCCTTCCAGTGGGGAGGGGCTGGGGTCCTGCCCGGGACAGGGCCTTGGGGGAGGCAGGGTAGGGGGTGAGCGAGCTCTGGGAGCAGCTGGGGGCAGCCAGATGGAGACTTGGCTCTGCTTCCCAGAGGGACCTGTGGGGGGCCGGGAGGGCTGGGCTTCCCTTGGAGCGCCCCAGGGTGGCCCCGAGCCCTCAGGGGTGACCGCATCTCCTTTCAGACAGCAACTTCATCCTGGCCAACGCGCAGGTCCGCCGTGGCTTCCCCATCGTCTACTGCTCTGATGGCTTCTGCGACCTCACTGGCTTTGCCCGCACCGAAGTCATGCAGAAGAACTGCAGCTGCCGCTTCCTCTACGGGGCTGAGACCAGCGAGCCCGTCCTGCAGCGCATCGAGAAGGTGCTGGATGGCAGGCAGGAGTACCAGACTGAGGTCTGCTTCTACAAGAAGGGTGGTGAGTGGTACATGAGCTGGGTCCTTCCTGCAGCTCCGGCTGGGGCTCGGCCCCATGCTGGCCCTGGGGTGAAGCCACCGAGCAGCAGGGAGGCTGTCCTGCCTTCACCACCCCTCTCCTCCGTGCAGGAGCTGCCTTCTGGTGCCTGCTGGACATCATGCCCATCAAGAACGAGAAGGGGGAGGTGGTGCTCTTCCTCTTCTCCTTCAAGGACATCACAGAGAGCCGGGGCAGGGGCCACCTGGGTGACAAGAAAGAGGGTGAGCCGTGGCTGTGGGATGGGGACAGGTTTCGGGGAATGGTGTGTGCACTGGGCACATGGCAAAGGGGCTCCCAGTCCCCTGCTGGGTCCTGTCTGCCCTTGTGCACCTGCAAAAGGAGGGGTCCCCAAAGCAGCCCCTGCTCTGTTGCACCAGCAGTGCCATAATGCTCCCACTAACCCAGCGTGTCTTGTCCGCTGCAGAGAAGCAGAGGAGCAAGAAACCCGGGAGCTCACACCTGCGGGCAGCGCGGAGGCAGGGCCGGACGGTGCTCCAGCGGCTCAGCAGCCAGTTTGCCCGGAGGGACCGTGGCGAGATGAAAATCAACCGTGTAAGGACCCGGGGGAGCCCTCAGCTTCGCCTGGTGCCTCGCAGGCTGGGGCTGCAGGCAGGCTGGCAGTGCTGCGGCTCTCCTGGGACCAGCCCCGCAGCAAAGCCTGGTCTCGCCAGGATGCTGTTCCCATGCATGCACCTCACTGGCCTCCCCAGACGCTGGAATGCCCTCCATCCCCGGCAGCTGCACCATGGTCCAGGCTGCAAATGTGGTTTGTTGGCAGCAGGAGAGAGACCAGCAGGTGCCCAGAGCTTGCTGTGGGGAGAGAACAGATCCTCTGGCACCTCGCGCAGGGCTGTGTCTCTCCTCACACGTTCGCTGTCAGGAAAACCCAGCCGCTCGCTCGCAGCACAGCCGTGCCGGCCCTGGGGAGCGCCGTTACCAGGCTGCGGGTGCGAGCAGCAGGGCTTCCAGCAGCAGCAGGGACTGGTGTCGTCTCTGTGCCAGCCCGTTCACTTG
The DNA here is from genome assembly GCA_013397275.1 of Burhinus bistriatus. NCBI lineage: Eukaryota > Metazoa > Chordata > Aves > Charadriiformes > Burhinidae > Burhinus > Burhinus bistriatus. Next base: position 34,463 of record VYXH01009140.1, on the reverse strand, counting down.
GCTGCGGTGTCCCAGCGCAGGGTCCCCCGGCACCGCCGGCAGACAGGGGGCCAGGGTGGGGGTCTGCCACCGGCCGAGAGCAGCCGGGGGCCCAGAGCTGGCAAGCAGGCAAAGGGTTTCAGTATGCCAGGCTTGAATCATGGGGGCTTTGAGGGGATGGGCCCAGCTCTCCCCTGGCCCAGCCTGGGCTCTCGCTGCCCCCCAGCAGCGCTGTGTCCCTGCAGAGGGTGGGGGTGGCTCTGCCCCAGAATTGGCACCTGAGACGGTTCTAGGCAGCAGCTGGCAGTGCCAGTGGATTACTCTTAATAGCATTAGCGTAGCGTTAATTTATGTGCTGTAATCGGGCATTTTGTGCCCGTCTGAGGGGGACCTCAGCGCAGCCCATGTGCCCTGTTGGAAATTCGTGTCCATCACGCCAGGTGTGCAGGACTCAGGAGGGGGGGGCTGTGGTGGCCTCCACCCCCTCATGCGGCATGGCCCCTGTGCCATCCATGTGCCACCCTGCTGCTTCCTCCTCCAGAACGTGTTTGAGAACAAGCCGTCCATCCCCGAGTACAAAGTGGCCTCGGTGCAGAAGTCCCGCTTCATCCTGCTCCACTACAGCATCTTCAAGGCCCTCTGGGACTGGCTGATCCTGCTGGCCACCTTCTACGTGGCCGTCACCGTCCCCTACAATGTCTGCTTCACGGGCACGGAGGACAGCCTCTCGGCTGCCCGCAGCACCATCGTCAGCGACATCGCTGTGGAGATGCTCTTCATCCTGGGTAGGTCCATGCCCACGGCCGAGCATCCATGTGGGATGGGGGACATGGCTGAGCAGGGCAGGGATGTGGCCGGAGAAGCAGACCTGAGGGGTGATGGGGAGAGGAGCTGGCATCGCTTTGCTTCTGCTGCTGGTGCTGAGCACCCCGGGAGTGGGATCCAGGTTGGCCACGGACCCTGGCCCAGCTCCCCTGGCTGCAGCGGGGGTGGTGAGGGCTGGTCCTGCTCTCCCGTGGCAGACATCATCCTGAATTTCCGGACAACGTATGTGAGCCAGTCGGGCCAGGTGGTGTACGACCCCCGCTCCATCTGCATCCATTACGTGGCCACCTGGTTCTTTGTGGATCTGATTGCCGCTCTGCCCTTCGATCTGCTCTACGTCTTCAACGTGACCGTGGTGAGTGCCACTCACACCGCGGGCAGGGGACAGAGGGGGGGAGGTGGCCCCTTTTGCATGGATCCACTCCTTGCGTGCCTGTCTGGGAGCAGCGCAGGCAGCGAGGGGAAGCAGCGATGGCAGCTATAGTGGGAAGCCTCCCACGCGTCTTAATTTAACCAGAGGCTGCCACAAACGACAGTAACTGCCAAGGCACCGCTCCAGGAGCTGCAGGCAGGCGCCCGCCCTGCACCCAGCACCCAGCACCCAGCACCCAGCACGCCTGTGCTCTGCCCAGGCTACAGAACAGCTCTGAGCAGCTCTACGTCTGCGTGCAAATACCTTGTGCACACCCCCCCCCCACTTGCACGTTGCCCGCTCTGGCAGGAGGGTTCCCACGTGTGTGGGCACAGAAGACACACGCTGGTGACGAAGGCAGGTCCCAGCCTGACCCTCCCCAGGCTCTTGAAGGGATCCAGAGCGCAGCGGGTGCGATGGGCCATGCAAGGACACTGCTGGCACCAGCCCCTGCCCATCCTCTGCTAATTGGGGCAGGGAGGGGCGGAGGGAGGCGAGTGTAGAGACTGTAATTACGCTTATTGGAGGCAGAGCAGCGAGCGGAGAGGACAAGGGCACTTGGGGGTTGGAACTGCCCCCCTGAGCCAAACCCAGCTCCACTCGTGCCCCAGCAGTGCTGCCGGCAGGAAAACAACCACAGCTGAAGCAGGGGCCATCGCTGCCACTGCCTGTGCTGGGGCCAGGCAAGCCGGGGACACACAGCTGTGGCTGGCAGGATGGGCAGCCTGGCAGGGACCCTCTGGGCAGCCGGGAGCTGAGCGGAGCTGAGCCACCCGGGGAGAGGCTCCATCCTGACCCACCTCAGTGGTGTCTGACCCCGGCGTCTACTCTGGCACAGCCCCTGCCCGGCCCGTGGCCCTGGGCCCCTGCGAGGTGCCTGGTGCGGTGCTGGCGGGAGGCAGAAGGACGAGACAGGAGGCTTGTGTGAGGCCCTGGGGCGCTCAGCATCGCTGCACGTCCAAACCCACTTGCCAGGGCATCTCTGGCTCTCCGTGTCCCGGATCTCTGCAGGCAAGGCACAGCACCTTGCTCAGGCTTCCCCTCGCAAATAGATTAGATGGGCTTTCTGCCAGCGCAGCTTCACCAAACGCAGCCTCTGATAGCAAAGCCATTGCTGCCTGCGCCCCCCCCTCCACCGGTCACCTCCCCGCCCCTCTCTAGCACCCCAGGGTGATTCGGTGCCCCGACAAGCTGTGACCCCGGCTGTCTGCTGGGCACTGGGCACCGTGGTGGAAGGCTGCTCTGGGACAAGCTCTTCCCAGTTGGACCCATAGCCCACAACCCTCCTGGCAGCTGTGGGGGGGCGGTGAAGGGTCCCTGCCCCGGGGGGAGGTGTGTGTGGGGTCCCTGCCTCCCCCTGCCTGCTGCTCTGCTGGGTTCACCTGCCTGCCCCACTCCCCAGACCTCGCTGGTTCACCTGCTGAAGACGGTGCGGCTGCTGCGGCTGCTGCGGCTGCTGCAGAAGCTGGACCGCTACTCGCAGTACAGCGCCATGGTGCTCACCCTGCTCATGTCCATGTTCGCGCTGCTGGCCCACTGGATGGCATGCATCTGGTACGTCATCGGCCGCAAGGAGATGGAGAGCAACGACCCCCAGACCTGGGACATCGGTGAGCGGGGCTGCCTGTACGAGGGGGCTGCATGGGACGGGGGACGCTCAGGACGCCTGGCTGCCCCCGTGCCCTTGGCAGGAGGGTGTGGGCAGAGGGCAGTCCTGTGGGACAAAGCGAGGCCGGGGCAGGGACGGGAGCTGTGCTGAGCACCAGGCCCCTCGGCCAGCGCTAACCCCTGGCTGTGCTTGGCAGGCTGGCTGCACGAGCTGGGCAAGAGGCTGGAGGCTCCCTACATCAACAACTCGGTGGGGGGCCCCTCCATCCGCAGCGCCTACATCGCCTCCCTCTACTTCACCCTCAGCAGCCTGACCAGCGTGGGCTTCGGCAACGTCTGCGCCAACACCGACGCCGAGAAGATCTTCTCCATCTGCACCATGCTCATCGGGGGTGAGGCAGGGAGTGGGGCAGGGCTTGGGGGGCTTCACGTCCGGCTGCTGGAGCAGCGGGTGCAGCAGGTCCCCAGGCAGGGAAAGGCACCGGGGAAGGCGATGAATACGTGTGCCCTGTGGGACAGCCCTGGGGCTGGGGTTAGGGGAGAAGCCCCCCGTGCTGCACCCCTCCACCCCACGTTGTTGGTGGGGGCAGAGCCCAGACCCCGCCCGGGCCGCCGTATGCCGCAGCCCCCACCCAGCCGGCCCCTCGATGGGCCTGACGCTGCCCTCCCGGCCCCCAGCGCTGATGCACGCCGTCGTCTTCGGCAACGTCACGGCCATCATCCAGCGCATGTACTCCCGCCGCTCACTCTACCACACCCGCATGAAGGACCTCAAGGACTTCATCCGCGTCCACCGCCTGCCCCAGCAGCTCAAGCAGAGGATGCTGGAGTACTTTCAGACCACCTGGTCGGTGAACAACGGCATCGATGCTAACGAGGTAGGAGGTGTTGGCTGGGCTGGGCCGGGTCCCCCCCGGTCCCCTGTCCTGCACCCAGCGTGGGGGTGATGGGGCTGGCAGGGCCAGCTATGAGAGTGCGAGTGTGTGTGTATGTACGTGTGTGCAGGCGTGCACGTGTGCGGATGTGCACATGTCCATGCTCTGTTGCTGGAGGGACCAGAGCTGCGTGCCAGGTCTGGGGCAGATTCCTGACAGCACGGGGAGCGGGACAGGCACATGGAGCAGAGGCAGCATATCATCATGGCCAGAGCTGGCCCGCGTTTGCCAGCCCGGACCGCTGGGCTCTGCCAAGGCAGCCAGGGCAGCTGAGCGGTGAGATGCTCCGCTCCAGCAGGGGATCTGTCCCCTGGGGCTGTCAGGCTGCAGGGAAGGCTGCTCCTTGCCACCCGCACCCCAGCCCCGCTCTCCCCAGCTGCTGCACGACTTCCCTGATGAGCTGCGCGCGGATGTGGCCATGCACCTCAACAAGGACATCCTGCAGCTGCCCGTCTTCGAGACGGCCAGCCGGGGCTGCCTCCGCTCCCTCTCGCTCCACATCAAGACCTCATTCTGCGCCCCGGGGGAGTACCTGCTGCGCCAGGGCGATGCGCTGCAGGCCAACTACTTTGTCTGCTCCGGCTCCCTTGAGGTGCTGAAGGACAACGTGGTCCTGGCCATCCTGGGTGAGGGCAGGTGGCGAGGGCGCTCCCCCAGCCCCTTCTGCTGCCCAGCCGGGCAAGGGGCCCGGGGCTCACGCCGCTAGCCCACCCCGGTCCCCTCCTGCAGGCAAAGGGGATTTGATCGGAGCCGACCTGTGCAGCACGGACCAGGTGATCAAGACCAACGCGGACGTGAAGGCGCTGACCTACTGCGACCTGCAGTACATCGGGCTGCGGGGGCTCTGCGAGGTGCTGCAGCTCTACCCTGAGTACGCCAGCAAGTTCACGGCGGACATCCACCAGGACCTGACCTTCAACCTGCGGGAGGGCAGCGAGATGGAGGTGGGTGCGTGTCCTCCCGCGCAGGCCCCTTCCCGTCCTCGTGGCCCCGAGACAGGAGCAGGGCTGGGGCCCCGCACGGCCACGGAAGGGCAGTTTGCCTGCTCCCTGCTCACGCTACCCAGGCTCTGAGGCCGGGGTGGGGGCTGCGGCTGTGCCACCCCAGACATCCAGGTATGTCCCATCCCAGCTCCTCTCGGCTCTGTGCAACCCAGGGAATTGGAAACAAGAGCATTTGCAATGCAGGAGGCTGAGGCAGATGGAGGGCTGGGAAACGGGGGTGAAGGGGACTGGGGGACACCATGGGACAGGCAGCCAGGGCACGGCCCCCCCTGGTGCGCAGGAGGCAGCGCCGTGGGCTGCCAGGTTTAGTCACGCTGCCGACTCCGGCAGCCAGGGGGATGTTCTGCTGCCGAAATAGCTCTGCAGCGCTTTTCCTCCCCCAACTCTGCTGCTGGCACCGAGCAGCTGGAGGCTCCTCCAGAGCATCTCCCCCCAGTACCCACCACCCCCAGGCCCTGTAGAGGTGGGGCAGGAGGTTGCTCTCTAGATCCCAGATAGCCCTACCAAAACCCAATGTGTCCATCGCCCAGAGAGGTATAAATAAAACAAGGGTGGGTGGGTGCAAACGGAGCTTGCCAGGTCCTGCAGAAACCCTGTGCACCCTCTCCCGGCTGGTGGCACGTGCCCCGGGAGAGCCAATGCTCTGATGGCTGAGCCGGGGCTGGGAATTGGGGCTCAGCCGTGGTTCCAGCTCCGGACACGCAGGCCGAGGTCAGGCAGCTAATGTGTCACGAGAGCAGCAGAGGAAGGAGAGCGGGCGAGGCGCTGCGGGGGCCGGTGCTGGGGCTGACTGGGATGGGGCTGATGCATGGTGCCGGGGGAGGTCTGGCCGTCCAGGGGGGCACCGAGAGGCCAGCAGGGCTGCGTGCTGAGGTGGGGAGCAGGCGGGTGCGTGCCCAGGACTGCGTCTGCCTCCAGCCAGTCCCCATGGAGCCGTGCAGGGTCCAGTGGGCTGCTGAGCCGGCACTGTCTGCTCTCCCTGCAGGGGCTCTGCCGCTACTCCCGGTCCCCGCGGTTGTCACAGGCACCCCAGGTTTGTGCCGGGGGGAGGATGGGGCAGGGGTGGCCATGCCCAGCCTTGGCACCTCTGCGGGGATCAGCCCTGACCTCCGCCCTGCAGCCTCGTCCGGAGAGCGGTGCCACCCCGGAGAAGCCCCTTCCCTCCATCCTGGAGGACGAGGAGGAGCCCAACGACGTCTTCCAGCCCTCGCCCGCCACCATCACCCGCCGCAAGCTGCTGCTGCCCCAGCTGAGCAGCCCGGCACGCCGCGGCTCCTTGAGCAGCCTCCTGGGTGATGAGCTGTGCCAGATCTCAGCCCTGCGGCGCAACTGCCGCTCCCCGGCCCGCTGTAGCCGGGGCCGCAGCCCCTCTCCGCAGTGCCGGAGGGATGCCCGGCTGCCGGAGCAGGAGGGCAGCACGGGCAGGAGGCCGGCCAAACTCCTCATCCCATCCCTGCACGCCTATGGCCCCCCGGACCTCAGCCCCAGGTAAGGCTGGGACATGCCGGTGGCTCATCCCGCTACCGCGGGAGGCCACTGGGAATGGTGGCAGAGGGGCGAGGGGGTGATGACGGCCAACCCTCACCCCCTCCCTGCCCTAGAGTTGTGGATGGGATTGAAGACAACGGGGGGACATCAGAGCCACAAACCTTCTGCTTCAACGTGGCCGCCCCGCGGCAGAGTGCGGCGAGGGGCTCCCCCACGGCAGGTACCCCCAGGGCACAGTGGGGCCGGGGCGGGTCAGGCAGCCCTCCACCACCGGCCGTGTCTTCCCCAGCAGGGCCCGAGGTGGGTGGCCCAGCCCTGGCGATGGAAGCAGAGGAGATAAAGCGGAACATCAGGAGGCTCAACCAGGAGGTGCGGCAGGGGCCGGGGACGCGTCCCCGAAAGCGCTGGGGACGCTCGGGCGGGGGTGTCCGCCGGGGCTCACCGCTCTCCCCCCTACCCCCACTTCCAGATCAGCCACCTCAACCAGGAGGTTTCCCACCTCAGCCGGGAGCTGCAGCGCATGATGGAGCTGCTCCAGGGCCGCCTGGGCGCCCCGCAGCCCCCCCGGCCCCCGCCGCCCCCCGCGCCCCGCAGCTCC
>VYXH01009140.1:9279-26667 GCA_013397275.1 Burhinus bistriatus | reverse complement strand
GTCGGAGAGATGGACACGTCAAAGGTGACGATCTCAGACTCGAGGATAATGTCACGTCTGCATCGCGGAGTCTCAGGTTTGACCCTCCTTGGGGCCGGTTTCCTTCAGCGGCAGGAAAGGCTCGCTCGGCAGCGGGTACCAGTGCCTGCTGCACCCCGACTGCTGTTTCCCGGCTCCTTTGTCTCCCTTATAGCGATGACTCTTCGGCAGTTAAATGGAATTTGGGAAAGGTGTGGCACCTGTAAGGATAGACGTGGTATGATATTTTGTTGTAGCTAGTCAGCTGCTGAAGTGGGAATAGAAACTCTAGAAAGCCCGGCCAGGTTCCCGAGTAAACTGCCTAAATGAAGGATGTGACTTTATCTGCTGAAAATAGCTTCCAGTGGAATGGAGACTATTCTGCATTGCTGCTGGTGACAAACACAGCCCCTGTTCCCCCCAAGGGGTGTTTGTGAAGTGAAAGGTGGTGTTGCAGGCTCTTGAACGAGGCACAAAGTCTGCAAGAAAGTTTTGTAGCTTGTCTGGAAGGAAACCCAGATGTGCTGAGGTGCAAGGCCATCCTTGGATCTTCAGCACACAGGAGCCACCACTGCCTGTAAGCCGAGGGCATAGTCGTTGTGTGATCCTGCAAAGGCTAATAGCACAGATGTAAGCGTGAGCAACAGGTTTGTAGTGCTAAATCCTGTGAAAGCTGCTCGAACCTTACTCTGGTAATGTTCAAGGTGCTGCTAAAACTCCTGGGGCTGGGTGGGGGCTGTGAGGAGCTGTGACAGTTGTAGTTGCTCTCTGCTAACTGACTGTGACTCTCACGGTAAACTGGTCTGCCAGCAAGACCGAATACAGTGTTGACCCGATCTCAGCTGACCTTTAGCTTGTTGCTTTTGTACGTGGCGTTGGAGTTTTGACCTTGACTGTTTCCAAGCGCGTAACGAAATCGGAGAGAAGAGAGTATGCTGAGGTACTATTTTAAGTCTTATGTGGAACAACTAGCATCTACTATTCTTAGCTTTTTGTGTGGTGGGTCAACACATATTTGAGCTGCCCTGCTTACAGCATGACATCAATGCTGCTTTGCACTAAGTTAGGGCTCCTGAGCCTGCTCTGAAGCTTGGTTGAGACCAAAAAAAGAGATACTTCTGATTCATATTGGCTTGACATGCCATGCTGTCTGAGTGAGCTTTCTTGGAATATCCCATTAACATTCACTACTGCCTTGACTCTAAAAGTCTTTTACCTTTTTTTCAGCTTAACTGGATACTAAGGTGAAAGAACTGTGACTGAAATGGGTGAAGAATTCAGGATAGTGAGTGTGTAGGCAGCTACAAGACAACGTTGGTCTTAATGCATTCATGGAGTGAGGAGAGCAGGTAAAGCACAAGTCTACATAGATCCATGAGGTTAAGAAGAGCAATGCTTAGATTCAGTAACTGGGTTTCAGTGCTGAAATAATCTCAGACTTCTCTTGAGTCTCAACAGTACGCCTGAACAGTCAACTACTTTCATAGCAAAAATCTACCTCTAGAGGCAATATTTCCCTCTAAGATACTATAGGCTGATTTAGATGACATTTGTTTTAAGGTAGTGCCAGGCAGTGTAGGTCCCTCCAGGCTGTTTAAGTAGGTGCTGATACCCCTTCAGGTGAGGGAGCAACACAGGCAAGATGAAATGGGACTCCTGAAGAGGGGTTTAAGTTACTAGAGAGCAGTAAGGGGAAGGCTAGCTTGATGTATGGCTATGAATATAATAAAATAAAACATTTGTCTGGTTTTACTATGAACAGAGTTGGGTTTAGGTCCATTTGTTTTACTAGTGAAACCAATAATGGATTGGGCAGTGTCTGAAACAAAACTGTCTGGTAACATATTCATACTTTGTGTGCTTGGCCAAATGTAATTGTTGTGATAAATGGAATTATCTCCATCACAGCACAGCTCTTCTGCGTCTAAAGAGGGGTCAGCTCTAGAATTGCTCTAGGTCTGGCTAGTCATCAACTCTTGATCCTAGCTTCTTAAACCACCACATGTTTAGCGGGTACGTGGTCATGGCATCTCCCTGAAAAGGGAGGGGGAGAGAATGCCAAGTACTTTCAGACACAGGAAATGAAATGGGAACGCTTCTAATGAAGTGGGTGTAGCCCAAAGTATTTTGGTCAGCATACTTAAAAGAGGGTAGAATGTTTAAATGGTAGAGTCAGCTGTTTTCTTCCCTTGGGGTATGAAGTTTGAAGTCCTCTTATGCAAGTTCTGTTAAGCTGTCAGATGAACACTATGACAACACTCCAAACGCTAGCCAGGAACAAGGAACCTTCGTGCAAGTGGCAGTATTGGGGAAGAATAATGCTTCATGTAAATCCTAAAAGGAAGGCTTTCCTCCCCTGGAGCACAGGAATGAACTGCTGGAGTAGTTCTACATAAACAGATAAGAAAACACTGATTTTCATGTTTGCTTTTATTTGGTAGAGCTCCAGATAGGGAGCTGCTAGAGGCAAGAGATCTTTGTGCCGTCTGGAAAAGATATTATGAAGGTCACTGATTCTTTTGCAGTGAAGATGGCAATTTTCTGCTTTGCATTGTTAAAGATCTTGCCTTCTTGTTCACAGAATAGTAGGTGCTGTCTAAAGGCACATGTTGCTGGACTTTTGGTGGAAATTAAGCTGTGTCTTTTGAGGGAGTGCTGAACAGTGGACAAGAACAGGAGTTAAAAGAGCTTCTGCCTGCAGAATTAAAATCTTGATGCTTTTGCTCAATTTCTGAGTGCAGTCTGGACCAACTACGAGATGTTCTTTCAGCCTAGCTGTGCCTCATCTCCTGTGAAACAGGGCTAAGTTCTTGCAGTGTCAAGGATAACTACAAGTAGGTAAGACCTCCAAGAGGGAGTTAATGTAATGACAGGGAATACGGAGGCTTTGGTCCCAACAGGTAGTGAGAACGTTATGTGAAATGAAGGTGATGCAAAACTCTTCACAGAAGTGGTTTGCTGTGATTCATGCCTTGATAACACTTGGTAGAAAGTTGCCACTTCTCATTCCACTCTTTTAAAAGCAATCTTTGCAAGTGTATTGTCTCCATAGTTTAGCTAAGTAGAGTTTGACCAAAGCCGTGCTGAAAGCATGCATTCATGTGTCTTCAGTCACTTGGAGCTGGTGTGAGTTCACTTGCTATTGTGTCAGCACAACTGGGGGTTCGGTAGCCCTGGTTAGAACCTGAGTTCTAGTGTTATCCCTGTTGCTTTCCTGACATGCGAGGGCCAGGCAGAAGCACTACACCTCAGCCAGCTCTCACTGCATGTTCCTTTGTTCAGCTGTGGTGATCTAATAGGACACTAACTGCAGTTTTAAAAGCAATTAGTCATGCTATTCTGCAGAATTAAAACCCCCACTGGATTAGGCATGGAACTTCCTTGTGCTGCCAGTGTGACCAACATGGTAATAACTCTTGTTGCTGATACCTAGTCAACTGTCTGAGTATTAAGAAAAAAACCAACTGTAGCTCCAAGGTAGCATCGGTAAGTCTTTTTACCTTATGAGGCGTTTTCAAGATTTCCTGGTAAAGGATAACCACTTAAACCTAGGAAACCCTTCTGAGGGGGTGTGTATGGGGTTAAGCTGGCTAGAAGAAGGTTTGAAGGAGCTTGATAATGCCCTTTGACTGAAGTACTGCACTTCTTGGCTCAGTCATGCAGGCTGTGATTTTTTGCCTCATCTTTCAAAGAGTCGATCGGCTTTGTAGGATGCATGGGTGTTCCTGGCTTCATAGTTTAACAGTTTTAGAGCTGACTTGTCTAGTTCAAGCAGATGACTTCTAGCAAATGAGATTTAATCTCGAGCTGAGCAGTAACTTTCTGTATATAACACTGTTCTAGTTGATCAGAGCTTCAGACGATCTTGTCCAAGTACAGCGCTGCCTGTTCAGGTCAGATCTTCAGTTTGGCCGCTTGTGCTCGGCACTGAGCAGCAGCCTGTCAGTAGAGCCTCACGCATGAGGCCCTGAGGAGTAGTGCAAACTTGGCCTTCATCACGGTCTCTTCTCTTGGGTTTCTCTTGCCTTGAAAGCTTTGTTAATCTAGCTTTAGAGATGACTGAAGGAAGATGGCTCCGTTTCACCATGCTTGGCAACTGTCCTTCATAAGACCAGGCTTCAGCTTGCATCGTGAAGCCATGGGGGAGCCTCTTCTGCTGGCTTGACCCAGGATTGCCCAGCTGGGGGTAGCTGCGTGTTGTACCCTCCTGCTAACTCAGCTGCACGTAGCGTCTGCGCTGGGTGGAGTGGTGACTGCAGGGTAGTGGCCTTGAAATCTCTGATGATAGAATTGTTTTTTAAAAGCTGTTTTGAAAAACAGTCGGCTGCTGGGGCTGCTTTGGAGGCCGTGGCTCTGCAGATATCGGGAACAGATGCCTGTATTAAAAACATGAAAAGGAGCTGGTATTACAGATTCTACTGTACTTGCTCAGGACTGTAGCTACCAACAACATGTGGTTTAACGTTTTGTCCATGTAAATCCTATTTACCTCTAAATTAAAATGAGTGTGCCCAAGTCTTTGGCAGGCTTGGGCATGAGGCTCTACAGAGTTGTGACTTTAACTTAGGATAGCGTAACAACCATAGGAGTACTTCTGAAACTGCTCTCTGAGCTCATTTAGGTTTGTGAATCTACATTTTAAGGCTGTAGCACAGCTCCTGACAACTGCAATGACTAGTTCCCCAATTTAGAGCTGTGACTGAAGCTCCAGATTATAGCCTTACTGATCAAGAGACTAAGTGTTCTTTGTTTGTGGAGGGAAGTGTGTGTTGTCTGTAGAAAGATGAAATATTAAAATTGATCAGACTTTATGGGGCTGGGGGACTGAGGTCTGTACTTCAAGTCTGTTTCCTGGTTCATCTCATTGGTAAGAGCTGGATCTGTTATTCGTCCCTCTGCAGTGTGGACCCTAGTGGCGTAAGGCTTTTGAAGTTTGTTCTTATTAATCATATTACCATGTTGGAAAATCAGGTTGACACTCCACACTATGCTAATCTGGGCTAGTGGAGTCTGTGTGTTGCTCTGGTGGGTCTCACACTTGCTGCTGGTCCTGCTCGTGGAAGTTGCTTGTGAACCTGGGTCCTAAAGCTGACTTGCTGGTTCTGGATGGGAGCAAGGTAGTACAAGCTTCCTGCTAGCAGTGGCTAGCTGCCCATTCAGTGTTAGGTGAAGCAAAACCACTCTGTAACTTCAGGGGTGGCTTTGCCAAGAAATTCATGTAACGCTGTCAGCTATTTAACAAGATAAATACTTCACTGGGGCTTTTGTCTTGAGTATTTTGATTCAAAGCCAACAAATCCCCAGTGAAATGGTTTCTTGCATAGCTGAGAGAAGCAGCAGTTCTCTTGGGGAGCTAGATTCTTTAGGATTGGGTTTCTAAATATTGCTGGCTCAGAGTAGTCCTTGTTACTGGGTGAACACAGGGCAAAAATACCAGATTCTGTAACTTCTGGCACTTTAAACTAGTGACTTTCCTGCGACAGAGTCTTGTAAAGCAATTCTCATGCAGGGGTTAACATGGGGATCTGACCGTAATCGCCCTGGCGAGATTGGGGTTGTTGTACTGGGCTGGCTTGTTTGTAACCTATTCTTGAGCATTCTAACAGCTCTGGAGAGCTGCCTTGCTCTTGGGTAGGCTGGGAATGCAGCAGTGCTGGCATGTGCTTTCTCATTTAGGGCACTCAAATTCTTGTATTCAATATTTGTGGAAGTGTATGAGCCCCTACAACAAATCCTGGGAAACAGGTGAGGTGTTGAGAGGAGCATAAACTGCAGAAATGATAGACCTAGAGTTCTTGGTTGTTGGACAGCATCAGGCATTGAAACTTGTCTTTGATCTCAAAGCAAACATGAGACTGTTCCAAGAGTTTACAATAAAAAAATTGGTACTTTTGCCTGTGTGATGCAGAGCTCCTGTGTGCGCCTCAATAAGCAGGAGACAGACAGGGCAAGCAAACAAACCAGCACGTACCTTTTTATGGACCTTGTGACATCACAAGCTGCTGAGTTTAGCTAGTTACAAGAAGCTAGCAGGAAAATTAATACTTGTTAATCTTGATTACATGAGTACCCTATCATATCTTTCTTTCTCATGGTCTTGACTTCTTGAATTAGTATGGCAAGCTGCAACTTCAGCTGCCTTCCCTTGTCTGCACAGTATTACTGTTGTTATTTTGGTCTGACCTGTGACTCGAGTGTCCGTGTTCTCACGGAGAGCGGGGAGGGCTGCATGCCCAATCCCCTCTGCTGGAAGAAGGGACGAGCAGCCTCCCTGAGCATCAGAAGTGGCTTCATTCAGCATGAAGCACTCCCTGTTTCTCAAACCAGTATTCACTGAGCGGGGTGGGCTGATCTAGCACAGATCCACGCTGCATAGTTTAGCTGGCTATTACTTCTGTGTTCAGCAGAGTGGAATTCTGTTTCTGACAGGAATGTAGAAATCCTCAAAGATGGTCGCATTAGCAAAAACTGATCCTCCTGCAATGGAGAGTTCTTGCTGTCTACAGCTTTGGTAGTCACTTGCTTCAGTTATTTGGTCTTCCTGTGAACATCATCAGAAATGCTCAGCTGGTCATTCTAATCTCATGTACATTCCAGTTTGAGACCCTTAGTGAGATAGCTGCAGTTAGGGTTATTGGAACTGCATAAACTCCACCCAGACATCCTAAAGATCTGGTAGCTTCTCAGGTGATCATGAAGTCGTGTAATCCTGCAGCCAGACTTCAAGCCATCTTTAGATGATGATCAGGTTCTCCATAATTAAAATTGGTCAAAGGCTCTAGCTGCTTGACTACTTGGTCTGATCAGTAGCTCTCCATGATGAGCTGGACATGCAGACATGCTTGCTTAACTCTGAGTCCATGTAGCACAACCAGATGGCAAAATGAATGGAGATCTGTGAAATATAGGTCATGCTAAGACTTGAGGATGTCAACAGGCTCATTTCCTTGTTTTGCTCTGGGAATCACCCCTATCATATTTCAGGAGGTCATAACTCAGTAGAGGCATGATTCACATGGCATTTAGTGTGCAGAATGTTGGTCTGAAACAGTGACAGAGCTTACGTATTGCTGATAGACTGCCCTGGTAAATGAATGCAAGGTTAAACAAGCAAAAGGTGTTCCCCTGCAAACTGTGGTTAGAGGAGAGACTCTAAAAGGTGGAAACCTTTCCAGGCTGATAGAGGTGTACAGCTGCTGATGTACTTCTCGAGCCTGGTGGTAACCAAGCTGCTTCTGGCCAGAGCTGCAAAACGCTGCTTCCTCACTGTCCAGCAAAACAAGTTGCTAATTTGCTTCCTATCAAGCTTGCTCATCCTGTCAAAACAGTGTTTGTCCTTCCTGGGAAGAGGAGGTGGGGGTCCTGACAGTGTTACTAGCCTTTGCAAGGACTCATCTCTGAATTGCAGTTTCTTCGCTGACTTAACCCAAGACCAGACAGGCCACACAAATCAATGGCTTCTTCACAGCTTGGGCTACTGAAATATCTCACTGTGCTGAGAACTTACTCCTCATGGTTTCTTTCCTACCTGCTGGCTTCAGTGAACGGTACTGGCTTAACAGTAGGTTTCTGACTTGCCTCCTGGTCAAAACAATTTGAGGCTGAATGTCCCTGTAGGTCAGAGTATGCTCAAGTGCTTTTGTGTTTTGAGAGCTGAAGAGGTTCTCCAGCCAATGACACTAATGGGCTATCCCTCCGGATGAGCTCTCAGACTGAAATGGCCGTAGGTTTCCTATCAAACTATGGAATTGAGACTTGAGACATAGTTAAAGTAGCCTCACAGCAGTCACAGCTGGACAGGCTTTGCTCTGGAAAGCTGGTATTTGAAACTCTTCTTTGGTAAGCCTCTGTCAAGGCCTAAGCCTTGTTCACAGGATGCAGTGCTCCAGTTCAGATCCAGTTTAACTTGCTTTAAGCTTCATATTCATAGGAATCTGGTATTTGCTGGGTAAATACTGGATGAACTCTGAGCATACCCAGAGTTTCCATGGGGGCATACTAGGAACAAGGAGAAAGGCTTTTGGGGGATTTTTTTTTTTTTGGCAGTTGTCTCTGTCAACAAGAAGCTTGGGTTATGAAGGGAAAGTGGCGATACAGAGCAGATGCCATCAGTTGTAGCATTTATCATTGACAAGAAGTGGGAGTTGTGATGAGAACAGGAAATATGCCTAAATCTGTGTAACTGTGACTTTGAAAGCACTCCTGTTCTCTGCTACATGCAGTTGGGCAACGGTTAGGAAGGCACAGACTTCACTTGTGGTTAATGATGGATGTAAGACAGCTTGTCTTGCTGGTCTTGCCGTGGTTTTGTGCTTCTGCACAACTCTAGAGACTTGGTGCTGAGGAGATGGGATGGCACTTCTGATCATGGGTGATACCGCCTGTTCAGCATAGCTGGATTTGAACAATCTTCTCATGAAGAGTGTGGCCAGTAGCCTGATGACCTGGAATGATGTAGGATAAGAGCAATAAGGCAGCTGGGATGGGGCGTGGAAAGCATTAGGTGTTGCCTCTGCATTTGGATCAAGCTGTTGACTCTTGTTTGGTGGCAAGTACCTGTTTGCAGCAGGGATGGGGAGAAGTTGCTTGCAGTCTTTGAATATGCAGCCTGTGCCCAGAGAGTGGCTGCTACCAGATGACTTCCCTGTGACAGGCTGCTTGTGTAGCGATTCAAAGGCCTTCTTCAGGACTGCTCCAAGATGCAGTATTTAATGGCTTAGTGTGAGTGCCTCTAAACTAACAGACTGAATATAGAAACTCCCTTTGTCTGAATGCCTTGTGATCTGAGGGACTGACATACAGAACTGCTTCCCATAACGGCTTACGTGTGGCACTTGAACATCTCTGTATTGCATTGATGGTCTGAAGCTGCTGCCTTGTGAACTCAGGAGACGAGGAAGAAGCTAAAGGTCAACATCAGTTACCTCTATGAACTCAGTAATTGTTGTTTTAATAGACAAAGCTCTAATAACACCAATTGGCTGTTCTTTACTTGCCTCACCCTAGAGAGGTGTGTGTAACATCTACACATAGTGGAAGAGCTGGAGGGCCCACTGCTGGGGAGGAAAGCTTGTGTTACCAATATCCCTTCTCCAAGGAGGCTCAAGAGACTTAAGATCCTGCTCAAGGAGCTGCTGACTGACAGAAACTGCCTGATAGTGCTGTGGTGCATGTGGTGGCTAACTTTCCACCGTGGGAAGGAGTCACCACCTGCCTGTGCTGATGGTGGTTGCAGATTAAACCCACCCTCTAGAACTGGTATGGCTAGTCCAGGAGTGTGTCACTAACCCTGACCTCTTCTTCCAGTTGCAACCTGCCTCCAGGTGGATCCCAGTGCAGAACCTGCAGCATCCTTAACTCTTGGCACTCCTGCACTTAGGCCACAATGGCAGGTCGAGGTGGAGCTGCTCGACCGAATGGACCAGCTGCTGGAAACAAAATCTGCCAGTTTAAACTTGTTCTCTTGGGAGAATCGGCAGTGGGGAAGTCTAGCCTCGTCCTGCGCTTCGTGAAGGGGCAGTTCCATGAGTACCAGGAGAGCACAATTGGAGGTGAGTGCCAACTCCAAATGCCTGTGGCTAGAAGATGCTGGCCTCACTAATGCAGTCCAGGCGTATCAGAAGTAATAATGGCTATTTCAGTCTTGTCTGGGGTTTTTGCTATAAATAGTGAAGCAGCAAATGCGTTAGCTCTTGGTTTACAACTTGTTTATTGGTGTGAAGATCAGCGCAGCAGAGAATAATGCTATGGCAACCATGCACACTGCCTCTAAGGTGTCTTCACTTCTAGTGCTTGAATTCCTGCTTCTAATTAGAACTGAGGCCTTCAGCTTGGTTTATAGCCCTTAATTATCTTTTTAGACTGTGACCTGGGATTTTGGGGCTGTTTCTAGCCTGATACTGTTAACTACTTCCACAGCTCTTTCAGGTCTAGTAGTTCTTTAGCTTGAAATCATTAGCACAGTGTCACCAGTCAAAGTTCAGTCAGCACCAGGGTCTCTAGGCAGTAATATTAGGTGTGTACTGAGAAAAGGCTTGATTTGTCCCTATAGTAACCCATGTGATGAGTTAGTATAGATGTAAGTATAGCTTATGGGCACGTAGGGCTTAATGCTGTGCTGCAGAGGGCCATGTGGGCACTCTGCTGTTGTGCTTCAATCTGTATCCAAGGCTGGTTGTCTTTATCCTGGTTGTAACGCATGGTATTATACTCGCTGGAACAAGAAAATAACCAGTTACTAAATTGGGGAGTGCAGTGTAACTGGGCTGACTTTAGTGCTTTGGCACTGTGGTGCTCTCCAAAGCTAATCCTGGCCATGTTGCAGCTGTACTGTATGATCTGTGAGAGGAGGCTGCTGGGGAAGGGACTGGCAGTGCTGCTGCGCTGGTGGCCAGCTGCTGCCCAGGCTCTCAGGGCTGCCTTCCTGTCAGCTGCGCGGTGGCTTTTGGGTTCCTGTGTTCAAGGAGCTTGATGATACAGCAGAGCTGCGACTTCCACAGCAAGTGGCACTGCACTGGCCTGCAGCTGGGGCTTCTGCTCGCTCCCATGCAAAAGCAGAACTGCTCCGAGCTCCTGGCTCTTGCTGCAGGGGCTCTCCAGCTGGAGGTAAGGCAAACACACCCCTTCTCTTTCAGCTGCCTTCCTAACACAAACAGTCTGTCTGGATGACACAACGGTGAAGTTTGAAATATGGGATACGGCAGGCCAAGAGCGGTATCACAGCCTGGCACCGATGTATTACCGAGGTGCCCAGGCAGCCATTGTTGTCTACGACATCACTAACACAGTGAGTACTGCGTAAGGCTGAGTGTTTACTGGGCAGGAGGTGTCTGCGCTTGCGGCTGATGTTTCTCAGTTCCCTGGGAGAGTGTCTGGGTTCAGAGTCCCTGCAGATGCCTACCTGCGGGTACTGAGTTTCTTGAAAACTGCTAATGGCCTCTTCCTCAGTTCTGACCAAGGCTGTCTAAGCTGATAAAGGATCCTGCTACAAAGTGCTGTAGAGGCAGAACACTTCTTACAGGAAAGACTTGTTCTAATCATATCTTCACTGTGGATTAATAAGAGGCTGCCCTTCCTGACTGCTGCCTCCTGTTTGCTTCCAGGACACATTTGTACGAGCCAAGAACTGGGTGAAAGAGTTGCAGAGGCAGGCTAGCCCCAATATTGTAATTGCACTAGCAGGAAACAAGGCAGACCTTGCTACCAAGAGAGCTGTGGACTTCCAGGTGAGTGGGAATCCAGATCAGTTGTTACCTGAGCAAGTCAGGAAAGCAGCTTCTTGCTTAAGTCGGGGAGATGGTGGCTATGTGCAAAATGCTTTGAGGGAGAGTGGAAGTCAAGATTTATGCTGCTGAGGATGCCACTCAAAGGGAATTGTAGCCTGCCTTTCCCATGCACTCCTTTCACAGCAGTTGTAGCTCTTGTTGGTAACAATTATAATGAATATGGAGAATAAGGCCCACAGAGCACAAGCTTCTGTCTTCAGTCTTTTCTGGTACCGTGCTCACCTGGGGCTGTCTTCAGCAGTGTACGAAACAGCATCTTTTAGATACAAGACACATGAAGAATCGTTCCCAGCTTGTTCTCTGCTCTTCACAGCTCTTACCTTGTCTAAGGGAGACTTTCAAGGAGAAGCTCTTATCTCAGACCTCTGCACAGGATTGTTTGTGGTGCATTTACAGTGTGCATTACTCTCCCAGCTAACCAAAGTACAAGGTGGTGTGCTGCTCGGGACATGCTGTGTCTATATTTGTCTCACATGGCTCACAAACAGTCTGTGCTGCTGTACCCCAGCTCGGCTGCTGGGACGCCAGCCATGCAGTATTGTCGGTGGTGCATGTCTCCCAGCTGTCCTGGCCAGGCAGGGTCAGGGGACTGGGGT
Organism: Burhinus bistriatus; assembly: GCA_013397275.1. Taxonomy (NCBI): domain Eukaryota; kingdom Metazoa; phylum Chordata; class Aves; order Charadriiformes; family Burhinidae; genus Burhinus; species Burhinus bistriatus. Next base: position 14,768 of record VYXH01009140.1, on the reverse strand, counting down.
GGAAATGTCTGGCCTGGGGTGGGACGGACTTTCTTCGGTGTTTAGCGTGCCAACAAGTGAAGCGTGTGAAGCCTGCTTGGGCCTCCCTTTGGCAGGATGCCTTTACCACTCTAATGTGATTGTTTGTAGGATGCACAAACATATGCAGATGACAACAGCTTGCTGTTCATGGAGACATCGGCAAAGACAGCGATGAATGTGAATGAAATCTTCATGGCAATAGGTAACAGCTTGTGTGCAGAAGGATGGCTACAGTAGCTCTGAGCACCAGCAGTGCAGCCCACTGGAAACCCTGGGAGCTCCCGTGTCAGCCAGGGTCTGGAAGCTCTTACTGGAGCAGATGACCAGTTTGCCACAGTTCTGTGAATAGTCAATCCTGGGTGTTTGGAGCCTTTGCCTTGCAAAGCCTGTTCCCTCTCTCCCTTTGTGTGGGGTGGTGAGTAAGGAAGCAGGATTGCTGACGGCCAGAACGAAAGTGGGTTTGTTTGCTGTACTCGTGCTGCTAGCAGTGTCCAATCCCAAACTCCCCGAGAGGTGAGGGCTTGGGCCAGAGCAGTGCTGAGCCCAGCCTGTGGTCTCCAGTGGGGAGGCGGTTGGCCTCTGTAGCGGAGCCTACTAACATCTTGTCTCTTTCTAGCCAAGAAACTGCCAAAAAATGAACCCCAGAACGCTCCTGGTGGCCCAGGTAGGAATCGGGTGGTTGACCTTCAGGAGAGCAGTCAGCCTAGCAGGAGCCAGTGCTGCAGCAATTGAGCAGCCGTTCCTGCCTGACGGAGCCCTCGAATGACGTGACTGGAATCCACGCTAACAATCGCACTTACCGTAGAGCGGCTGCTGCCGGTGGCTGCTGTGATTTCTCCATCCCTTTCTGATCATAGGCTGGAGGGAGTTCTTCCACCTGCACCTTTCTGTACAAATACTAATTCAATTCTAAGTCTTAAGTCACTTTTTTAATATATGAACTTCTGCTCTTCCCTCGTCCTGGTGGTGGTGGATGCATGACCTGGTGTCTGCCCAGCCAGCTCATCCCTTCCCACGGGTGAGGGCCAGCAGCACCCAGGTCCCACAGTACTGTAGTTCACTATTGGAAACAAAGGGATATTGAGACTAGACAACCTTGTTTAAAATTACCCGTATGTAAAAGCTAAGGCTAATACCAGTACGATATGCCTAGAACAACCACTAAACTGTAGCATTATAGTGACAAACTCTGGCTTTTCAGCCACTTATTGACCAAATCACTTATGAGTATTCTGGGGTGGGGCAGAGGGAAGCAAAACTGGTTTCTTCTGTATTTTGTATTGTATGTTTCTTCATGTAACCAATCAGTATCTTGTCAATATAGTACATACAACTAGCTGCCTGTTGTCTTTATTTGTGTTGGACTCTAGCATGCCAACTCTCTTTTTTTTTCTATCTCCAGTTCTGTCGTAATGCACTAATCCTGTTGCAACTTTTGCAAAAATCTTGTATAGAAAATTGTCCTTTTTTTTGATGGTTGTGATGCCACTAATGTTGTTAGCCCTGCTCTAGTGTGAATACACATGGATTACTGATGTACAGAGGTGGGGTGGGGGAAACCTCCGATAACGTGTCGGTGGAAACAATATGTATTGCAAAAGCCTGTAATTCCACAAAGTATGAAGGGAGGTATTAAAACGGCTTCTGTTGCCAGACTCTAACTGATGTTGGCTGCTGCCTAGTGCCTAATGCAATGTCTTATGCATACTGGTATTTAAGAGGAACTGTCAACTTAGTCTTCATCACAAACTTCAGTTTTGTGTGATTAAAAAAAAAAATTTTTATAAACCTATCATAATCACCAATGTTCATGTTTCTTAATCAGCTCAAACCAGAAGGGGAGTGGGCCAGAACATAACAGTTCTGCTGGAGGCTGAGATGTGCCAGGCTGCTCATGGTGTGTATGACACCCGGCTCTTCTGTAGGGATGCGGGACCTTCCCTGCCTGGGCAGGGAGAAACAGGGGCTGCTCGCCCTCGACCCAGCCTGGGCTGTGCCAGCTGCTCGTGCAGCAGCCAGCTCCCTCGAGAGCCTGCAACTCCTTACAGTCGGGCTGCGGGTGGTTCGGTAGCCTTGTGGTGTGCTGTGCAGTGGCATGCAAGGAAGTTTGAGGTAATAGTGGGAATTTTTAATTGTCTAATACTTCTAGGGAAACTTATCTACAGCTCAAGCTGGGAAGAGGTGGGGGGAGCAGTATGCAGAGGAACTCAGCCTGACAACTGCACAGGCTTAGGAATACTGTGCTCAAGTATTAATGAACGAAATGGCTCTGTCCCTGGAGGATGATGGCTTAGAAAGGTGCTCCTCTCCTGTTGCTGCTGCGTGGACTCAGATCCTTACACCCATGGGTGAGACCTGGAATCAGTGTGGAAAATGGAGCAGCCCCTTGCAGCTCTACTGCTACCATGTGTGTTGCTGGGCCAGCACTGTATGTGCTTGGGAGAGGTTGAAGATTGGGATGTGCTGGTGCTTGAACCTGCTGCCTCTCCCCAGCTGTGTGGCTGCTGCTGAAGCTCTTCGAGAGGCACAGCTACAGCCAGCAGCGTGACCACCCCTGGGCTGGGCTTGCCCTTGGCTTGCAGTGTTGGGGCTCTGAAAGCTCTGCTGGGTACCTGCGAATAAAATTGTCTGGGTGAACAGCCTTGGCTCATGTGGGCTTCGTCCTCTATCCAGGATTTTGGTGCCTTTTGCTCGTGCTGGATTTCCTTAAAATCCTGGAAGCAAGAAGGGCCTGGAGCAACTCAGTGACTGAGTTCCTGATGTCTGGCTGGAGCATGGGCTGTCTGGGGTGTGTGGGCTCCAGCGGCCTCGCATGGGCTTCGCTCACCTGGTGCTGTGGCTGCTGCTTGTTTCCGTCCCCTGCAAGGGAGCCTGGCTGCTCATCTGCCGGAGGAGCTCCGGACCCCTGCGGGATATCTGAGGTCTCATCGCTTCCAATGTGGTTTGGGCTGATGCTGCATGTTTCCCAGGCAGCAAGAGACGGATCTGTTGGAGAAGGGCTTCCCCAGTACCAACGCTGAACAATCTTGTGAACACAACACGAGGTGCTGTTGCCATCTGCTGGCTTCTGGTACTTGGTTCCTGGTTGACAGGGTTTCATTTCTGGGTCTCCCTCCCTGTGAAGGAGGCTGCAATGCCCTAAGGTGTGTCTTGCTGCTGCCTGAGCTTGTGCCGGTCAGCCCTAAGGACTCAATGTCAGGGCTGGAGACCTGTTGCTGGCTGCAGAGGCGTGTGGCAACGCTCCCTAGAGCAGAGCCTCCTCACTCCTGGCACTGTGCTGCCATGGGGAAGGGCTGTCCGAGCTCGGAGCGGCTTTAGCACAAACAGGCGTGCCTGCCTGCATACCTGCTGCCTGCCCGGGCCTGAGCACGGGTGTTTATGGTGGTTACACACAGTGCCTGGAGATGGGATCCCACAGGGGCCTCCAGCAGCCCCTTTCCAAGCTGCTTGGGGGAAAGTGTGGCTATGGCCGGGGCACCCTACACCCAGCCAGGCCCTCCAGCACCGTCATCTTCCCCTTTGGTGGCATCGCCCAGGGAGCGAGGAGCCGTGGAGCTGGTGCAGATGCGGACAGTAGCATGAGGAGGGAGCGAAGGCAGGCAGCCTGCTCCCTGGGAGAGCTGCCTCTGCCCTGGTACAGGTGAGTGGGGCTGCCCCTCCCCACCCCGTGCTCACAGATCCTTCCCTCCCTCTGGATCCACTGTCCCATTTTGTGCTGCCCTGAGGCACCAGGAGAGATTCTTCCCTCTCTGGGCATCCAGCTCCTCTGGCACCAAGGGCTGAGACCAGGGCCCTGCCTCCCCATCAATCAACACCAAGAGAGCACAAGCAGAATCTATGCAAAAGTATTTTTATTGGATACAAAAAACATTCCAGTATAGCAAAAAAAAATGACATCATTGCTGATGGAGCTTGTCTGGGCTAAAACCCAAGACTTGCTGCTGTCTGCTCCGGTCCTGCCGCAGGCCATTGGTTCCCCTCCCGTTACACCTGGGCTTTCTTGGTGGCTCCATCCTCAGAGGCTGGTCCGGGCTGTGGGGCTGCAGGGCTGACCTGGATGGGCACGTTCCTCTCCGGGGCGGCCGGCAGGGCCAGCCTGGGGGCCTCGATGCGCAGCTGCCCCTCCTTGGACAGGGAGCACGTCAGTGCCTCGGCATCCACCTCCTCGGGCACGTCCCACTCCCGCTTCAGCACCTCGTACTTGTAGGAGAAGGAGCCCTTCTCGTCCGTGCTCTGGGTCTCCTTCTGCCCCACCAGCACCACCTTCCTGCCCACCACCTTCACCGACAACTGCTCAGGAGCAAAGTCCTTCACGTCCTGGCAGACGGAGAAGCCCTCCCCGGAGCTCTGGGTCAGGGCTGCGCCGGTGCTCGGGGCTTGCTCCATGGCAGTGGCTCCTTGGCTGGTCAGGAGCTGCTCGAAGCTGCTCATGAACTCCCGAGCTTTCTCCATCTCCTGCTGCAGCTCGGTGAAGATGGTCTCTGCGTGCGGCCAGAGGGTCCTCACCGTGCCCAGCCGGGTGGCCAGGGAGCTGGAGGCGAATGGTGCGAGGTGCATTCGGCAAAGCATCGTTGTCGGCTGNCCGGGGCGGCCGGCAGGGCCAGCCTGGGGGCCTCAATGCGCAGCTGCCCCTCCTTGGACAGGGAGCACGTCAGTGCCTCGGCATCCACCTCCTCGGGCACGTCCCACTCCCGCTTCAGCACCTCGTACTTGTAGGAGAAGGAGCCTTTCTCATCGACGTTCTGCGTCTCCTTCTGCCCCACCAGCACCACCTTCCTGCCCACCACCTTCACCGACAGCTGCTCCGGAGTGAAGTTCTTGACATCCTGGCAGACGGAGAAGCCCTCCCCGGAGCTCTGGGTCAGGGCTGCGCCGGTGCTCGGGGCTTGCTCCATGGCAGTGGCTCCCTGGCTGGTCAGGAGCTGCTCGAAGCTGCTCATGAACTCCCGAGCTTTCTCCATCTCCTGCTGCAGCTCGGTGAAGATGGTCTCTGCGTGCGGCCAGAGGGTCCTCACCGTGCCCAGCCGGGTGGCCAGGGAGCTGGAGGCGAATGGTGCGAGGTGCATTCGGCAAAGCATCGTTGTCGGCTGCTGCTGCTGCTGCTGCTGCTGCTGCTGCTGCTCTGGGAGCGCTCTGCCCCGCCGCCGCCGCCCGCGGCTTTTATTGCCCTTGCCGGGAGGCGTGGCCTCATCCCGCCCATCACGTCATTCCCGGGAGAAGAGCTCAGCTCTTTCCAGCCCGTTCCAGCTCATTCTTGTTACTCATCCATGAGGAGAGGCGCCTCTTATGTCATGCCCAGCATACCTTCGCCCTTAGTCTCGCAGCTCCGCTCTCCTGGCTTATAATTAGCAGCATCACCTCAGCCTCCGAACGGGATGCCTGAGCCACCCCTGCCAAAAATCTGTGGCCTTTCTACTTCCCAGGCAGGGCGCAGGGCTGGGCTCCGTTCCTCCCTGCCTTCCCCCCCC
>VYXH01009139.1:54483-73875 GCA_013397275.1 Burhinus bistriatus | reverse complement strand
CGGAGGGTGATGGTGGGGACGGGTGTCCTTCCCCCCCGGGATGGAGTGAGCGTTGCGGGCGTGAAAGAAAAAACCACCAGCGTGGGGAGAGCCTGGGCTCCAGCCTCCCCGCTGGGACATCACCGCCATGCTGCACTGGGGATGCTCAACTCCACACGGGAGGTGGCCGTGGAGGGAGGGAGGGAATCGCCCGCCTTCAGCCCTGCTCCTGCAAACCACCTCGCACCCAGGTCCCAGCACCCAAAGGGACCCTCGCGCCAACGTTCGGGACAGGGGTGGGGGAGGTCGGTGGGGCAGGATGGCCGATGAGGCTGGGGGGGGGGGTCTGGTGGCACCTCTCCCCTTGCATTTGCTGTGCTTCCGTCTTTCTCAGCTGGAGCCGGGGACACCGCAGCCGCTGGGACAAACCTCCCTGGGCCACGGGGAAGGAAAGAGGCTCCCACAAGAAGCAGAAATAACCGGGAATGCGCAGAGCCCTCGCAGCCTGCCACAGCTCTCGTCCCACCTCGAACCCTGCAGCTCCACCGGTTTAGCCTCGTGTGCTAATTAAGGTGAGGGGGGCGAGCAGGAGGTCTGTTCTACGCCAAACTCCCCATTTTCCTGAAGAAGCTGCTGTGAGCCCCAAGCGGAGCCACGGAACCCGGGGCAGGGGCTCAGCTCCAGCCAGCATGGAGCCAGCAAAGGGCTTCGCCATGGCGGCTCCATCACCGGCCCTCCAGCCGGGTGGACATCGCCCTCTCCCGCACCGAGCTGGGCCAGCAGGGACCCAACCGCCACATCCTGGGATTCCTGCCAGCAGGAAGAGAACAACCCAACTGCCCCGGTGCTTCATCCGCCTGGGAGAGCGTGTCCTTCCAGCTGGACCTTTCTCCATCGTGGGAGCAAGGGACAGTTTAGATCAGCCCAGCCGTGGCTGCCCACCCCAGCGGTTCCCCCCCTGAGCTGGAGGAGACGTGGCTCGGCGTTAAACGTCGGCTATAAATCAGCCTTGGAGCTTCTGCTGTAGACGTGGATGCCTCCTCTGAAAGCCAGCACCCGCTTCTCGCCCGCTGTGCCGGGCCCTCGGCGTACAGACGGCGCTCATCACACATTTACCCCAGGCAAAAGCACCCACGGTCTTTAAAAAAGAAGAGCTTTATTTACATTTTTTCCAGTTTTTTTACATTTGGTGGCTTAAAACCCAGGACAAAAATACTCCCCAGAAGCCGTGGTAAACACGTAAAACTGCTCGTTTACATTTTAAAACCCAGTAATAAATTGCACAGAAGTCTTAGGTTGTAGAGCCGTCACAAATATTGTTGTATAAAACCCCAAAATCTGTAAAGAGAACCACAGGGAATAAAGAATTACAGCCACGAGTATTGGTACAAGAAAGGGCACAAGTTTTGAGGGTTTTACCCCACCAGTCTCTCTTGGGGAGGAGGGATGGGACATTCCCGTTGCAGATAGCTGGAAATATTTTAAAATACAGAATAAAAACCAAACGGAGCCCAGAATATCCTTTATCTCCTCGCTTGTGCTCGCTCAACAGGAAAAATTCCTAGCAGAAAATACTTACTTTTACAAAACTACTGAAAGTTCAGTGGAAAGCTAAAAAAGAATCACTGGCCAGCAAAAGAAGAGCCTTTGCGTCCCCCGTCTCCCCTTTCCCCATCTCCTGCAGGCAGTGGGACAACAGGTGCCAAAGCGGAGCGTAGCAGGACACAAACAACACTGAAAAAGCCCAAATTATGGAGGCAGCACATCTAGGGAGCGGGACAAGAACAAAGCTATGAAGGACAAAAAAGCAGCAGCAGGGAAAAAAAAAAAAAAAGATGATATTTTTGGTATTTTCCATTGAATGCTGAGTTTGGAAACAATTAGCTCACAAGCTTCACTCGCGCCCCACCACTCCCCCTCCCCATTTCAAACAAAACCAAAAAACCAATTGCTTACAAATTCGAGCCAGGAATTTGAATGAATTCTTGCGCGCTGAAGTTTCTTACCCAGAGCTGGTTTTGGGAAAATGGGCTTTTTTCCTCTTTATTTTGGAGTTCTGAAAGAGGAGAGAGGGATGATCCGGGGCCTACAGGAGCTCCCCAGGACTTAAAGAGGTTGAAGCCAGAGAGGCTGCAGAGGAGAGAGACAGCAGCGAGGCAGAGGGATTGTCCACTCGCCCTCTCCAGAGGGGAACGTACACCCAAACATCGGTTTTAGCCCCATGGTGCTCATCCAAAGCGCTTGTCTGCCCCAAAGACCTTGGTGTCACGGTGCCCTGGGGGCACAGCTGCAGGCAGGTTTAGGAAGAGCTGGACTAACTCCTCCATCCCCCAATCCCGGACCATTTCAAAGCAGTCTGTGAAACACGAACAAGGCTCTTGTCAGGCTTCGACTCCCTGGAGGGGGGCACTGGGGGACAGGCAAGGCTGGGCAGGAACGTTGAAAACCACAGCGCTTCGCCAGTTATTTCTGTCCGCTTGCACAACAGCGAGGTTGCTCAGAGCCAAACTGAGGGTGACAACCTGCTGCACCCTGGCCAGAGCCACCTCGATGGTCTCAGAGGCGCCTCCCTGCAGGAGCTGTGCGCGCCCTGCCCTAGCATCCACAAGAACAAGGACCACCACGAGGTCTAGCTCCAACTCCTTCCTGCTCCCACCACGGCAGCCAGCGGAGATGGACACTCCTCACCAGTGAAGAAGAGTGTGTCCATACGCTCGCTGCTTTGGAAAGGGGACACCGCGTACAGCAAGAGGTGCTGAAGGACCAGTCTGTGGCAAATGTAATTTGGGAGAGCAAGATCAGGTGCATGGGAACACTGCAGAGAGGCAGGGCACAACGCAGGAGCTGCGAGAGATACAGCTGGCCTCTCCTCTCCTCTCCTGGTCCACACCATGTTGGGTGCGTTCCCAACTGTAAGGGTTAAACGAGGAGGACAGACACTGGCTGGGGGTCTAGAAGGGCATCCCAGTGGCTCTGGCCGCACTAACCTGTTGTATTCTGTTGAATGCTGTTGCATTCGAGTTTTCCAGCCAAGGAACATGGGCTGGACAAGTCACCAGCAGCTCGGCTTCAGGGATGGAGAACAAGGAACCAGGAACCCAGTCCCAGCCCAGGCTGCCTCTCCCAGACCCCACCTGGGTCAGGAGTCTGTAGCCCAACCCAGCATGTCCAGAAGAATTGCCAGCTCATAGGAATTTTTCCAGAGGCGTGGAAGGGATTTGGGTTGAGGCCTGAAAGGAGGGATCCGTACTGCCGACAGCAAGGAAGGCCATAGGAGCTACAGGCTGAGCCAGGCAAAACAGGTTCCCTAACTGGGAGGAAGAGGAAGAGCACTGGGAAAGAGATGTACCATTAAGAGCGAACAAGCACCTGCCTTTGACCCCCTGCATATCAAGACCGCTTTTGATGGCAGGCACAGGCCACCAGGCAAAGGGGAGAGTCCTCAATAATAGGAGGATCCCCGTGTCTGAGACGCACCTCAGGCTACTTGCAATGACAACATCTGGGCAACACCTACATGCTTCAGACATGGTATCATCAAACTGTGGGTGGGGGAGGAGCCTCCTTCCATTATTAGTAAGTTTATTCCAAAACTTACTAAAATGGTGGTCTCCAGCCTCTCCAGCCGGACCTTGGCTGTTCCATCTCCATCCTCCTGAAGGGAGAATCCACTCTCCCCTTCCTCCCCACCAGCCCACCTCTCCAGTCAGACAGCAGAGAGCACTGCCCGAGACCCGTGGGCCACCTGGACAAACCATGGCTTCAGGACACAGGGCTGGGCAAGCTGCAGTGCAGTGGCTGCTGTCTCCAGAGCCGAGCCCACGTGGTGCTGAACTCCCTCCAACCATCTGGAACTACGAGCCCAGCACCACGGTCAGGCTGCACCGTGCTTGTTTTCCCCTGCGCTGCCTCGGCAGAAGTCCCCATCCTTCATTTGGTAAGAAACCAGCAAGGTGCATTCCTGGATTTGGCATGAACAGGCACATGGATAAGCATCAGAAATGGATGAAAAAGCACAGCATTTCTCTTAGAATAATTTATTAAATACAGCATTAAAATTTGTATTTATGAATTCAATCATTAAAAACAAAACTTCATCTCATATATATATATATATATTCAGGGACAATGACAATCATTCTATCAACATTGGTGCATGTTGTGCCAGCACTGCTCAGAGCGGCACCTTCTCTACGCTATCTTTAAAGCAGTTCAACACTTAAAAAAAATAAAAAATAAAATAAAAAGCATTTGCAAAGGAAGAGTGCAAAGCAGGGCTTGTCCCCAGCTGCCTGCCAGGGGTGTGCAGAGGCGGGCTGAAGTGAGGAGGCAGAAGCTGCAGTGCTCCTAACAGGCTTGTTAGATATTGCCTGCCCAGCGTGAGGCAGTGTGGAGACCCATTCTCAGAGGTGCCAAAGGTCTGCAGTCCACACAGTTCCTGTGGACTTAAGAGCCTGTGGCTCTTAAGTGTCTGGTTTGTGGCTTCCTCCGCTTGGGCAGTCAATACTAAAAAAGCTAAACAAGGGGGGGCGTGGAGGGGGGAAGCGCCGAAGAAAAATGTTGGTTTACATCCACCAGCTTTCTTCCCCCGACCTGCCAGGTCCAGCGGAGGCTGCAAATGAAGCGTAGCAGTTTGTGTTCCCACTCACTCATTTTCGCATCCGGCTGTGGCTCAAGAGGCAGCTCAGGAGACAAGCGGTAAACCAGTACCGGCTCGTGGAGAGAACCGTCCCCAGGCCAAGCACCCTCACGCACTGCCTCGGCAGCATGGACCGCTCCTGCGAGAGGCGCCCAGCTGAGCCTCGAGGGAGGGTCGTCCCAGAGGGAAGGGCTTCCACGGACAGGGTCCTTGGGCAGACTCAGAGGTAGCATCGGACAGACTTTTGTAACTTGATTGTCATGTAATTCTGGCCTGCCAAAGGCAGCGGCAGCTGGGAGGGAGGGGGCACCCTGCAGGGGTGGGAGATGGGACACGGGGGATCTGGTCCCCCTGCTTGCAGACTGACCAGTGCTGTTCATCCTGGGCACTGCGGCCCAGCAGCCAGCAAGGACAGACTGTCTCCTACAGGGCTTTTCAGAGAAAAGTCGCCCTTGCTGAAAAAGGCCAGAAGCTGGCTGGTGAGCACCCCATGGTAACACCGGGCTCTCCCTCCACAGCTCACCAGGACCTCTTGGGTTATGAGCAAGTGCCCCAGCGAGCTCCCCGCTGCCAGAGCCCGCTCTCCTCTCTCCACATGCAGGCAGCGGTGCAGCCCACTGCGAGAGGACCAAAGGTCACTCACCCCACAACACAGGTATAGCGAGGGCTTGTGCTTTTGGCTTCCAAAGAGTCCCTGACCTTCCAAACCTGCTTACTCCAAGAAACCTCCTCTTTCAACTACCCTTAGGACCTATGAGGACAAGGAGGAAGGGCTGTCAAAACCATTTCTGGAGAGCACACGGCCCCTAAAAGAGAAGAGAAAGTCCACACAGCCCAGCCTTCACCTACAGTGGAGACATGCCAAGTCAGGAGCATTTCGGATAAGGCATCGCAGGTGCTTTGATAGTAAAGCAGTTAGTGTTGACTACAGTACTTTAAACACAGGCTGCTGCAGAGGGCATCCCTGGGGCAAAACCAGTTCTCCAGCACTTGGTGGAGCAGAAGGAGATGGTTCAGTTTCCCAGACCTCTCCTACACACACACACGCAGGCTGCTCTGGCTGCCCTTTTTGTTTTTTTTTTCCCCCCTCCCTAGAAAGAGACTTAAAAAGCCCAGGCTGGGATGTGCCATTTACCCCACCAAGCAGCCACAGAGATAAAGAGACACCTTGTGCTGTACCAGACTTTGCAGTAGGCAGGTGAACCGTGGCGCCTGGGGGTGGGCAGCGCCAGCGGGGCTCGAAGCAGGGGAGGCTAGTTGCCGTTGCTGATGCTGGAGTTGGCACTGCTGCAGCTCTGCTCATAGGATGGAGGTGCCTCTGCAGGGGAAAGAAAGAGTAAGAGTGGTTATGGTGGGTGTTTGGGAGGTTCCCTTCACCCCAGTCTAGGTAACTTGGTGGGAAGTAAAGCAAACAGCTCACACGTACACGTGTCATGCATGCAGGCACTCTCTCTACAGGACCCTACAATCTGCCCCACTAAAATATATGGGGTTTGCGTGTGCACAGGCAGAACTTGAGCCAGCCAGTCCCATCCCTGTCCTACAGGGGTTAAAATCAGCACCTCAAAGTTCTGTTCTGTTTCTCCCCTTCTTTCACGAGTATTCTCATGTACTTAAGATCACAGGTGACCTGTACTCCATGTGTCCCAAGCCAGCGCTGGAGTCACACATCGAGTGTCTCATTACCCCAGTGCTAACAAACGGGTTTATTTGGGTAGGACTGTGCTAACAGCCTGTCTGTGCTAACAGACACTGCTGGTCCCTGCCACCCCAGCCGCCTGGGACAAGCATGGGTCCAGGAATCCAGCATGCTGGGATTTCCCCAAGCTTTTCCACCCTGGACAGTCTCTCAGCTCCCACCCCCACAGCTTGTGTCTTCAGCCCAGCTGCAGGCCCACTCCAAGTCAGACAGAAGATTTCAGTTACATCATTTTCCTGGCGCTGCTCCCACCAGCCTCACCACAAGCCAAGAAGTTTTTCTATCAGTGGGAGGCTGAAAGCTCATTTAAGAACAGGGAGATCCTCTCACGATGAGCCCAGGGCAGGCACAGGCATAGACGTGGGAACGGACAGCCGGCTTTTACAGCCGTAAGAGGGGACTCCTCCAGAGGCTAAAGCAGGCAGAGAGATCTCATGATCCCCTCTGACATCAGTCCCCGGCAGGCTGACACCCCTATATTCCCACCTACTTCACAGCTAGCAAAGAGACTCTTGTTGTAGGAGACATTTACTACCACGCTGCCAGCCCGTTTAGATCTCAGGAGCAGGCTGCTCACCGTATGGGTAGCCCCACGTGCTGTACTCTGGAGGCAAAATGAGAGAGCTGGCCGTGGGGACAGGCACCACGTTCCCCTCAGCGTAGTACGGTACAGTGGCTCCCGTCGACAGGCAGAGCGTGGGGTGGTTTGGGGAGCCTGTCTGCTCCGAGTCCACCCTTATCTCCTGGAAGCTCAGTCCTGGGGCGTAGCTAAACGGCTGCTGCTGGGAATGGCTTTTGGTGGGGATCAAGACATTGTCCATCGGGTGATAACCAGTGGCAGCCTCCTCTTCCTCCGGGGGGGCACTGGGTACCACTGCAGATGGTATGTGCTGGATGGACCGGGAGGGGCTCAGAGGCACCCTGTTCACAGCAATGTTACCAATATAAATGGGGAGAGTGACCGAAACCTCTGGCGACTTGAGGGAAACCTGAAAAACAAGGAAAAACAGAGGCATCCTCTTTGTTATACACTGCACTGCGAAGGTTCACCCAATGGGAGGGCCACCCGCACCACACAGCTACAGAGTTCAGCAATCAAGCTCAAGCCAGAAGGGAGCATGGAGGCTGCAGCACAGCCCACTGGAGCTCCCCAGGAGCATCGAGATACTCACTTGGATGTAGTAGTCGATATGTATGAGGCTACAGCCCTGCAGAATGGACTGGGGCAGTGCCGGAACGAGGATCTGCTCCTTCCATTCTGCATGTTTCCAGGCTTTCACTCCTGAGCCTTCCACCTCCGCAATGGTCCTCAGGTCGTAAATCCAGCGCTTGGATTTATAAGCCACCTTCTGTACAGACAGGAGAAAATACAGCTAGCAGAAAGATTGCAGATGATCTTCCGTCTCCCACAAACGTAAGTCAGGACAGAAACCCACTCAACTGCTTCATCAAATAAGCATGAGCAAAAACCTAACACGCATATTACAGGGCAGAAACACCCATCCTTATATGATAGACTGAGTTGGTATAAGCAAGACAAGTTCTACCACCTCTTTCCCCAGGAAGAAACAGAGTTAGCCAGAGCTCTGGACTCCTCGCTGCCACCTCCCAGCCACACACAGCAGAGATGCACGCTGTGGTGAGAACTGCCGCAGTTTCATACAGGCCTCAGAGGGAAGGTGGTCTACCAGCACAAGCCAAAGAATCACCCTTTCAGATGCTTACCTGGAGCAGACTGGCTACCACAGCCCCAGTGTCCCGGCCCGATTTGTTCTCTATGTCCGTACGGAGCTGGATTGCTTGCCCCACGATGTACCCTTTCACATCTGAAGTGGCAGTCAAGACAATGTTGCCACTTTTCACAAGCTTGTAGTTGAACTTCTTGGTGATTGACATAGTGTTGGGCTGCTGCAGGACAGCAGAGACAGAGACATTGGCTCAAGAAAGTCAGAGAGCCTCCAGGAAAACAGAGATTCAAAACAAGCAAGCAGAAATATCTGGTCTAAAGAGGACGCAACAAGCCAGCAACAGCACTGCCACGGACAACAGGTCTCTTCTCTATCCCCCCAGTTTTGCTGTCCTATTAGTCTCTCTTCCCTTCAAAGCAAGTTCCCCAAACCTAGGTCTCTACAAGCACCTGGTGCTATTGGCAAACACCTCTCTCTGTGTACTGAAAATTCACTTAAATCTTCCAAAGCAATGTGTGGAAGAGTCAAAGATGACTGGGAGCAGGGACCAATAGCAAGGCATGATAGATCAGGAGCCCTTGTCCTGCTCTTGCACAGTCAGACCATGCAGTCAGAGAGTTGTCCAACCACCCAGTTATTCCCCAGACAGCATGCATGGCAAGGACAAGTGCTGAAGCCTTGGTACTTCCCAGCCATGCTCCTCCTTGTTCTTACCTCAATGTCAGGGATGTCGTTCAAGTTGAGAGGGCAGAGAACATAAAAGATCTTGTTGCACTTGTAGTCCTTGGAGAAGCGAGGTGTGTCTATCACAGCTTTCACCTGATGGAGGACCTTGCCAAAAGGGCCTTCAAATGATGTAGGAGCAGAGGCTACAATCAAGAGAGAGAAAGAAAAGGATCGTAAGGCTGAGTCAGGCCAAGTGTTCCTGAACTGGAAACAGATAGTTACTGTAAACATCTTCCTTCTTCGCCTGAGGAGTTCTGCAAATACCTTAGAGACAGAGCACATGGGGATTCCCCCAAAAAAGACCTGAGGCTGAACACTTAGGCCACTTGGAGACCTTGCTGCAACCTCCCTATAGAAGGGATCCTCTGCAGCCACCGGTTCAAGAGCAGAGATCTTCCCTCTGAGCGCACTGCATGCAGGACGGCCGGCTAGCCAAAGGCCAGGACTCCTGCACACACCCAGAGAGCTCACAAGGTCACGCTTGGAGAGGTGTCAGCGACAGCTCAGACCTGGCTTTGCACCAACGCAGAAGGTCTAAGCTCCTCTGCTGTCTGTGGCTGACCTTATGCTCCCTCTAGTGTCTCCGGGCCAAGCTGCCAGCCTGCCTCTGCCATCCAGCCCAAGTCCTGCTCAGCACAGCTCAAGAGGCTGCAAAAGCCAAGGCTTACATGGAACTGCCTTTGGCCGTTTATCTGCATCATACCTGGCAGCAGGAACTGGAAGGGAAAGTTGTGCTCTCCAGCTGTCAGGACCCCTGCGGGAAACAAGAGTAAAAGGTAAGTGGGACAGGCCATTGCCCTGGAACAGCATTTTTGGAGCATGATCTTCTGGAGAGGCCACCACCTGGGGAACAACACACAACTTACGCAGCTGCCTTCAGCCCACTGCACAACTCAGTGCTCATCCTCCAGATCCAACAAGCAGTGCTTGAGTCAATGTGAACATCTGCTGCCACCCACCTCTCCTTGGGACAGGAGACATCTCCGTTCCCAGTGACTGGTTCTACATTAAGATACTCTAGAAATAAGGAGGTTTGGGACAGGATTTAAGGGATCCCAGTGCCATAGCAAGTGATTAGCCCCAGACTACTGACACAGGGCATGGAGAAGGGATGCTGTGTGTTTATCTTTCTGCAAGTAGGCTGCAACCAGTCAGGGGGAAGGTGAGAAAGCAGAGGCACTGTCTGAGGGCAGTAAGGAGGTCTACTGGGCATAAAGCCACCATTGCCTTCGCTGCAGACTGCAAAGTGTCCGGGAGCTAGAACCAGAGGTCCATTTCCCAAGGCTAAATCCACTCCTGGTCCTGAGGAGGGACCTGAAATACCTCAGCCCGGCTGCTTAGACAACAGGACCCAAGGAGAAGATTTCCACAATGTTAAAACCTCAGCACTGGTTTTCTTCAGCTGCATCCCGCTCTGCAACGGTGGCCTTGAGAGCACACATCAGGGCAAGTACTCGGCACACAGCTAAAACAACAGCCGCAGGCTCAGACTTCCTGACCCTATCCACCCTCCAGCGCTCCCATCCAGACTCCCAATTCCCTCCTAGGATAGCCACGACGGCTGAACTGGACCTGCAGCGTGATCCAGTAACATCAGACAGCTCCCAAAGTTGCCTTCAGTAAGAAAAGCACTAAGGTTTACCCACATCTGTTAAATATGTGTAAACATGAGAGTGCTAAGAGGAAACCTGGATACCTATTAAATCAAGCTGTGTTTATCCTGCTTTGTAGGATCATTGCTGGAGATACCAAGACTCCAGATTTGGCTAGCTCTTTTGTTGATGCAAGACGGAGGAGACAGCTTGCCCGTTAGCAATATTGGCTCCGCCGAGCTGACAGTAATAGAGTCCCACCGTCAGGGGATTAAGTGGATTACGTGACGGGGGAGGTGGGGAAGAGAGAGGGTAAATTCCCTCCCCATACTGACACTGCAATCCAGGTAAGGAGGCAGGGGAGGCAGCGTTTGACTCTGTGCAGCCTTCACGTTATGAAAAGCTGCACCTCTGCCCCTCCGCTCGCTCAGCCACCCTGTAGGGACCCAAGGACACGCCAGTTAGTGTGCATCCTGCCTGCAGCGCAAAGGCAGGCGGAATAAATAATATGACAAGCATCCCATCGCGTATCGCTACAAAGGCAAGTCAGGAGAAAACTAAGAGATGTCTATTTATACACTTTGTCCTTACAGAGAGGAGCAAGATTTGCTCATTCCCATCACCCACCCAGAACACCTCCCTGGTGATTCCCCTCCCTGTCCCCCAAATAAAACCCAATTATGTAGGCTAAAATGCAACACTCGGTCTTGTCACCAGGTGGAGGCACAAAGCCAGTCACTGCCTTCGCTGCCAGGCCTGATGTCACGCAGAGCTGAAAGGGGCACAGAGGCGTGGAGCAGCTTCTCCTATTCCCTTCTTGGGAAGCCCCGCTCGGTTAAAGGCAGCGGATTGAGACGTAGCAGGTGCCTTTGCTTGTTGGTTACGGGGTAAAGGCTGGCT
The DNA here is from genome assembly GCA_013397275.1 of Burhinus bistriatus. Classification (NCBI taxonomy): domain Eukaryota; kingdom Metazoa; phylum Chordata; class Aves; order Charadriiformes; family Burhinidae; genus Burhinus; species Burhinus bistriatus. Next base: position 62,652 of record VYXH01009139.1, on the reverse strand, counting down.
AATATGAATGACTCAGCTAACCCAGTGCTTGTTTGCTGCTCCAAGGTTTTCTGCCTTTTATTGGGCACCATTCAACATTGATCTTATACGCGTTATCCTTACTTTTGGAAAGTGAATCAATAAACTGGAATACATCAACTCTCCTCTGCAGCTTCTGCATTGCAGTAAGGCAACTTGCTCCATCTGAAAGGAAGAGGCAGCAAGTCCCGTTAACTGCAATGCAGAAGGAAAGAAGGTGGGAGTCCCAGAGGGTAGTGGCCACTAAGTTTCCACCAAGACCTGGAGACTTTCCAGCTGTCTGACCTGCAGAGCCCCAGATAAGCATGCAGGCAGTGATTTCAAGTCTCCTGCTTAGGAGCATGAAACTTTGCAGCCTTTCCACAAAGTCAAAGTCCCTCTTCTACATTACAGGCAGCACAAGCCAACAAGTCATTTTGGTCAAGCTCCTGCCCTCCTCATGTGCACCAACAGAAAGCCGGGTTAGAAGTGACCCTGCAAACAATTCGCATTCACAGTTTCTAACCCCCCCTGCAGAAAACCAGGGGTCCTGAAGGTTGCTCCCAACGGCAGCACCGACCGAGGCAATACGCTCTCCCAGCAACACACGTGGCCAGCATCACTCGCAGGGGATGTGGTTTGGCTGTTGGAGCCACCGCGTGACTTGGTGGCACTGATGCAGTTTCCTCATGGGTAGCCCAGCCTCTGAGTAAGTCACCAGATGAGAACTGCCCACAGGTCAGGGCTGACCACCCCAATAGCTCAGACCAAGCCCAAGTGCCTAGAAACCTGTTGGCTCATCGCATACCCAGACTTGCTGTGACGCCACCTGAGGCACAGAGCAGTCTGCAAGTCCCTCCTGCAGCTCTTGCCTGCAACAAGCTGCCTATGAGGGCTGGAAAAGGCCATGCCTGCTCTTCACGGCCAGTGATGAATTCCAAGACCAGCCACCCCAGACTGAAGTCGTGCCCCATTGCAGCTCACACGGGCTAAGGGCATCGCAGCAGTGCTTGGCTCATGGCCATGAAAGCCCAGACCTCAGCCCTGCACCGAGCAGGGAGCCAGGGAAACAGCGAGCTCTGCTCTCCACTCCATCAAGTAGAGATGCTGCAGGCAATCAGCAGTAGCTCTTGTTTTCAGACCTGATCCTTCCAGCCCACGGTCTCCTTCTCCCAAAGAGAGAGAAGCACTTTATGCCAGCCGTGCAGGGAATTCTCCACCAGGCTGGTCTGAGCACCCAGGTGCTAACCACAGGCACAGATGCCACCACACGCAGCATGGCTAACAAACAAGCAGTTGAATGTCCAGCTGAACAGCTGCATTTCTTGCCCTCATTGCGAGCACAGAGGCTGTTTGAGCAGGTCACTGGTCCAGGGGCTACAAGGGGCAGCAGCACTCTCAGCCCTGTGTCCGGCTGGGGACTCTCAACCTCAGCTGTAGGTACCCTTGAGCAGGCATTTTGATGATCCTGCTGGCGAGCAAAGTGGAAGGGGGTGTGGGAGTTCATTGCCAAGAGCTATTTCGGAAACAAGGGTTAATTAAAATAGATGAAGAAACACAGATGAACCTGACCAAGACAGGAGACTCTGGTGAAAGCAGGGGCGCAATCCAGAGCACCTGACGGAGTGACAAGGCAGCAGAGACCACAGCCAAGCCTAGGTCATACCTGCTTCCCGCTGTGGGCAGGAAGAGAGACAGATACTTAGATGCTTGCCCCTCCTGGCAGGAGCTCCTCCAGCAAGGACACTGAAGGCTTCGTGTCCGACCTGCCTGGGATTACAAAGCCATTTTGGACTTTTGCCATGCGGTCCGATGCCTTTGGAAGGTGGAAAGTTGGTGAGTCCTGAGCCAAGTCCCCCCCTTATACTGGGAAGAGAGCTGGCAGCTACTTTTAAACTCTCCAGACAGCAACTTTGCTCCTAAAGGCTGAGCTTCCATTTCCAAATGCTGATTAGCCTTGCTACAATGGGGAAAATCTGCAATTTCCCTTGTCCCAGCCACCCCGTGAGCATGGGCAGGGCACAGGCTGACCTTGCCCCAACACCTAGGTACATCTTGCATGGAAAATAGCAGCAAAAGCCACCTCAGCTCCCTGCAAGGGACACTCGCAGGGCTCGCCTGTCCCACTCAGCCACCATGACAGCAGGACAGGGCAACACATGTGCCTTGGGGAGAATCCCCAGATCACAGCAAGGGAGACACAGCATCGCACACTGCACACAGAGCTGTTCTGCCTGCCTGGCTGCATCCACTGTGCAGCTCCAGCATCCAAGCAGCAAGGGGGACACAAAGTCCACGGGACTGCCCCTGACTCTCCAACCCTGAGAGCTTCCAGTAAAGATCCAGGACATTTGATGTGCCAATTCCACCTGTAAGTTGACTTTGCCAACAGAGGCGGTTGTTGGCAGCACGCAGAGGTGAGATGGCTTCCTCTGACAGCCATCCTGACACGCAGGTACCCAGGAGGAGCAGCACTTTCTGAAAGCTCCTTTCTGAGCTGCTCCTGAAGCAAGAGCTTTGCTGAAGCAAGCCACAGACTGCGCAGGGGCGAGAGCAGGTCAGCAGGAGCTCAGCATTGCTCGAGGGTCTCTGACAGCCCCATGCAGCAGGCTGCAATGATCCTGGAGCAGCTTGCAAACATACTGCGAGGGGAAAGGGCTGTGCAAGCCACCGCAGCCATGCCGAGCCGTTACCTCCCCATTCCCAGAAGCCTGAACAAAGGCCACAGTGTGGTCGGCCACAAAAAGCTTTTCCTGAAGTTTATGTGCAGCTAAAAATACCTTGAGAAAGTCATCAGGCAGCAGAGGCAGCTGGATTAGCAGAGTTCTGCTGTGGAGCCATACCTGCAGCAGCCTTTCCTCCGATAGGAGCCGAGCCAGCAGAGACTGGCCGCCCCCGCATGGCCTTTGGAACCATCCTCCCTAAAAATTCCTGGAGAGAAAGGAGCTCCTGTCCCAGACAGCTTGGAAAAAAACAAACCAAGACAGCAGGAGCAGCAACAACACGCTAACAGTGTGGAAGAGCTGTCTTACAGTGCAAAGCGGAGAGTGACCTCGGAGATTTCCCTGAATCCGGTGGGGATTCATCTGGAAGCAAACAGACTCTCCCGTTCATGGCTCAGTTGCTCCCTTCCGCTCCATGCTGGGACAAGGCGGTGGTTCACTTGTACCAGCGGATGTGGAGGAGGCCTGGGAGGATACATCAAGTGTAGACAGTGCCTTGATCCAGAGGGCTGATGCCGTGTCCTCTGCCAGGTCCCCAGGAGGTAACCTGGTGACACAACCAGGCCCAGGTGGGACTCCACTGTGCGATAAAAGCCTGCAAAGCATCCATCGCCAGTGATGGGGAGCGCAGCGCCGAGCCCAGCCCTGCATGACACACCAGACCTCAGTGCTGCAGCACCGTCCCACAGCACTCGGGGCACCTATGGTCACACTGATGTGCAGTGGAGGGACAGAAATTAATGGGTTTCCCATGCAAAGCTCGAGCTGACCATGCCCCTGCGCCCACCCCCTGTGCTGGATGCACCGTTCTCTCCACGCAGACAGCTCTGCTTTGATTGACGGTTTCCCCGTGCTCACTGCAAACCAGCACGCCGCAGCACAGCCACATGGGAAAACATGCCACCATCATAAAGTGTGTGTGGGTGAAATGACCATGCGTCCGTATTTACACTGCTAAACAAATGATCCAAGTTGAGCCTACCCTGCCACAGCTCAGGTGCTGAAAGGGTTTGGACTCTTTTCTGAGCCATGCAGCTTCCCTGGCCAGCTCTGCCCATGCGGAGCTGGCAGCCAGAGGAAGTCACCAGCCCTTCAATACTGTCATCTCTCTGAGAGCGAGGGGAAACTGCCTCCCCTGCCAACACAGGCACAGGGTGAACCGGCAGCCAGCTGAAGGCTGGGAAAGGTCCTCTGGCAGCCTCTGCCCTGGCAGGAGAGCAGGGCAGGACCAGGTTCAAGAGGAGACAACCAACCACGCAGGAACAAGGCCCTACCTAATGCATCCTGCCTGGCTTTCCCAGGGCTGTTCTGCAGCTTCCTTGGTTAACGGCCCATGCAAACAGGCCAGTCTTACAGTACTGGTGGAGCCAGATCTGCCTGGGTTGCACGTTCAAACCAGTGCCACCGCAGGGACATCTGCCAAACACCTCCTCCCAGGTAGGCTCCCCCAGGCCCAGTGTCTCCATCCCTTGGGAGCTGGAAGCCACAGGTGGTCCCAGTCACCTCTCCACAAGCCTGACCCACCCCCACGACAAAGCCAGGGCTGCCAGATTGGTGCGAGAGGAAGAGAAGCCAGAAGAGGCTTGGGAGATGCCTTGGTCACTGATGCACAAACACGACAGACTCAGCCAAGCCTTATTACTCACCCCTGTGAAATCTCATGCTCTGGTGCGCTGGGAGAGACAGCCCAGACGTCTGAGCACACAGCAGGCTGCAGGGCCAGGAAACGGCAGCGTGCGGTACAACACGCACCTCTGCCTCGCCAGGCTTCATCCACAGCTAGACTAGAGCGAAAAAGATGAATATTCTGTGTACTGCTCCCTCCATCCCCCAAAGAGAAAGGTGCTATTTGCTCCATAGCCACAACTAGGAGCCTGGAAGGTGTCCCTGCACCAGGCACAGAGCTGGGGAGTGGCCAAAACGGGGCTCTTGCCCCAACCTCTGGCTCTCCCGGCCAGTACCTGCCAAGCAGATGGCAGTGGCTCTGCTCTGTCCTGCTGCATGCCCAGACGCTGCTGCTCTAGAGCAAGAACAAGCTGCGCCTTTGGAGTACACATTTTTTGGTTCTTCTAGTAGAGGAACAGCAGGCTGGGCCATATGGCAATTTCTCTCTGGCTACTTAGCGAGTGATGCATTAACTGTGCTGGCCAAATCACATAGTATGCAAAAGGTACCTGGTGCTTGCTGGTTCCCCTGCCATCGCTTGTAGCAATATAGCCTTCCTGCTGCCTAAAATCAGCCTTCCTGCTCCCCTGGGGAAGGGGAGCTCCTCCGAAGGTGCTGAGTTAGACAGACACCAGTGTTGCTGATGCACAGCTCGGATACTCTCGAGGGTCTCCAGTCAGAGAGCAGGAAAGCAGCAGGTTTGTGTTTTGCACTTTCGGGTGGAAAAACAGGCAGCCCTGCCTCTCCTCTGCCTTGTGCTACAGGATACCAATTCCCCAGCTACTGGAGGAACCGTCACTCTCACTGCAGCTCTGACAGCCAGCGCCTTGCTCACCCCTGCCCTCCTGTCTCTCCTCATCCACCTTTGCAGCCCAGAAAATTGAATGTTAGACACACGCAAGAAGGTCAGAGCTCTTGAGCTCAGAGAAGGCTGTATCAGAGACGTCAGAAGGGAAGCATTAATTTTGTCTATGTCAGGACACTTCAGGCGATGCCAGGCCATTGCAGCTTTAGTGTTGAGGACTCCAACTCAGTCTCTGGTGGATTAAGCTAATACATGGGATTACAAACTGCAACAAATGAGGGTAAACACACACATTTGCTTGTGCCATCCCTGCAGCACACACAGGTGCCTCAGTTGGAGCAGCCAACAGGCAGAAGAGCGACCTGCCAGCAAGCACAGCCAGACCTGCCGAGGAAAGACTCGGCGTTTAGCTCAGCTTAGTTTTGCTCGAACGAGAGCTCTCCTGCTACTGAGCAGCACTTCAGCCGAGCAGAGCTGCCATACGGCAGTGAGGAAGCACAGTCCCCAGCAGGCTCCAAGCTCCTGTTCAAAGCAGCAATTCACTCATGCCGGATTTGCACGCAAGCAAACACGCAGCAGGAACAACCTCCAGTGCCCCAATACGATTAATGTTGCTGAAATAAACCTTTCTGTAACATGGGAGGTACAAAGAGAGGAAGAAAACACACCAGAAAGCTCAGCACAGAGTCCAGGGCAAAGGGTCCACTGCTTACAAATCTCTGTCAGCATTTTTCAGTGACATTTCAGTGAATTAGGATCTGGTGGTATGGCAATGCTGCAAAAAAACCTCCGAGGATTAACAGTGATCCATTGAGGCAAGTAACTGGGAAGTGCCGAGGAAGCTGCTGTGACCCAAGGCAATTGGCAGCTCCTTCCACGTGGTTTTCCTGGGCTGAACCTGCCATTACTGCTTGCCATTACTGCTCCTGAACCCGGCAGCACAGTGCGGCCAGGAGCTGGCACCGGCACAGCCTTAACGATTCACCACTGCCCACGGGCACCCCCTGGCCAGGGGCTGTCAAGGAACATTGCCTGCTGCTTCGCTACCTCCTGCTCGCATACCAATTCCTGAGCACAGAACAAGAAACCTCTCTCAATGCCTGCTTAGTCAGGTCACCAAGCTTTTTAAATTCAGCTGCAAGACAGGAGCATCACCCTGTGCCAACTGTTGGCCGTGAAGGTGTTGTGCCAGGCCAGTAGAGAACCACCCTAGGGAAGAGGTGATGCACAGCTGCCCCTTCTTAGCTCTTTGTACAAGAAATCTGCCAGCAAAGGAAGCACGTGGAGCAGCCAGGAATTCCCTGCAGCGCCTTCTAGCTAACTAACAAGCTGCCAAAAGTAAGGTCAGCTGGAAATTACAGCCAGCTCCCTGCACAGGTTCAACTCAGGTACAAGTAGGATTTAAAGGGGAGGGGGAGAAGTCTATCTTTGCATGCACAACCCATCCACAGGACAAGAGCTGTGTGTGCAGTCAGAGGTACAGGGCATCCAAAGAAAACAGCCCCGTGTGGGTACAGGCGCACTACAGACCTGCTCCTCTCCGGCTGAATAAGGCCAGAGCTGCAGCAGGGGGGGAGAGAGGAGCAGGAGGCCTCCGCAGAGCTGAATTACTCCATTATATTGGATCAAGAGAAGCATCTCTCTGTCAGAGAGTGGTGGGTACAAGCGGTACTATTTTGTACTCGCTGCAACTGGTGTACTTGATCTCCTGCACTGCTGACACCTAGAGAAACCCAATATACCCCCCACTTGAAAGGTTCTTCCCACCCCTATTGCATTTCTTTGCACAAAGAGGACCCAAAAAAAACCAGCACCAGGGAGCAAGTGTCCAAGTCAAACCCAGGCCAAGTGGGAAAAGCAAATCCTGCCTTGGCATTCCCTCCAGGAGGCAAATAACGAGCCTTCCCCCAGGGCCACAGGACCTCCCCAGCGCTGCACTGTGTCCTCCAGCAAACGGAGCAGCGAGGGGCTCCAGACCAGTTGGTACGCCCAGAACTTTCCAGCAGCTTTTACGTAAAGAGCCCAAGTTAATTAAACCGCTGGCCTGTGCGTTATTGCCAAGGCTACAAGCACAGACCCTGCACAATCCCCCAGCAGCTCAGGGGTGCCCGCTGCCTCCAGCTTGCTGCTCGAGAAAGCGAGAGGCTTTCCCGGGGCATAGATGCTGCATTGCTCGAGCAGGGACAAGCACCGCACCAGCACAGATACGAGCAGGGTCCTCTGCAGCAAAACCACTGGTCACCAACCTGCAGATGCTCCAGCAGCAAAGCTGAGCCCTCTGCACCCTGGGTGCTGCTCCAAGGCGGGGGGCAAGAAGAGAAATGAAGGATGTAATCAGTGCCTTCAATAAGTGCCTTACATTGCAAAGCAGGCACGTAGGTTATTTCAGGGCCTGCCTCCTTTCTCACACAACATACACCCTTAAAAAAAAAATAAATAAAAAAAAAATCAGTGCGTAATACAAGCTACAGCTGATGCTACAGAGGATGAGCTACCCCCTCACTTATTTCAGTGTGAAGGTGTGTGGGTGGAGAAGTGCGGAGTCGCTCTTAGATGCTTAAAGAGCAATCCAAGCCTCGATAGTTTTGCAAACCTCCTCTCCCCTTCCCCCCACGTGTCCTCAAAGAGCACGGCTGGTTGTTTTTTAAAGTTACTGCTCAGGATGTGGGAAGGAAAAGAGTGAGGCGGGTTGTTTTTCGGGCTGAGCCTGCCTCCCTGCACCACCTCCCCAGGTGCCAGCACTGCTGCGGCCCCACTGGAGCACGAGCTGGTCACCAGGGACAGGTAAAATGGCCTTAGGGACACCTGGGGTCCTCCCTCAACCCCAGCCAAGCCAAGGGCTGGATGAGCCCTCTGCAAGAGTGCTGGGGATGGTGCCAGTGGGGAGCCTGGCATCACCCTCTGCCCCAGGGCACAGCAGGGCTGCCAGGTCCCCCCCCAGCAGGGACACGCTGCTCCCCCTTGATTTGGTGTTTTTTT
>VYXH01009139.1:32993-54422 GCA_013397275.1 Burhinus bistriatus | reverse complement strand
TTTTTTTTTTTTAAACACACAGCTTCAAAAAGGAGCGGTAACAGCATTGCTGTAAGGAGGGGAATGCAGGAACAGAACAGTCCTCTGAGGAAGAAGCAAATTCCTCCCCTTCCTCCACTCATTTCCCATTTGTGCGGCTGGGAGGTGACATCCCCTGTTGTGGGCAAGATGCTCTTGCGGCACCCCAGAAAGGCAGCCCCCCCACCTGAACCCCGGGGCCTCCCCCGGTCCCTGCCCTCCCTCCTGGCTCTTTGCTTTTCAGGGTGGGCACAGCCAGCCCTCACCTGAAGGAACAAGCAGGTATTCACCCTGGGGGGTTCTGCATGGTTTTACACACGTGGCAGGACCGTCCCATACACCACCGCAGTATTTGTCCGCAGCCGCAGTAACCTTTGCTGGCGGTGCTCGCTGCCTTTCACCTGCGGCTGTCCGATGCTGGCCAGGGAAGGAGTTGCGAGCCGGTGGCCAGGCTGGCTCCATGCTCCTTCAGGGGGTCCTTGCTGGGGAATGCTTCCAACTCCCATTACTCACCTGCACCCTGGGGTCCTGCCATCACCCATCGGTGAACACGGTCCAGCTCAACGCCCCATGCCCCAAGAGCACAGGCCTGCCTCAGTTTCCCCTCCCAGCCGGGTGTCAGACCTGCATGGAGGCACCCCGGGGAGCACCCGCTCCCAGAGGTAGCTGCACCCCAAACCACTTTGCTGCCAGACACTGGAGCAGCCCATCCCTGCCAAACGCTCTTGGCCAGAGTTGTGGGGAAAGGGACAGCTCTGCTTTGAGCAGAGGAGGCACCAAGGGAGAGTCCGTCCACCTGAAGCTCCTTCATGCTCTGTTCAGGAAAGGCCGGGGCAGCTGAGAGCTATTCTTGGGAGCCTAAAAACATCATGGCTGAGTCAGCGCCGAGGCCCTGCCCTGCTGCTCATGTCCACAAGGCCATTGCACGAGTCCCCTGGCAAACCCCAGCTGCTGCCTCGCTGCAGGGCTGTGTCCTGCTAGGACGCCATGCTGCCAGCGGCCCCATCGAAGGTGGCAGACAGACAGACAGGCAGAGACAGGCACGCGCGGAGGCAGAGTCACGGAGAAGCAGCCTGGCTTCCCTACTGCTCCACTGGCCAGGACATGCATCAATGTCACGGCAAGGGCTGCGACAGCAGACAGTTATCTCGCTTTCCTGCGCCGCAGGCTGGAGCGGTGCCAGCCCCCAAGGCTTTTGTTTCCATATCCGCACAAGCCAGCGCAGCAATCGCACAGGCCAGTTTCAAAGCTGTCTCTGGTGGAGGACTCCAGTCCAAAGGCAGCATCGACACTGCCCTCTCCCACCCATGTCCCATCGTTTGCTCCCCTGTGTCCTTGGGGCATGGGAAGACAGGCGTGGGACAAACACAGCACGTCCAGGAGGTAACTCCTGAGCTTGTACCAGTCACACAAAGAGCAAATGCCCCACGAGTGCTGCCCTTGGCTGCGATCCCACGCACAGGGACTGCCCACCCTTTCCGTATCTGCTTCCCAGCAGCTGGGTGACAGAGGCTGAAAGCTCCCAGCAGTTGTGTCCACTTTGACACAAAAGGCAGAAGAGCACAGGTCAGTGACTGTAAGTACCTGGCACGCTGCTCCAGATTGATTGCTGGTAGCTGGGACCAGGCTTTTCCCCATAATTGCACTGTAGCTTTGCAAGACAGGACAGTACTAACACTGCAACACACCTCAGCTTTCAAGCGCAGGACTCTACAGCCCTACAGGACAGATCTTCCCTTCAATTCATTACATCTCTGATAAGTCATGCACTACCGTTTCTTAGCTCACTTGCCTGGAGCTGTGGTAGCTCTGGAAGACTTCAGCTGGCCTGTATTGTCCCAATCACACCCCAGGCACGCAGCTGGGCAGCTGCCAGCTCCATGACCAGCTCCAGCACAGAGCGAACAGCCCAGCCCTGCCGCCCCAGCCCCGGGTGCCCGCTCAAGTCTCAGGCTGGCAGAGTCTGCAATACCTGCGGCTGGACAGACAGCAGCACTGCACTGGGTGACACATGAGAGTCTGGGTCCCAGAAAATTAAGAGTCAAAAGACTAGGGCTTTCCATGAACAGTTAAAGAGCTGAGAATACCAAATTTTGGCCGTCTTTGGAATTCAGGCCTTCCAAGGGGACGCTTCAGAGCCATGACAGCGTGTAGCCATCAATGCATTTTCCTTCCATCCTTCCCAGTCTACACTGGTCCTAGTTGTCAAGGGGATGGCTCCCAAGGGCAACCTCACAAGAAACAACTGCCAAAGCGGCTATAAAAATCTCCCAGGGGCTGCAAAACCAATAAACAGCACACCCACCTCTTCTTGCTCCTGCCTCCTGGTTGGCTTTTGCCACTGCTCAGCTTTACCAGGACAGAACTGACCACAGCTCTCCCTTGAATCATTAAATATTAGAAAGAAAAGTTGGAAGGTACATTTTTCAGCGTAGTTGCAGGTTTAAACCTCTGCAGAAGTCCACAAATGTTTGCAGCCTCCAGCTTCCAACTCACCTAAGCTCAATGGCCTGCAGCACCTTATAAAGCCTCTGGAATTTTTCTACCCGACATTCACAGCTGGGCTCTCCGGCAGTGCTCAGCGCCGCATCCAAAATCAGGCAGGAACATTTCTCATTGCCCTCCCAGGCAGTTTACCTCCAACTGCAGCCCCCAGGCTACAAGCCAAGCCAAGGGGCGAGCCAGCCAGCTGTCTCCCTTCTCCGGGACCTGAGAGCAAGCAGCGCTCTCTCCAGTTGCTGTGAGGATGAGGTCAGTCTCCCCTCAACGCTAAAAGCTCTGCTTGAAAAATTGCTGAGCTAGCAGAAACTGCCACTTCAGTTTTACCCATTTCCTGTTATTAGATAAAACAGCACCAGAGAGCAGAGCTCCTGCTAGCCTGGGCTTTTGCCATGTTACAGTTACGGCTACAGGCACTGCCTTCAGCAGGTGAATGCTAGCACTTCTTGATTTCCACAGGAGCCAGGGCACAGCATGAATTATTTGTGGTGAGGCTGACCTATTTAACAGCAGAAAGACAGCATTCATTCGAGACCAGATTCCCCAGAGGCTGCTGGTGTCACTTTACCCCACAGGATAATACAACCCTGTTGCTATCTCTGGGCATCTTGGCTTGCGAGGGTGTGTGCTGGTAACCGTCCTAGGCTGTTCCTCTTGGAGGACAAGTGACACCTCCACATCCCTTTCGGTGCAAACTACTTCTGGCCTGCAGCTGACTTCTATTGACCAGCTTTGATCAGTCTTTTGTGACTGCCATAGACAACACACACAGGAAACGGAACAGGGTGAAGCCACAGGGTCTTGAAACAGCAGAGACGTCGCTGCTGGCAGCCCCGTTTCAGGTCGATCAGGGCCAGAGGACATGCAAGCAGTTAGCAGTGTGGCTGCCAAGTTCTACAGCTATGCAGCATGCCTCTCTGCACAGCTCCTTCTAAGCTCTTGTAGTCTCTAATATTGGCTCCCATTCTCTGTGCGTGGGCCAAGGCAGTCTGTGAAGAGGTATTTCACATCAAGAAGACACTGATGCCTTGGGGATACGTTTCTGTCGACCAATTCCCAGCACAGCCACAGGTCTCCACCATGTCCCTGTGGACCTTACCTTTGTCTGCCAGAGACAGTGTGCTGTTAAAGTACTGCTCCTCCACAGTCCATGCTGTGTCATTGATCTTGTTAGACACCCCACAGGATCCAACGCAGCTCACCTTGATGGCTGTTGAGGGAAAGCACACATGTAAGCACTGAGAGAAAGTACTGCATGTGGACTTGTGCAGGAGCACTGCCTCATGAACACACACACAGGGTAGAAAAACAAAGCAGAGGAATCAGGTCACACTTTGATTTCAGAAGCACATTCTCCCCTTACTCTCAGTGCTGTTGCACACTCTCTGCTACCCCAGTGCTATTTGCAGCTGTTACCACCACCGAAGTCCTCACGCTGGCTTCCTTGGACTGTGAAAGCCCTTAACAGCAGTGATTTCAGCTCCCCGACAGGTAACCCTCTCTAGTTTTCTCTCAAATGAAGCAACATTCCCTCCCAATACGTGCATCAGCCCTCGCACTCAGACTTTTGTGGCAGCGATGCTCTCCTACACACTTGGGTGTCCCTGTCCGGACAGGGATGAGCAACAGAGGGTTCTGCTGCCTCTCACCCCACAAGGAGCTGGGCATCAGTCCTGTTTTACCTCAAACCAGGACAGCATCCCATCAGCCCTGGGAGGAGAGATGCGTTCAGCACGAAACCATCAGCCAGCTAAACAAGGCATATAGCCCTGTCCTCAGCAGCAGCAGAGCTGGATCTCCTGTGCAGCATGAACAAGCCCAGCTGCTGCTCGAGTTCTGGGGTGACCTTCCCAAGGCAAAGCACAAACGTGGCTCAGATTATTCTCCTTGCTTTGGGAAGGTCAGATGGCATCTCAGATGCTTCCAGACCTTGCTGTGTGGCTTTGCTGTGAGCCCTGTGTCTCTAACAGGAGGAGGAACTCACTCACTTGAAGTGGTGTGTGGCTGCTGAGAAGCAACATGCTTATCAATGTGATTGGAGGTCCTGATGCAGGACAAGCATTAATGGGCAAACTGGCTTTCAGAAGGGTTATGTGGTTTTCAGATGAGCTACCCACAAGACATTTTCAGTTAGTCTTGGCCAATCCACAGCAGGTTGAAATCAAGCTCTGATGTCGACACTGGACCACGGAGACAGACAACATGACAGACTGGCCTTGTTGCACTGCAGGAGATGATCTGCGGTGCTACCCCCACAGAGGGAGGATGCAGGCAGACCTATCGTGGCACAAACTGGGCCTTCAGGGCTGTCCCAGCCTGAACATCTCCTGTCCTGATTCTCACCAGGTTTTGCAACAGCTTTAATGGATCCCACAGAACTCCCTCACCAAATTTGTCAGGTACATAGTTCTGCTGGTTGGAAGGTGGCAGGAACTACCAGACAGAGCCTTTTCCTGTTTCATCCATCTGCTCCCCTGCATTCAAGCTGTGTCTCACAGGAAGCATCTCCCTGAGAGGCAGGTGGCCATTGGCTTAAGAGCTCTCCCCCTCCCCAGCCCACAAGCCTCGGCCATGCTGATCTCACCACCTCCACCCACCTACCCAAGTACCGAGAGCTGCAAGTGATGCTGCTTGCAACCACCACAGCTCTCCAGAGCACCTGCCTGGCCAGTGGGACCATGGCCTCCATGCTGACTCAAGAGAGGGAGGAAAGAAACCCAAACCCAGCCCTCTCTGCAACGCATAGATCCAGAGCCCTCTTACCTGTGCTTTGCAAACGCATTCAAGTGGAATGGGCTCCTCAGGGTTTAAAGTCTCTAATCCCACAACAAAGAACAGCCTCTCCCCATCAGATCTGCTGCAATTACCTTCACAGCTCGATCATGACTTTGAACACCAAGGCCCATCCAAGTGCTGTTTTATACTCAAGGGCAAGGGATAAGCAGCTCCAGATGCCAACTCTCATTAACCAAACGTCAATATAGCAGCAAGGCCGACACATTGGCTCACTTGTTTGTGTCTGCAATGTGCATCAGCACTTCCGAGGCAGTGGATGAAAAGGAGAGCGTGGCCTGCAAAGGGAGCTGCCTGCACCCAGCACACCCGGTCTGAGCTGACGCAGGTCCCCCCCGAAGCAAACCATGACACTGAACCCCCCTGCAGACCCCCAGCTGACATCCAATCCTCTCTTTTGCCAGATGGCAGAGCCAAAACCACACAGGAGTTTCAGCATCAGAAGGAGCAGGGAGCGGTTTTAGCAGGGTGGCATCCTGCGTACCCAGGCATTGGTACCAGCTCTCTTGCTCCCATCTTGGACATACCACCATGTGTCTGGGCTCATGACGAGCCTGCCCTGCTCTGAGTTAGCCCAGATAACTCGGATGGCTCAACTGAAATCAAGCCCAGGCTCAAATGCTCCACTCTCACACTTTTACACAGGAGATGCAAGTGAGAAAAGCCCAACCAGGAACTGGAGAACGTTCACATCCTTCAAGAGCAACAGCCCCTGAACAGGTTCCCCCTCAGCCTCCCTTCACCACAGAAGTTTACAGATCACCACCATCTGTTGCAACGCCTAGATAAGGGGATGATGGTCTTTAATTCAAGCCCATTTGCTGCACTGCGCTGCTGAAGCACTCCTGTTCCTGGGAGGCGGGTGGGTGGGCATGTTCAAGCACATACATACTATGGCCCATCTCCCTTCCCACAGGAGACAGACTCAGCAACCAAAGGCAGTGGGTTTACAGCCTGCAACTCAGAGCCAACCCTTGGCTGGTGGTCCCTGATGCGATGGTGGACCCTCCTCTAACCCACCCTTAGGGCTGAAGTCAGACCACGTCTAAAAGTCTCACTGCAGCAAGCTAATGAGTTCTCCATGAGTTCAGCTAACGTGTTCTCTGCGAGTTCTCCATTGCCGGCACCAGAGCTGTCAGCTCCAAGACTTCTCAATTAACCACCGACATCCTACACTAGTGTGGTGCAGCCAGCCTGTGCCTACAGAGGAGGGGCGGCTCCTGCATGCAGAGCTTCGGGGCTCTTGGGCATCCCAGTCCTGTGTCCCCACTGAAGGCAGCCCTCTCCAGCCACATTCCTGGGCATCATGTACCCTGGGGCTGCCATTCCACATGCGTGAGGGCAACTGAAGGAGCAGAGAGAAACATTTCAAGCCAAAATGCTTGAAGGCAATTTCACAGCAGCGGAGAAACTCTCTCTCTTACCCTCTACCCTCACCACAGTTGCCAGCATACCGTTACCAGGCACACCAAGTCACCAGATGTAAGACAAGGACAAGACTCAGCGCAGTTCAGGTGGCAGAGGATTTTTTATGGAGCATCTTCTCCAAACCTAGTCCAGAAACATAAGCTCCCCCCCACCTCACTGGAGGAGAAACAGGATGAATGACAGCTCCAAGCAGACACATTGTCCTGCGGCTGGGAGCAGGGCTGTGACTGGATACAGGGACCGCATGTCCCAGCTCATCCCCCAGGCTCCTGGAGGAGCCAGCAGATCTCCAGGCCCCCATAGGGTGGGCCGACGCTGGGGGCAGCGGGTCCAGGGCAGCCAGAGAGCCCCCCCATTTCATCCCTACAGCAGGAAAGCCTCTCAGCTGCTCAGGTTATCCAGGAGGTTTCAGAGGTGCCCGGTTCAACAGGTCAAACTGTTCATCTTGTTCCTAACCAGGTTTTGGAGCAGCTAACCATGAAATCAGTCTCTCCATGAGCATCCATGAGCATCCTACGGGCAGAGGAAGACACTGGGGACTTGCCTGGCTGTTGTGTACAGGGTCCTGCCCACAAGCAGGAGGAGGGACACGGGGCAGCTCAGCACAACTCAGGCACATGGCGCTGGGGGCAGCTGCAAGCTGAAAACGGTGTTGGCGGGACAGGTCTGGCAAACTGGCACCATCAGAGCTGCTGCAACTGGAGCCACCTGAGGTGCAAAGCTTGTCAGCCTGACTGTCAGGAAGGGAAATATGCAGTCTGAGCCTTTCCAAGGAAATCTCTGTGCCAAGCTGCAGATAGAGCAAATAAGAAAACTTTCTACATCAGAACAGGCCAGTTCCAGTTATTAGAAACCCATTAAAAATTCCTCTGGAATCCAGTGCTACCAGTGGCCCCCGTTACCACGCTCCTGCTCCCTGTTTACTCAGGCTGCTTTGAATAAACACAGGAGAAAAAGAGTCCAAAAACTGTAAGGGAAGTGGAAAGGGGAGACAAAGAGCAGCAGAGAAGAAATGAATTACAAAGCCACAGAGAAGAGAAGACAAGAGCCCTTCACCTCTGCAGTCCCTCGGGGATTCAGGGAAGCAGGCAGCTTCGCATCCAGCCAGACACATCTTTAGCAATGCGCTACAGCACATGCCAAACACTGGAAATAAAAGGAGACAGCTCAGCCATATCCAACTCTGCACAAAGTAAAAATAGAGATGCCAGGAGCTGGGCACATCTGCCTTCTTCCAAGGTGATTTAAGGAGAGCAGCCATAGACTTCAAATTACTTCTTCTGGTGACCCAGTGAGCTGCCCTTCTCGGGGGAGCTGGCATTGCACCTCAAGCAAGAGGAAAGCAGAGGACACGTATCCCCCTCCCCTGCCAGCAGCAGGTTGGACGTGCACATCCCTACTTCCAAAATCCAATCATGTCCTGGGTAAGCAGAGTCAGCAGCCACCCTGCACTTAGCAGCAGGGCCAGCCCCAGTCCCAAGTGACTCCCTCCAGCTTCAAGTCCCATCTATGTCATGCACCCGCTGCAACAGGTACAGGCAACAGACAGCAGTGGGGGCAAGGAGATGCCGACAGCTTGGTTGGTTTAGGTTTTCTGGAGAGGGGAAGCAACAAAAAGCTACAACAGTCAGGGATGGCACCTCTTGCATTTGGCAGTGGCTTAAGCAGGACAAACAGACCATCCCATCATGCTCCTCGCTCTGCAAAGGCAGCCGAAGCTCTGAGCTCCGAACCGGCACTTAAAAACAGCCCTGGGTTTTTGCCAGCTGAAGCCTACTCGAGTCAGCACACAGGCTCGGCCATGTCTGTTGGACCCAGAGGCTCCAGCCGTCTCTGCCACAGGAAAGGGGGTGCCTGGCCCTCCAAGCATGGGATGAGATGGATGGCAAAGCCATCCCGTGTGTCTGCACCAACCACACGCAGCACAAGGGACCAGGCATGCACTCATAATGGGCTCAGAGGGTACTTGGGGACTGAGATACCCTTCAGAAAACTTGTGCACTCCTGGATCCAGATAATGGGGGAGCAGACGGGGAGAAAGTGCTGTGGGAGATGAGCACGTCTGCCTCAGATAAGTCTTCATTTCATGGAAACCAGCCACGGGAAGCCAGAGCCTCCTTTGCTAACCCCTCTCCATCAGAGCCATGGCATGCAGCTATCACCACATTTTAATTAGATTCCCTCAAGTTGCCGTCTGCATACACAGAGTTGCAGGGACTGAGTCTCTCCTGTGAGCTGGGAAAGAGCCACCTCCCCCAGCCCCACAAGCCACAAGGGCCAGAAGCAGCGCTAGGAGAAGGGGGTGATGGATTGCCCCAGGCCCCAACCACTCCCCGACTGATGGCAGTGGGGATCTGCTCTTGAAAGATCGACGGGCTGTTGCAGAGGCAACAGGAGGCCACCTCAACACAGCACCACAGCTCCACCCTGGAGTGAGACCTCTGGTTCAAGAGACAAACAGCACAAGTTTTGGTATGCCTCAAGATCTTCTGGGCCTGTAAAACCCCTGCCCTGGATCTGGGTGAAGAAGATGGGTTTGGGGGTTACCCACTCTCCCAGCAAAGCAGGACCAGATAATGCTGGAAAGATGGAAAGCCTAGGAGTCAGCAAGATCTGCAGACAGAGCAAGTTACTCTCAATCAGTTTGTAGAGACTGGGTAATTCCTAGAAAAGCTCCAGGAAATGTGGACACTGAGAAAGGTGGGACCCCAAAGAGGAGCAGGACGAGGCTTTTGTACTGATGGCCTTTACACAGAAACGTACCGGTACAACCTCAGACACAAAGGGCTCATGTCCTCTAAGCAGGAAGGCTGGAAGCTCCCAAGACACACGACTCCCCCGGTGCCCAGCCCTCATGCACAAATATACTAAGACACCACTAATTAAAACAACAGCTCCTGATTAATTCTCAGCTGTCCCCATCCTTCTGGGTCTATCCTGCCAGTTCTTGAGACACAAATAGTCTTGGGCATTTCACAAGCCAGTGAGGCAAGAGCAGAGCTTACACTGAGAGCTGGAGGCAGCGGCGGGTTTGGCACGAGATTAAGGATTGTCTGGGGATGTTTTTATCTCCCAAGAGCCCAGCACAGGGGCAGGAAGGGAATTTGGCTTCTAATGTGGAAGGAGAGGAGTTGTCTAAAAAAGTAATTCACGCTTTCCATCTCAACTCAAAACCGAGCCTGTAGCCAGGCACCAGGAAGTGACTTGTCTGGAGCTGACACACGTCGAGCAGCATCTCCCACACCACCAGCAGCCACCAGCACACAGAGGACTCGGCTGCTTCTCCCCATGACCCAGGGGGACATCCCACCTCCTGCAGCCTGCCAGCCCATCGCACAAGTCACACCCAATATAGCTCTCTTCTCGGAGACTGCAGACAGGCTCCCAGTGAAAGACCAAGTCCTTGCTACAGTTTGACCCATCTTTGTCCCTGCGGGCAATGCTCCTGCCATGCACGAGCCCAGCTGGGGCTCAGGACCACCCTGCAGCCCCCTCCGCAGTGGCATGAGCTTTAGCACTGTTTAGTCTCCAGAAGCAAGATCTGCTGCTCAGCCATTCATCCCCTAGGCTGGCACTTGCCCTCTGTGCCCTGCAAGAGACTGAACCAGCCAAATCACCCACAGCAGTGGGACAGTCCCTCCCTTCCTGGCCCTGACCTTTCAGTGAGCTGATTTCCAGGGCAGCAGAGCCAGCCCTGTAAGCCCAAGCTCAGCAAAACCCATCCTAAGGGCCAGAAGTGCCCGTTCGCCTCGGCTGTAGAAACAGGGCTGTATTTACCTCCTGGCAGGAGGACTCAGCTGTTTGTCCCACATAACCTGAAGCCCAGATCCACTCAGTGCAGCCCCACGCTGCAGGAAGGCTGGATCAGCTCCCGAACACAGCCTGTAAAAACTCCACCTGTAGCAACAACAGGGGAGTGTCAGCTCTGCTACGCGGGCAAAGCGACCCAGAGCCATTATTTTGGCTACCCATGAGTTATTTTAGCCAGAGTCCCAGCCCAGCGCGAGGAGGGGCACATCCATGCAGGCAGTATCGACACATGGAGGATGTCTTCATTCTAGCAAATGCAGAAGTCTCCAAAGGGAGACTGGGCAGGTGTGTACCTGTAGAAAAGCGGAGCAGTAAATCTTCTTCAAGTCCTCTCCCAGGCAGGTCAATCCTCTCCCCCCTGCAAGCACTTTCTTCCATCAAGTTTACAGCAACAGGGAAACCTACATTTTCCAGCTCCTCCCCAAAATCAGGGGTCAACATACATCCCAAGGGAAGAAAGCAAACTCTTGGGCTCCTGTTTAGAACAAACTCCTGTTCAAACCAAAGGCTTTTCTCCCTTGCAGAGCTGACAGGTTTATTTATAGCATCACAGCATTTTATCAGCACGCCAGCTGCCCTCGGAGGAAGGGGGTCATCTCAAACATCTGGAAGAAAATCCCTGGTTGAGCACATTTAACAAGCCTGTCTGCACATGTTGGGCTGCGGGTGGAAAACTGACCAGTGAACAAGGCCACACAGGCTGCGGGAGGAGGATGGTCACATGCCACAAAGTTCCTGCATTGGATCTGCCAGTTCTGCTGCCAAAGGCAACCACAGCTCCTTAGCAACAGGCACAAAACGCCGCAGCATCCGCACACAGGGCCCGACTAACGGGCTGCACCCCATTCAGCCCTTCACCCCCATCCCTGCCACGCTGCTGCTGCCACAACTGCCTCGCTGCTCACCACGCACACTCCAGAAAGGACTCCCCCAGCATCTCCTTTCTCCCAAAACTGGCTCTTGCAAAAAAAGGACAAGTTGTTTTGAAGCTTCAGGTTGATGTAGGTCCCAGTGCTGTGGCACCCAGCCAGCCTGGGAAGAGAGGTGGGGAGGAATGGAGTTACTCTGCCTTGAGAGCCCACAAGGGCAGAGGTGGTTGCACTGGAACAGCCACACGTGCGGTCTGGAAGGGGTGTAGAGTCGCAAAGCTATCGCTCCCCTCGCCATGCCACCTACCCCAGCCTCCCTGCTGCAGGCACTGGAGCCAGGCTGCCAACCAACACCCACGGTCTTGCTGCAGGAACAGCCCAGGCTGGGCCCCTCGACGGTGGCTATGGAGGAAGCAGGGAAGGAGAAAGTTGTACCTTGGAGCAGTTTTGGCAGCCCAAACTCTTGGCCCATGCTAAACAGGTGGCATGACCCAGCAGAACTACTCCATGCAATGCCTGCTGCCACACACAGGGCAGGGGTCGGCGATGCCAGCCCTCGGGTCCTCGTGCAAGGAGAGCGACTGAGCACCACAGTAGCATGCTGAGGGACCAGCCTCTTCCTCCCAAGCCAGGATGGCAGATGCAGACGCCCCTGAGTGCTGGGAACAGCTAGATCAGACAGCAGTACAGGAGGCACTGAGGGAAACTAAATATTTGGCAGGGAGAGGCAGATCTCACAGCTACTATGAAAATCTCCATGCCAGCCACCCATCTCAGCCGCACTGCCAGCATTCACAGCCTCCTCCCCTAATACCCATCTCTCTGAGTATCAGAGGGGAAATGCAAAGAGGTTGCAGAGGAGCAGAAGGCTGGAGGAGATAGCAGCAGCATTTCACATGGATCTTCAACTGCTCTGGTGTGTGAAGCCAACTTTCAGTCTCAAGAAGCTTCTTTCCACTTCTCTGGACAGAAATTCAGAAGGACAGACTGATCTGCTTGGAGACAGCATGCCTGCCCTCCTTCTAGAGCTATGCTTGAGACACGCTTCCCTTCGCCCCATCCACAAGACAGCAGGCTGCACTTTTACCAGGACAGGACCAAGCTCCAGGCAGGGCTTGCAGCAAGTCTCATGCTGGGTAAGAGCAGCTCAACTTCTTAACCAGCAGATCCCAGCAAATAACACGACCTCTGCCACTGCCTTTGCTCTCTCTTCCTCATCGTCCTTTCTGCACAGAGCTTGGTACAGCTCAGTATAGGAAGGTCCTCGTCTCACCCTCGCCTCACTGTCCAGAGTGGTTAAACCCAGCTCTGCGGGGCTGCAGGCTGCCTGCCAGCACCAGCACCTCTGAGTAGCAGATGTTGCCAGCTTGGTGCAGAAACACCTCGTATTTAGGATCTCAGTGAGGTCCAGGCAAGTTTTACTCGTGATCTCCCAGGTCCTAGTTTACTGTCATCTTTCTCAGGGGATCTGGGCAACTTAAACGTGCTTTTGTGAGCCTTGGGCAACCTCAATTTAAGCAAGCTGTGCTCTTCAAAGCAAAACAAGGCTGGACATACATAAGCGGTCAGAGCATCTTAATCTTTAGTGTTTGGCCCCTAGAACAGCCCTGTGGGAGGGGAATGCAAGTCCCCGATGCCTAACGTGCAGCCAGACAAGTGCAGCAGAGCCAGCAGCTCGCCCTGGCTCACAGGAATGCTGACGGATGCCAGGACCTGCCAGCTCTCAACACTTCAGCCAGCCAGGGACCACAGCCACCCTTCCTTGGGCTAAGCAGTGCTGAAACAAAAGAGAGGAACCTCTTTTTTTAACAGCTTTCCCAAACTGAAATAGGTTTCCACCCAGCACTTAGTACTACTTTAAGCAGTTAAAGATATTCTGGTACACTTGGCCATCTAAAAAAGGAAGAACCAGGGCAAGAAACCCCACCACAGCCTACCACACAGCACTGCAGGTCCCAAGAGGCATTTGCTGGGTGCTTTAAGACGAGTCAGGTCCACACTGTAACAAACTGCCCCTTTAAACTCATTAACAAACTCTATTGTTCTCTCCCAGCAAGGGCAAAGCCTTCTCCCACCTCGCTAGCAGAACAAGGCAGCAATTCACCTGATACAAGAAGCAGGCAGGGAGGCTAAGCTCTCTGATGTCCTGGGAACATACCTCTGTTTGCGACCACCACCAGCTCCGCATTGTTCTTCCCACACCCCGGGAGCAGGTTTAACGAGCTCTCCCCCCCCCACCACCCCAGACAGCCCCTCTGCCCCCGCTGCAGGAGCATCACCCCTCCACAATGGGTGCAAAAGCCACTGCAGGCAGATAAACAGCCGACTGATCAGGTTTCTCTACTAACCACAAAGAGGTTGATTCACCAGAGCCTACTCCCTTTTCAGGCTCTTTCTAAATAAAGGCTTCAAAGAGTGCTGGAAATTCATGCTTAACAGGCTTACTGTAATGCCAGAGCACAAGGGCTCCTGTGGGCCAGGCTCTGCTGCGGGACTGAGTCACCCTCCTTTTCTTCTGAGAATCTCAGATGCACTTGTCTAGGAGTTAAGGCTAGAACAAGTCCTCTTGGCTGATGCTCATTTTGGCAGATCCTCTCTGCCGCCCAAAACATGGCCTGCCACAGGTCGCCTGGTCTTCTCAGCAACGGCCAGCCCTGCAGATGCAATGCAGACACTCAGGAGAGGAGGTGACACTCCTTCATCCCCTCCTGGGGCTCCAGGGATGCTCCTGGACATGATCATCCCAGCACACGCTCTCTGTCCTCAGAGAGGAGCACCCGCAAAGTCAGCTCAGCACCTCGTCAGCCAGAAAAAGGCCTGTTTCAGGCTGGACACCCCCCCACCACAAGCACCTGGGGCTGAAAGGATTCAGCACAGACAGTATTGCCATAACCAGGCACCCGCAGCAAGCCTGTCTCCAAGGCACTGACAAGGACTAAAGCAGCAAGTTCCGGATTGCTCAGCCATCCTGGAAACAACAGTTTTGGTGTGAGGGGTTGGAGCCCGCATGCCAGGAGAGAAGAGTACAGGGGACAAGCAACCGCGCATCACTGCAGTAAGGCTCATCCACCCTGGCACTCCGCTCCAGGCACTGAACTCACAAGTCAGCAGCTCGAATTTGCTGAGACGCCTCCAAGTGATTTAGCACTGCTGCAGTTCCCAGGCACAAGCCCCGAGCCAGCTCACCTCCTCCTAGCAGGGGAGGTTTCAAATGCCTTTTCCTGAAAAGCCTTATTTATAAGCAGTAAAGCAACCCTGCATTTAGTGACTCCTCATTCCGCCCGGGGACCGGCGCAGGCAGGTTCTCTGATAGGGAGGCAGGAAGGTGCAGCGTGGGACGGCGCGATGGGAAATCCCAGCCACGTCGTCTCACCTGCTCCCCGCTGAAGATTTCACATGCCACAGAGAGCTCTCGAGAATTGCTTTCGCACATCTCGGCTGTCAAGAAATCCCCCTCCCCCAGCCCCAGCATCTTCGGAGAAAGCAGCCAGAATCCACTTCATTCTGTAGAAGAGCTGCTCCTATGATTTTCTTTGATGCCATTCAATGCAAGCAGCTGGATTCTCTATTTATAGCAAGATCATCAGTTTGGAAAAACAACTTATGTTCTTGTTATTATCACAGCACAAGATACATAACAAATCCCTGCTATGCTAGGAGTGCTAGAAGTTGGTAAGTCCTCACAGTCAGGCCGGACACCTACAGAGGTCCAAGCAGACAGAAAATGAAGCATTCAGGACTGAGAGCAAAACCCCTGGACCTGACATTCAGTCCCATGCTGACACTCCCCATCAAGAAGGCATCAACTTGCACCCACATGCTGAGCCTTCCTCCCTGGAGATGTTGCCTTCCGAGCCAGTTTTATTCAAGTCTTATTGCAGGGAGCATTTAGGATTCAGGCAGGTGCATTTGGGAGGGATGGGCAGCAAGCCGCTGCAGCATCGATACCTCTGGCCTGAGCTGCTGAGCCAGAACGACCGAGAGCACGGTTCCCTCAGCAAGAACAAAGGGTTGGAAGTTATAAGCATTAGTGCTCCAGAAATGATTCATGCTTCTTGGAAACAGCCTTTTTGCTACGGATAGCTGATAATTTAGATTAAAGGTGCGCAAAGGTCGGGGTGTTTTTACACTAGGTCTCTGAATAATTCCAGACTGGCACTAGCTTGCTACCCTCACCTTGTCGAGTGGGTCAAATGCAGCGTCCATCCTTACCTCAGGACACCCCCTATATCCCTCCACTGCCATGGAGGACCTCAGGGTCCCAACACACCTGCAGAAGTTTGCTGAAGCCATTCAAATTTAACCACATGGCATCAACCACCCTTTTGAACGCAGTACCTGATGCTGGACAAAGCAGTACCCAGCCACAGCTAAGCACTTTCTAGTGAAAAGCCTCTATTCACAGCAAAACACCCAGCTCACACTTGACGCTGGCACCCCATCAGCTAATTTTAATTGGCCAAAGAGAGCTGGGGGATGTGGAGTTGCTGTTTACAAGCCATCACAAGGAGGCAGAACCCTGCACATCTTTGTGGTCTGGAATTCATTTCACCTCCCGTTTCAGATCCTAAACACGACCCAGGGACTCTGAGCACACGCAGGCACAACCATGTACAAGACAAAAATCCGCTGACTGGCAGCAGTCTGGTCCTTTGCTCATTTTCTCCTCTCCTAAGCACTCTGCACTTCCACACCAGAGATTTGAAGAGCGACAGATTTTACGAACACCACAGAGAGGTAATTAACTTCCACAGCAATCCCTGTCACCAGACTTCAGAGGTCCCAACAGTAGCCTAAAGGCTGTACCTTGGATATCTTGGCAATCAGCCCTCAAGAAAAGAGGCACCAAACCAAAACCCAGCCCCTGGTGCGCTTGCCAGGCCGTTTCAGGAGCATCTGCGGTGAGTAGGAGTAGGAAAGACTTGCCCCAATGTCTGGCAGAGCACCTTTCTCTCTGCTTCTGCACAGGTCAGGTCTGCAGCAGCCTCGCAGCACAACCCAACCACCCCACTGCCTTTCTTCTCTTGGAAGGGTCTGAGCACTCCCTTCTCTGGCTGAGGATGGTCTGCATGTCCGTCCTACTCTTCCTGGCTGTTAAGAGCCTCTAGCAAGACTTCGCCAAGTCAAGTTGCAGCTACGTGGCTTCTACAGACAAACTTCTTCCTCGAGGACGACTTTCAGCAAAAGGTATTCCACGACACGCTACGAGCGGAGCATGCCCCTCCATGCACCCGCACCTCCCTTGGCAGAGGGGCTGGCCCAAGCCACTGCCCTCCCCGACTGCTCTCCCTCACCCAAACCTGCCTGCAGGGCCATGCTGAGGATGGGGAGCTGCCTTCAGAGGACAGGGATGTAAACCCACGGACTCCTTCCTTCCAGCCAGGAAGCTTCCCTACTGCCTACCTGACTCCAGCCCTGAAAGATAAGATACACCTCTGCCAGCTCTGTGCTGCTCCAGGGAAGGAATAAGCACTCACACCCAGTTTGTCACACTTGGAAGCAAATCAGACAGACAGAACTCCGCTCCACTTGTTCTCCCATTTTGTTAAACAAGAGAGAGGAGGCCGCAGCACGTCTCCTCACCAAGGAAAGCGGCAAACAGAGATTTTCAGATGAGCACAAGTGGTGCACGGGCAAGGGGAGCAGTGGAGAGAGGCACACGCTGCAGCGATGAGACACAAAACAATCTCGTCATTAGCTATTGACTCCAGAGGAGCTGGAGCTCTAGCAGCAAGCCAGCCAGGAGAGCAAAAATCCCTCTTTTGTTCCACGGCCTCAGACAGACTTGGCCACACAGCTCCCTGCTGTCTCACTCCAGACAATGAGAAAAGAAAGTTAATCCACTTCCCCTATAGCAGGAGCCATCCAGCCTGCCGGAGCGATACTGCAGAACGATACACAAGCATTCCTGCGCATCAGTGCCAGCCTCGCCTTGTCCTGGCACCCACCGCCGCTAGCAGATGCCAGACGGCTCAGGGGCCTCACCGGGCACTGCCGGTATCACTGGGGACAGTGACAGCTTTGGATCCGGCCCTGCCTTCCAAACCCACCAGGTTTGCGGGTACCCTGCAGGCACCGCGCTCCCTTACCACACTGCACCCCGAAGCAGAGACCAGTCATGGCGTCTCTCCCACCCTGATGATTTATAGGCAACGTATGTTGCCAAGCACAGAAATTTCAGATCCACCTTTACGGAAGGCAGACTTCCACCTCAGGGTACAGCAAGCTTCAGATCGCTAACCAGGGACAGAATCCATCCTTTCAACATCACTTTCCTAAGCAGCCCAAAGTCTTTCTGCAGGGCCAATGTCTCCCTCTGTTTCAGAGGTCAAGTGGTGCAGAGGATCGTGGCCAACACCGTGTCACCTCTTTCCCCCAGGAAGGGCATGTCAGAACCACCTTACATGTTAGCTAAACCCAAACTTCTTCCCACTGCCCTCCTCAGGAAACAGAAGTCATTTTTCAGTTTGAACATATGACTTGGGATTCGAATGACCTGCTTTTCAACCCCTAGCTTGGTTGAAAGCTTGGTGGTGAAGAACCACCAGCTTTCTAGGTTCTCCATATGAGAAGCAAGAATATTTACTACATTTAAAATTAGATAAGGAAATTATGATTTCTGTTCTGCAGAAATTGGAATTCTGTACCTGGGTACTTCTACAGCACGAACAGACGTAAGTACTTGTGTCTGGAGCTTTGTAGTTCAAGGGAGTGAATTTAAAGTCAAGTCATCACTGCATAAAGCTGGACAGCTAAATAATAGAGTGGAGAATAGCAAAGTGCTGAAATCTGCTCTGGAAAGTACTTGCAGTTTCTTTACTCTTAGTGACCTGGGAGAAAGGGCTGTTATTTTAACATTACACTTCTGCCTGCACGAAGCCTCGCTAAATGGCAGGCAGCAGGACTGAAATAATCTGCATGGCCCCTGGAAGCCGCTGAGTTGAGAGGAAAGTGCTCC
This sequence comes from Burhinus bistriatus, assembly GCA_013397275.1. Lineage (NCBI taxonomy): Eukaryota > Metazoa > Chordata > Aves > Charadriiformes > Burhinidae > Burhinus > Burhinus bistriatus. Next base: position 36,047 of record VYXH01009139.1, on the reverse strand, counting down.
AGCATCCCTGAGCAGCACAAGCCTTTGTTCCAGCACGCTCCTGCCAACGACCGGGGCTGCCTGCCCTGCTCTGAACAAACTTATTTCCCTCCTCCCTCCCCCCAAATTAACTCCATCTCCAGCTGTCCCAGCGCCAGCTTCCTGTTAAGATTAATTATTCTTTGTACACTTGTGTTTGATGATTTACCCAGCAAGCCAGGCACAATGATTAGGAATTCTGCATTCCCATCAGCGCTCTCCCTCGAGGCTCAGAAGTTTTCAGGAAAGGACCTTCAGCCTGGCACAGCCACGGGGAGAAGTGTGCCTCCCCTGAAGGTCTACGTGGGTCACCAAAGGCTGGTCATCATTTGTGACACTGCCACACAGTCAGCTGAAGATGTGCTGCTGAACAGCCACAGTCATGCTGAACAGCTAGTCAGCAGGGCTGGCACGGAAGACAGCGTAGGTGAGAGCATTTAAGATCCCAGAAGGTGTGTCTCCAGTTACACTTTCCTACAACCCAAGATTTCTGGCGTGTTTAGCAAGGCAGAACAAGCTTTGTTTGTTTGTATTGTCCACCTTTCAGAAGGTGCAATTTCCAAGAGCCATAAAACGAGTTACCATGTGAAGTAGTCATCTACAGGCTTGTTTGCACGTGTGATCTCCAAAACCACAACAGAGAGAAGCCACCGCACCAGACTGGTCCGGCTCAGGAAATGGAAAGCACCAAGCCTCGGTGCTGTGGGTCAGACTGCAATGGGCGAGGACTTCACGTCTTCTCCCGAGAGCTGTTTATTAGCCTGAAAAGTCATTGCTGGTCACAGAAGGTGCAGGTGTATATACTATGTAAGACAAGTTGATGCCACCCACCTGTCCCCATACCCCAACAGAAAGCCACAGCACATCAGAGGTTGTCCAATTCCTCTGCTGCCAAGCCCACAGAGCTCAACAGGACTGACCAGTCCCTTTCAGACCTCTTTCCAGCAAGTAGTTGCCTGCTGTCACATCAAGAAGGATGTTTCAGCAGCTACAAAAGCCTCCTCCTCTGAGGATGAGACATTTCCTTCAGCCAGAAGGAAGGAGAGGGCGCCCATCCAATAGATTCCTGGCCCCAACGTGGAGGGTTTAAACATCCGAGACCATAAGGCACAGGGCAGCAGGGAGGACACACAGCAAAGAGTCACCTTGCACTCTGCAAACGTTGGTGTCACACCCCAACGTGACTTATTCGGGCAGGTTCAGACACCGGTTGTGGAAAGTTTCCGCCCCAGCTGGTGAAGCCAATTTGCAGGGACCTCAGCCCAAAACAGCCGCTCAGGTCACCTCTGCACAGAAGCAGAACAACCGCCACACACAGCCCACCTCAGATTTTGGCTCAATGCTTCTGCCAGCTCTCCTAGAGCCCTGCTCAGCTGCCCCAGCTTCTTACCAAAATCCCTGCATTAGCATCAAACACCAGATCTGGGAGTAAAACTCCTCCTGGCTGCAGGACGGATACTTACACCCAACCCCAAAGTTTCAGAGTCAAAGCAATAAGGAAGGAAAAAGAAAGTCCAGAACAAAGAGACACCTTCCTCCTTCCCCACAACAACCAGCTGCAGCATACCAGGAAGCAAAGGAGATCTGGTGTAGAGAACCTAGAAGCTCCTCTCCAAGATGGGAGTTGCACAGGCAACAGCAAGGTGTAACCATGGCAAGTCCCAGCCAGCTGGCAGCGCAAGAGGCCAGCACAACCAAGCCCTCCAGGGCCAAACGCTCTCGTCTCACCCAAGAGGAACAGGGGTGGAAGTCAATGGGATGAGCCGAGGGTGGAAGTCAGCCACACTTCATTAAGAACATCTTAGCTGGAAGAAGTACAGCTGTGAGTACCCTCCAAAGAGATGAACACTGGATGTGCAACTGTTCTGCTCCGACATGAGTTAAACAGGCTACAAGTCTGCACTTGTCCTAGATATTTTTTTCCCTGAGGAAGCTTCCAAAAAGCCATTGCAGAAAACTGGGAGAGGTGCTCGCAAAAGCAAGACATAGGCAAGCATAGGCACCATCATCCAGCCTGACGTCTCTGTTCTAGAGACTCTGCATTTTACATTCTTTGGTCTTTTTTTCCCCCCCAATAATTTGTTATAAAGGAACAAGCATGCACATAAGAGAAGCAAGCAAGACAACCTCAGGGAAAACAGCACATCAGTTTGCATTTCCACAGCACTGAGCACAAAACTAACTCGTAAACGCAAATGACTTCTCTAGGGTGGGGGAGCAAGTTCCCAGTTTGGAAGATCTGAACCCAGCAGCTCGCCTCCCCCCAGTCCATCCCCATCCCAATGGACTGCACCAGCCACCAACAGGACCTGGGTCTCACTTGGAGTAACAGCCACCCATGTACCCTGATACCTCCTGCACCACGAATGCAGCGCAGACCACTGCTGCCTGCCCGGCAGGCGGGCACGCTCTCCCTGCACACATGGGATCACGTACTCAGCCTAGACGTCTCCCAAACTGGTACTTCCACAACTCAAAACGTTCAAGTTCTTTGGAGACATTACAAAATGGTTGCTCGCTGCGGACCGTGCTTGCAAAGAGACGGACACCCCTCCTGCTGGGGCAGGGGCTGCCACCAGCCAGGACATCCCATCACCTACCTCCTCCCGGCCTCCTCCTATCGCCCTGCCATAAAAAATACACATTTCGGTGCTCCGTCAGACCCAAGAGCAGAAGGGCCCGGTGTTCAGGGGCTGCCACCACGGCAGGGAGGCCACAGGGCTGCGGGAAAGGCTGGACGTGGGGACCAGGCTCCTCTGGCCACCCCCAGTGCCACCACCCTGGGCACGCGCCAGCTTCCGAGGCTCCTGTGAAACAAGCCCGTGCTGGGCTTCATTTTTGAGGGGTGGGGGTGTTGGGTTGTGGGGTTTTGGGTTTGTTTTTTTTTTTCTTTTTTTTTATGGGATGGGAAGAAAAAGTATGAGGAAGCAGAGGAGGAAATAATTCACCAGATCGCTCCTATCGTCGCAGGAGGGGGGAGAAGCGAGGTGCAAGCCCCGAAGCACCCGGTCCCCAACGCCCGGGCGGGGGGAGACC